>KZ308515.1:554914-720799 GCA_000376725.2 Ladona fulva
TTATTATTATTTATTTATTTATTATATTAAGAATTAGTTCTGTCATCTGCAAAATACGTCTATTTTAAAAGTTGCTGTTGATTGAATATTACATTTATTTTTCAATATAGACATTATTCTAAAGCTTCTCATAGTGAAGTGAAGTAGCGTATTGTTTAGCTTTTAGTGTTGCTGTATGCTTAAAAATAACGCTCGGCTTTACAGAAAATTAATAACAAGGACATCCGTGGATGACGTGCCTGTGGAAACCTGCCATACTTTCGACATCCCTTATATTTCCTTTTCGCAAATCCTTTGTTCCTAATTCGCTTTGTTTTCCTTTTTTCCTCGCCTCTCGGTGCCTCTGATTTCACGCTCCGTTATTTTGCACGCTACATTAGAGAAATGCGGTGATTTTCAGCAAATTCCTGTTTTATTTTTGGCAGATATACGCACGTCAGACAGTAGTAGTTTATTCTGAAAGCTGCTTTTACTACGGCCGATACCCGTTGATAGTTTCTCGCTAGGTAATGCTCTTAAAGCCTTAGTGTCGAAATAGAGAAAGAAGTGCTCTCAGTCCCCTCTGTGTAGCTTTTACTTAGAGGAAAATATTATATCTAGATGTTTTTTTCCGCCTAAATACATATTTTGAGTCCTCTGTAAATAGAGAATAATTCAGGAAATTTTAGCTGCCATATTACAAGCATATTCTTAGACAGTCTCGATAAATTATTTTTCTTGTATTTTTCCATTTAGTGCCTGTATAGAGCAGAAATAATATTTTTATGAACTTATGTCGTATATATCATACAAATTTCAATTTTTCTAACGTTCTGCAATTGTTGAATTTAAGCACTCAGGGTAATTGCTAGACAACCCATCTATCGAACAAATAATTCTTGAATTAGGAATTGATAATACAATGTAGTTAGTCAAATTATTTTATTAATCTTTTTAATTAAATTCAAAATTTTTTATTTAATTGGATAGGATTAAGTAACAGTGTGAAAGAGACGTGGCATGGCAGTTCAGTAGTTGGAATGCCTGCCCTGAAAGTGGGAGACCTGGATTCGAGTTCCAGTCATGTCACACTTGTTTTTCCTTTTCAGTTAGATAATTCAGCTAAAATTGAATTTTGTGTTTTGTACTTACTCCGCTTTGGTGTAGTAATTACTTCTTTAGTAGAACATGTTTGGTATGACTTCAAGTCAATCGTTGTTACATTTTTTGTTTTTCGTCCTGTTACAGAGATCGGGCATATTCTTACATGGTCTACCGTAAGCTAAAATTCAATGCCCTAGTAAATTCAATTTATTTCGATTAAAGTAAAATTAGCTTCAGTTTTCCCAAGTTCTCCCAAACACCGCATTCCACCCTCGCTCTCACATCTGCGAATTTGATACATTCGCCACAATTTTCACGAATACGTGGCGTTGAGAGCTACTCAGTCTATCCAGGACGTCGCCTCACGATCCTCGCTGAAAGATGTTTATATTTTTATTCAAAGTCGAGGGGATTCTCAAAAACAACTCTCGCTCTTTTCTTTAAAAACCTCCAATTTTTCTTTTTCTGCCTCTCTTCAATCTCCTTTATCACACTCCATCTTGTCTTCTCCTCGTCCCTCCCCGAACTTCTTTAACCAAATGTTTTATCCGCCAGTTTTTTTATTAGGGAGAGGTTGCGTTAAAAAAACTCTGCTGAAAGATTCGCTGAAGCTGTTTTTTTATTTCGTCTGTCGCTTGTTTTAACCCGCCCTCTTTCTCACTCGGTCGGAGTACAGTCATATGCGTGAGGTTGTCAGTGATTGATGAACGGGCGGTTGCGCCGTCTGCATCATTCGTCCGCGATGACGTACTCACTCACCGTCGTACCGCCGTGGTTGTCTTGCGGGAGATTTCGCGAATCCGGCAAATAGCAGGAGTGAAATACAACCGGCCGTCTCCATCGGACTCTAAAAGGATCGGCGATACTCTCTATTATTCAAAAGCACGCTGATGTTATTCAATGTGTTTAAATAGGAATCTTCAGTACAATGTCCGAATGGTGTTAAGCAGAGTGGAGAAAAACTTTCCATGGCGTTTTCGAAATTATTAGAATTCGTGAGCACCTGCTAAAATCCCTATGTTTAGAATAATTTAAAAGAACCTCAGAATTACTGCTTTTTAAAATTCTCACTTGGATGCAAATTAATATTTATTTGTATTTGACTGTCTGTAGTAAGAAGGCGATTCTCTGGTGCATTTGTAATCGAGATTGTTTCTAATTAATTCGCTAAGGCTTGTATGTAATAAAAATGTAACTCTGAATTTATTTTTACACTATGAAAGTTGAAAACAATGGCTATGAATTTAAGTTACTCATAAATAGGATATGCTGGACTGCCACATTTTAAAATTGTTTGCTATAGCATTCTATGATGGGCAGTACCAAGCAAGGATTAGTTTTCGAATTCATTATCAGACCATCTCCTTTTAATTTCGGTAAGCTTTTGCCTTCAGTTTCATTTATTGTTTATCTTTTTGCATTGCTGCTTCTAAATATTTTATGTTGTGAAGATTTTTGTTGTTTCATAGAAAACTAGTTAATAGGTTGTTTACTACCAGATACTATTTTTAAAAATTTGATGCAAATTGCTATTGCTGTTCTAAAATTGTAAATCACTGATAAATTTTACAGTGAAAGTAAAATGTAAGAATATAATACCAATTTATTTATCAATTAAGAAAGTTTTTTTTGTCGTATCTTTACAATATTACTTCAGAGAGCATCCATGACTCTGCAGTTTCATTTAGATTTTAGTATCGCTGGAAATTCGATATTTCTTAGCCCTTAGTTATTACTTGTGGGAAATTCGATGATTGTCAACCACACATCGGATTGTGAGATGCGGAATATCACTTTTCTAGGCAAAAACACCCCGAAGCTTAAACTTTACCCTTTTCCTAACAATTGCAGCGTGCAAGAGAAAGGAAAACCACCCTCCGATTGAAACACGCGAAAGTGTTCACCCGACATTTCTGTTCGCGTTCCTTTCGCGAGTGTGTTTCGAATGTCAGATGTTGTCACGCGCGACCCGACTATTTATCGCCTAGGCGCCATCTTCTCACCTGTTCCCTTACGCCATCCTCAAGACGGCCGTGATTCTTTCGCGTCTCACGTAGGGTGCATAGAAAGAGTTCCGGTGACGTTTATTGATCTCGTTCACCTTAACGCGCTGAGACTTTTTAATCAGCCCAGAATGCACACTCGCACGAATTGAATATTCAACGGGGCCTAGTACGATACCTTGTGGGAACCCGCATTCTCCGATTCAGCCATTGTTTAGCGAGGCTTCGAAGTAAAGTCTCACCTGCTCCTACTAAGTGGATGGCACGTTTTATTTTTCAAGTAAGTTGGTGTCATCCGAATGGAGGATTGTGGAATCCCAGCCAAAATCCTCGTTTAAATCGCAGCAGGCCAAGTGAGTTACCAGTGCCCATCTTTTATTACTAAGATTTCTTACCTCTCCCGAAAGGAAGGTTTTTGATGAATTTTTTTTCAGATTTTTAGTTTCATTTTCGAATATTTATTCGCAAGAAGCTTCTCGCATCGGTTCGTTCATCAGATATTCGGGTCAAGAGGTTTGGGTAATGTAGGGAATGTTTGATCCATGAAAGAAAATGCTTTTAAATGCTACTTGTCATGTTCTAGTTTACGCTGTGAACTGAAAAGGAATATCATTTCGGAATTACTCTGAAACCTTCTGCGTTCCGTCAATCTTTAAAGTTCATTGTTTTAATGAATACCCTTCAACTTCAAGCAGCTTTCTTCATCCTCGAATAGAGCTTGATATCAGTTTCATAATTATCGAAATTTATAAATTTTTTGAAGTTTCTAACTTAATAGCATTAAATCTTTCTGACACCTAATGTTATATCTAAGGATATGTCGGTTTAGTGGTGATTATGTTCTAGATCTATTGTCTTAATCGAATTTTGTTGAAAAACTGAGTCACAAACAGCCAATAACCTAGTGGATTTACAATTGAAAATTAGGTAATTGACATACATGCATTCGATTGGTTGAACGGTAATGATCGAGGTGTATTAGGTTTACACAGTCTCCATCAACATTAAGAAAGAAACAATACTTTCAATGAATCAAGTCCGAGAAGTAATAGGTAGAAAAGGCTCCGGAATCATGTTGGCATTCTTCGAATTCTCTCATCTCAAAAATAAACATTGGAGCTGATTTAAAAGAGGATCTTGCTCTGCCTCTTTGTGGCTAGCCATATGCGCCCTTTTCAACAGTGACTCTTTCATTGGTTCACTTTCGTACCCGTTCGCTGGAGTTGGTTTCTCTCTCCGTTAAGGAATGTTTTGGGGACTTCGCCAGGTCAAGCATCTTTGAAGAGAAGGAGAGCATGGAGGTAGCATGCCAAAAATGCGGACAAAAAGAAAGTCGGTCCGCGAAATTTTTGAGCTTAAGGTTTTTTTATATAAAACAGAATGGGCTTTCAACCGGAGGCAGTTAATTTTGGATTAACATTCTCAAGATTCCGTTCCGTCGCTAATGAGAGCATTATATAAGTCCTGCTTGCTCTATAGATCCATCGAGGAACTCTGCAAAGAGCGCGGATTCATACCTTTTGCTGGACGTGTCCCACGGTTCTTCGAGAAGTAATTTCGTCCGATGATAGGTTTACGAGTGAGCTATCCTTGATGAATGATGCTGCCCGTGTTAAATAGTTAAGTGGATGGAGGTTTAAAATGTCTTCTAGAGCAAAGCTATAAGACTTCCAATGTTTCTTTGTCTTCTATACGATTACACGGGAAGTTAATATGAAATACGTTACTTTTTCTCAATTTTTACACAGGTTTTTAATTTAAGGGGAGACGCTACGTTTTATAAAGCTTGCCATAAATAGCCACGCATTTTTATTTTTCTAAACTTGTTAGGATTAATTACAAACTCGACTTCAGTTAGTAAAACCATAATTCAGTTACAGTGGTATATTAATGAAGTTTAATTATGAAATATTGTGTAAAACCGTTTTGAAACTTTTCTTGTTTTAATATTATTTCATCTTTAGGTTAAAAATAGCTAACATTTGAAAAGATCTTAATATAACCGAGAGAAAGACTCGAATTTCTTTTTCCTGTATGTTAAAAAGTTAATTGCCCAACAACGTTTATATTATTTCCATACTCAGCGGAGCTTTCGCCAAAACATATCATCTCCGCAGGTGTCAAGTTATTAATTTTACAGCGACCATTTCAGGAAAATAATTAATTCTATTTTCATTAATCGGACAATTAGATGATGAAACCCTTCAAATCAGTTAAAATTTCCCTTTCAATGAGTGATTTGAGAATTCTTCTCGCACACCTAAACATGCTTCTATCAGATTGTAGAAATAGATGGTATCTTCCCACTTCGGAAACTCGTACTGGTAGATCAATTAGAAGCCAAGTTCAGCTGGAAAGCGATATCATCTCGACCGCGTTATTTCGTGCAAGAATTTAATAGCAATTATGGCTTAGACCGTCGAATTGATTTTTCCGCGTGATTATTTTCTTCCATTAAGCCCTCCGCGTCGATCAAGGCAAGGAAATGAATTAAAGAATCGATGCGTCGTAGTTCGTAATGCGTTAGGAGCTGAATGTGGTGGGAAAAGGCAGGTGAACGTGAAGGACTATGAAACACGGGATGCATGGACTATGAAGCATGGGCACGCCACCAGAAGAAAGTTAATGGCATTTTATTCAAGTTCTTTACTCAAGAGACTAAAAATTCCTTGTAATGGATTTACTTCAAAGGCTCTTTTTGTGAGGCTTCACGCGGCAAGTTCTGTTTCGTTAAACTCCGAAGGATAATGATTACTTCCATGAATTGCGAACCACTTTACCCTTGTTTCAATTTGTTCAGAATTAATTCGGGCATGTACTTTGAAAAGCAAGGCGATTAATTCCAGTCAAGAGAGATTTTTAAGGGCTTTAAACCTTTCGAAATTGCCTGAGTCACCATCAAGGAATGGCAGAAAGATTGCCAGCTGGGAGATGTTTTTCCACCCTCGTTGTATTTCCATCCCAAAAACGATCGCAAAGATCGAAATTCGGAGAAAAAACTTTTCGGTCCGACATTTCCGTGTTATTCACGGACCTTGCGTGGAATAGCTGCGAATTGTCTTGGCTTCGAGTGCTCCAGCATATAAATCTCCTCTTCAAAACATTCTATTTTTGTGAGGATTCTTCTACTCAAGGCCGTTACCAAGGTAATTGAGGGAGACAGATGATACTGTGCACTTGGCACTTTTTTACTGTGCGTCGATTTATATTGCAAGGAGGAATGCTTAAAGAGGGTAAATCTTAGGTAAAACTGGCCGAAGTCCTTAAAATTACCCTCCAGAAGTATAAATGCTTTGTGCTGTGTTTAAGAGAGCTACGCGTCCGTAAAATATACATCATGAGAGAGCGACAAAAATTGGATCGTTACTAGAAAGATACATTACGCACGGTAATTGATTCTCGGATGCCGTTGTCACTTTAATTTCTTTCATTGGTCCCTATATCTTAATATATATATATATCCTTATTTATCCTCTTAAAAATCGCACGTTTTCTATCTCGAGTTTTTAAAATTATGACCGTTAATTATTTCTCATCATATACGCGACTCTAAGTGATCCTCTTTCTTTTGATTTCAGGTACAAATTTTCCTCCGTGCACTGGAATTTATAGTTAATGCATTTAATTATATAATTAATGGTTAATTTTTATCCCGCACCCTCTATTGCTGCGTGGCTTAATATAAAATCGTTTAATTATTTCGGTTTGCATATTATTTCGCAGATTTGCTTGATATTTTCTAACTGAACTTACTGAAAAGATGAAATCAGAATCAGACATGAATTATAGATTATCTTTTGCGTTCTTGTAGTATACTTCTGAATAGACTGCCGTTGCTGATGGAGAGCATAACTTTGGTTCTTGTTTAATCCAAGTTATCAACGTATTATGTTATTTGTTGCTTTCATCGGCTCCATTCGAGATGCAGCTAAAATAGCCTCTAGACTCCCCACCAAATGCTTTTGTTTTGATGAAAAATCACGGGCATTTCTCACTCCTCAGCTTTATTTTTAAAACACCAGGATTTAATTTGCGGTGTTTGTAAAGATTTGTTATCGTCTATCGTTTATTGGAGACATTGAAAATACTCATGCACAATGGAAGCTAAGATCAGATGGACTCTTAAGTCACTCTATTGAAACAATCGGATAATATTTATCCGACCGCGGTGGTGGAGTGGTTAAATCAGAATTCTCTGACAGGGAATGGCTGTATGTTTTCGTTTATAATAATAATTAGTATTAAAATGGACGTAATTGGGATTATCTCCCTGTTTCCATTTAAAAAATTATTATCATTATGAATGTATGCATTTTCTAAAATATTATTTTACTATTCAAGGGTAAACATGTGAAAAATAGCTACATGACTGGGACTCGAACCCAGGTCTCTCACTGAACGCGGCATGGTAGTTCAATGGTTAGAATACCTGCCCGGAAAGTGGGTGACCTGGGTTCGAGTCCCAGCCTCATGGCATATCTATCCTATGCATCCGTGGGTTTGAAGGCGCACTCCTCAATGTGCAAAGTAAATTCCTTATCCTTTTCCTTATGATTTTAACATGTCCAAAAAATTAATTTGTACAGGATTTCGATAATTATGCCCTCCTCTCAGTGTATCTTAAAAACGTTCATGCCATATTAGACCAATTAACTAAACATTTTTAATGATTCCCACTAAGGAAATGATTTCATCAGTCACGCTCTCCCGCGGACTATCTTGTCGTCAACCGCGCTTCGGCACGAAAGCCAGAGCATGGCCCTAAATTCACACCACCCGTACGACTGGGGTAGTTACAGTCGGAGAGGAATGAAAAAAGGGAATTCCGACCGCTTTTTCAAACGCCTCACGGCGCAAAGATACTCAAGACGCTTCCCCGGCGAATTCTGTATTTTCCCCCTTCTCTTTTTAGCCTTTTGATCTTCCAAAGGGAACGTGTAATGAACCCCAGGGCTAGCGTGCACTTTAAATAGTCTTCCCACACGAGGGCTGAAGGAATCCCTAATGCACGCCCCTGCTCACCCTCTGCTCACCTGTTCTTCTGAAGATAAGAGCGGGGGAGAGAAAAATTTCGAGAAGCATGCACTGCTAATCTCCTCTCCCTCGACTTCATCTTGGTTTCCTTCCAAGCGCCTGTCACTCCGGAGGACCGAAAACTTTGTGCACGCAACATCACGCGCACGCCTATTCGCGTAGTTAAGTGTGGCCTTACCCTTGGCCTAACGTTACCTCTCTCTTCTTTACTATTATATATAAATATATTTATTTATATACCCAAGGCAGTCCTGGGTTAGATCCCGGCGGGAGCACGCTTTTCCCATAAGGGTTGGCAGCAGGAACTGTGTCCTGTCGTAGAAATTGATGTTAAAACCAAATTCATCATTAATTTCTACCATCATCATGACAATAAGCCTGCCTTTTAAGTGTGGGTAGTGATAAGATGAATGAGGTTTATTTTGTATTTATTTATGGGTCCATACATCTACTAGCCCTTTTTATGTTTTTAAAGTTTTACAATGGAAGGAGATTCCTTGCAGTCTTACCATCGAATCTAACACAAAGATCCGGTGTAGTAATATATTCTTAAAAAGGAAATTAAATAAGTTTCACTTTAGGGGCCAATATTGTAGTAGTTTGTTAAAGTGAAGATAATAGTTGATATTCATGCTGATCCATCATATATAAAGGAGATCAACATTAATCTCCACTTTAATTCTGAGTAACCATTATATCAGCGGGCCCTAAAATCGACATTAGCTTAACTCCATTTTAAGCATACATTATAATACCGGCCCAAAGCCTCGTACTAAAAGCAACATCAAGGAATTTTAAATCATGCGATGTAATGTATATCACTGTGTGAATCTATGCAGAATTTTCTTAAAGCCTTACTCATTGAAAGATTGTAAGATAAATTTAATCAAGGTTTAGATAAAATCTTTTGACTCTATTTATGCATCTCCTTATATTTAAATGGAAGGGATCCTTCATAGTCTCATTTTTGCCCAAAGTAATGACATTATTTATTTATAATTATCATTTCCACAATTATTTTCATAATTATGCTCATCATTTTATAAAAAAATATTTTAGAGAAATCTGCAAGCAATGCGATTGTCTCTTTTTATAAGTTTCGTTCTGAGTAATTTGTATTTTAATGTTTTATTTTTCTGCTATTATTGTTTAGTCATCGTCCGTAAATGCGCTAAAATTCAGTGGAAAATGCCGCGTAAAGTATCTTCTCGAGTACACCTGAATTCCAGAGCATGATATGCACCGTGAAATAGCTACTTTCCTTTTATATCCATAAGAAGATTCATACATTCTTAGATCTATGTATACTTAAGTATATACATATTGACACGCACATAGATGAACCTCGCTACTTAATATCGCCGTATAAAATGTGTCAAGTCAAGGAGAAAGATGAAGACTCAATTACAAGTGGCAGGTGCGTGCTTGGTTTGGGATCATTTACCAGAATGCTGTTTTCCTCTGTGGCATTGCGTGTCTGGGTTAGCACACACAAAGTAAAGTAACGTTAGTGAGTTTGAACACGGTCGACGTGAAGTCGTTAGGCGAGAAACAGGAGTGATCGGCGTGCGCTTGGCTAAGGAATTCTCCATCATGGTTACTCCGTTGAAATTCGAATAAGAGGAGAAACAGTGTTACTTGGAAAGAGCAAAAAGATTTTCTTTGCGGCCTTAGCGGTGTCGGATCCATTAATCACCTTTTAAGCTTTTGGCGTACAGGTCTCCTTAGTTTCATAACTATGCATTAGCTAGGAATGTCTGCTAAATACCCTCTCGTCAGGATTCGATACAGATGTATGATTAGAGCTAAATATTGAGCCCATTCTTTAAAGTATTTATTGTATAAAATCGTAAAAGTAAAGAATGTTCGAAGTGTAAAGTAAGAATCAGTCTTGTCATCGGCTTGTATGAATTTTAGTAGGACAATAAGAAGATAATAATATAAATTATGAAATGATTAGTAAGCCTTGTTGCAATGACAGGTGCTTTAGTTTTATGATGGTGTTACATAATCTCTATTATTCTTTAAAAACATTTCACTCAGTGAAGCAGAATTTTGAGGAGAAAGAATTTTATTGTATGGAATCTTTCAGAGTTTTGCATGTTTGAATTACGCATCTTGGGTAATTAAGCAGGTCAATTAAAACTTTAAATTTATCCGCAGCTTTATTAATTAATTTAAATTACAGCCTCTTATCAAACAATGAAGATGATTTATCAATCTATAAAATTATTTCAACTATCCGTCTGTATCTAGCACGTCGAATATCGAAGTGTTCTGTTATTTGCATTTCATATCAATCCTATTATTCAAAGCACAGTCTAGTTCGTATTAATTNCTCAATCACGGTTGGATTCTCAGTTTCCACTATTGATAGATTTAAAAATATTATCCAAATTTATTGATATTATGACATATCAATCAGAAATAAGATAAAACCCTAAATACTAGTTCAGTGACACATGTCTATAGCGGAATCGCTCGGTGCCGGAAAAATTCCGTTATGAACAGGTTTCCGTAATGTGCAGGTTTGATGTATTGGATAGGGAAAGAATTAAGCTGATGGAGAAATAAGTTTGTACTATTAACACACAACATTATGTCATCATTAAATTGCATTTTTGAAAGTCAGAATTGTTAATAATTATAATATTACTGTATAATATGTAGTTAAATTCTCCTTAATACATATTAAGCTTATCCTCTTCCCATTGTTTGTTTTACAATTTCATGCTCCTGCGGAATAACGCTTGCGGCATTCCTTAACCTGTGCGAATGATAAATGTCTTACTCAAAGTGTGCAAGTCCTTAAGTACCTCTCGAGCCTATCACGATCAATTTCTTAGAGTGATGGAATTACATCAGAGGCTCGCGTGCCAGGCAGGAATAAACGAGATAGTCTGGAGGGAAGATTGAGATGCCCTTCCGTAGCATTGGCGAATAATTGTAGCGCATTCTTCGCAGATTCCGTCTGCAGATATAGTCATTCTCGAAGCCTCCAATTCTGGCGTCTCTACGACTGCAATGATTCAGTTTCGCGGTTCATTTCTCGTTTGGTTAACGGAAGACACGATGCAAGGCCGATCGTCTATTTTTTTCCGGCCTCGACCGGGTCTAGCTTCGTCGAGTTGAAGGATTTCTCTTTGGCAGAGTTTTCGTTACGGAAGAACGCAGGACCTCAAAAGATTAAAAAATTACGTCTGCATTTTATTTTGGGAGTTCGGGAACGTGTTTTATTTTCCGTGAAGAACTAATAATCGACCTTCACGGCGAAGGTTTATTCACGATCAAACTTATTGAGCTAAATATGTCTCTCCATTTCAACTTTCAGGTATGCATCTATCTATTGCATGTTAGCTAAATTTAAGTAGAAAGCTTTGAAATAATGGCCAAATAAAAATTTTTTTCTGAGTAAGTTACATTATGAATCTTTGTATCAATTGTATGTCGACTCTGTTGAAAAGATTGCTGGAAATGAGGCGGGCATGTCTTAAAACAGTTGTGGAAATATAAAAGAAGAAACGATGAAGCTGTTAATGAAAACGAGAGAGAATTCTTGTGAAAAAATTCTTGAAAGCTCAAAGGTTGATGAAGACCTTCGACAAAAATTTTCGACGGAGATAGGAACTATGGTGATGTTTAAAGGAAATGGATATCCGTTCTTAAGCAAAATTGAATAACAAAAAATATTATCAACGTAATGAAGCAATGATTACATCGATATAATGAGGAATGCTACAGTCATAACGTTACGATATCGTGGCTTAATTTTAGTAATTATTGGTGCATGGCATAAACAATTTCTGTCATTTACGAATAGTTTGTGTAGGTATTAAATCACTGGTAACCCCAAGGATCTCTCAATTAAGTGCGTTTAAAAAATAGTTAATTATCGATGGAATCCATCTCGATGTAGAAAGGTTTGCACCATTTATCATTCACCATTGTCGGTTTTTTCAGCAAAAGCAATTTTAATTACGTGTTATGTTTTTACCAGTAGATGACATTAAGGTTAAAAGTAGTGTGTATACTTGAGTCATTGAAACATTAGAGTCTTCTCTTGGACTAAAGGGTACGCCTCGCAGAATTTAATTCAGTTTGAATTCCTTATTATCTCGATCTAGCATCGTAAATCAGTTCTTTTATATTCTGCACGACTCCTTGTCCTGCTGAAATGTTCGAAGGTGCGAAGCGAATACCGAAGCTCGCCTTAAGAATATCAATGAGCTTAGTTTAGAGTTTCTTTAAGGAATTGAGGCGAACGTCTTTTATAGTAAGGGGAATACATCTCATTACTCTCTACTCGGTCCTTATGTTGCGGAAAGCATCACGAACAATTTTCCCCCGTATAATGTAATCCTTTCTTCCGTATTTTACAAACGCAGCCAAGTACTGAAGTACTATGCGCGCTTTATATTTTGTAAATCTTGGTCTGTAATGGATTTTGTCTATTTTGAGCATGAATGGGATGCTGTATTGCTCGAAGATGACCTCTTATGATACGACGCACTGTTATCTATTTAATTTGAGTAGATAAAAATTTCACCCATATTCAAGCGATGTTTGTCTCCACTATGGAGGGAATTGTGGTTAATTTTCATATCGCTACGTTTGTCGCTTTAATTAATTCGTAAGAACTGTACAGTTATTCGCTGATTTGTTGTCTTCGGTAAATGAACCCTGAACTTTAGCTTTAAAGTCACTAACTCATAAAAAATACTCATAAATTTAACTAAAAATGTCGTTTAAAATTATTATAATGGCTTGAACTCCCTTTTACAAATATGATATCAGTGAAGATGTTTAATAAATTAAAGAGATAATGTGAACTGTAAGATTTCTATTAAGTAAACGTTATGGCATTTTTATTTATATATAACCAAAACATGTTATGCTACGAGAATGTGGAAGAGTGTATGCATAACAGAACATGCTGGATGAAATGCGAGCCGTCGCTGAAATAGGAAAAGTCTCTGAAACAAGGAAAAAGTCGATCGATTTTACAACAAAATCGCTGAATTGGTTTCAATTCATATCAATATCCAAGTGAGGATCACCACCTTGCTTTTACCTGCTTATGATATTTTATTTAGTAGTTGCAGGAAATTAATTGCATTACATCATTAATCAGGTCACTTCTTCCAATAATTTCGGAACTGCTTCGAGAATTCTTTTCTCAATCACGGTTGGATTCTCAGTTTCCACTATTGATCAATGAAACTAGTCGGGACGTACTGCAGGTGAAGAGTAGTAAAACTAACCAGAGCGTTCGCTGCTCCCTTTCCGTATTTTCCAGACAACAGCCATTGGCGTGAGCGCTAATGTCAAACCGAAAGTTGCGATGCTTCCGGGATTTAAGTTTGATAGTAACCTCCTCGCCATCTGCTCCTTCCTTATTTACCCCATCTTGTCTTCGTGGGACAGCGGATTTCCTGATTGATACGAACCGACCGTGTATGTTAGGCGCCTTCGCATCAGCGCTTAATCCGCCTTTGCGTGCTGAAAGCTGCAGCAGCTTCTTCCTGCCGCTCTACCCGGCCGTAAATTCTTCTTCGCCCGCTGTTTGTTTTTTTGCCGTCTTCTGGGTATGGAGATCCCGAGGGAAGTTACCCAGGGTTCGAGAGTCGCCGTTTTTCTCGCGGTTGTGTCTAGTTCATACGACGCTATTACTAGCCGAGTCCGGCTATAAATTTTGCGCGTATCGGTTTTTAACTGCCGTCTCCACTTTAGAGCTCCGTTAATCGCTTAAAGTTAACCGAGCGGTTGATTCAGAAATGCGACGCAGGGTGTTTTAATCCGGGAATATTGTTTACCCGAGCGTTTAACGAGGAAGGAAATCACCTCGACGATGGCCCTACCAGTTCACGATGTCGCTAATTGTTGATTCAGAAATTTTAAACGAGCTCGCCGAATGGCACGCATCGCATTACATGGTCGAAATGGCTTCTTTCGCTGTTAAAAAGTGGATTCCAACCGCGAAAAATCTCTTTTAATTGGTTGATTTACATCTTTCGGGGATTTTAGCGGAGGAGTCCGAGACGTTATGTGCGCGATTAAAAGAGCAGGAGAAGTGACGTTTTCATGAGGAGATGAGTTGAAAGTGGCTGTATTTTTACTTAATTATCTAGTTTAGAGGCTCTTCTCCTCAGGGCCAAGGTCTCTCGTTTCCATTTTGCTTTCATCGCTTGTAATTTCATTTGTTGCGGAAAATTAAGCTCTGAGATGGAAAATAAGCCTATGAGAATCCTACATACGCTCTCCTGGTCTTCAGATTGCTATACATTTAATTTATTGAACTAGGATTCTCATAGTTTTTGCTGTGTAATTGCTGTGGGATAATGACTAACTTATAGAATGGTTGAAATGTTGAATTATATGGACTATTTTAAAATATTTTGGCGACATTTTCCCAGGGAAGCTAAATGTACATTCGTAGTCAAGAATAATGAACCCATTATTGGCAATATATCAATTGGAATCGACATATTCGATATACCATTAAGAAGTTTGGAAATGCATTGAGTCGAGTTGAAATTTTTCGATGGTTTATGGAGTATGTCTATTCCAATTGAACATTTGTAGGATAATGTAGTATTTTCCTAAACCTGGACGAAAGTCTATCGCATTGACAGCCATTCCTGGCTTCGAATGTATATTCTATAGAAATGTATTTTTTTCCTTTAAATATTCTATATGCTGTTATATTTTTCATCATATTAGGTGTTATTATGTAAATATTCTAAAACATTTCCCTGAAAACAAGAATTACTCTCCCATCGCAATTTCAGTTTATTATGATTTAGTTTTAGGCAAGATATTGTAATTTTTATATGCAACACCATCCTAAAACAGTAAAAAGTGCAGTGGTGTGTATGAGAGTAGATCTGGTGATAATCGATTAAACGAAATAAACATGTACTTCTCTATTATAGGGTTGGGAAAACCCGTCGCCAATCATCCTTTTTGTTGAGAAAGGGTACATTTTATTTCCCATTTTTGGGTTCTTGCTATTAAAAGTCACAATTTTTCTTTTGGAGTCAATCTTGAATAGTATTTGTAACTCAGTTATAAATATATCCATGCATAAATAACTTTATGTATATCATCTAATAATAAATTATCATTTTTATAATTTCTCATCAAGCAACCTGATTTCACTGTTTACTTATGGAGTATTTCCCTAATGATAAGCCGTGGAAGTAACTATGGAATAAGATAAGGTTACAAAATTGTGTTCTATAAAAATAAATTAGCTTCGAAAAGATACATTTTACCGCCCATGTTTCCGTTACTATAAATAATGTCTTACGTAATGAATTACAGCTATGGAACGCCTTTGAGTAAATTGATACTTGCTGGTTACTCACGTAATACACGCCTTTTATTTCTCGGATCACTGCCGCTGTTATATATGTATCTACACCTCAGTATCATTGATGTATCGATAGGAATCTCTTTTCATTAGTCGCTCTTAGCGCTTTTTTACTTTGATAAATCCATCCTAGTATTGTGTGACTAGTAAGTATTAGTATTATTTTTGAAAGTGCTACGAAAACTGAAGTTATTTCGCACATATTCCCACCGGTATTCAAACCATGGACCACTTTCACCAAAGGCGAACGCGCTACCAACTTCGCTATTCGGTATCCCTAACCCAATCTAGAATGGGTTAGGGATAACCTAACCCTAGCAATCATGGCTTAGAAAGGATCCGGCATAAATCTGTGCGTTAACCCTTGCACTCGGATTTATTTCCGCAAATTTCAGTAGCCCTCTCGGAATTTAACTTTTAAATACCCAGTTAGTTTTTAAACGAAGATCTTTATGGGTGAAAATTCAGTTTTATACGCAAACTATGTTATTAGTCGCAATTTTCCAAATTTACAAGATTTATTGATTCACGAGTAAAGTTTAACCTCTGTATGTTTTCATTGTATGATATATTTCAAAACATTCAACTATGCGAAGACCAGGTTTGGAGTCATAAGTATCACAGATGTAAATAACCTTAGCAGTAACATTAATAGTAAAGTTAGGATATTTGCGGACGACACGGTCATTTACAGGGAAATAGGAAACTCAGAGGATAGATTAACCCTATCGTGCGACTTAGATAAAATTATGAAATGGTGCGATGATTGGCAATTAGAACTCAACATAGATAAATGTTCAGTAATGAACTTCTTCCCAAGGAAAAATAATGCCAACGATTATACGTACAGGCTCCAAGGTAAAACTTTATCAACAGTAGAAACGGTGAAATACCTTGGAGTAACCCTCACTAATAACTTAAGCTGGGGTACCCACATCCATAAAATATGTGGTCGAGCGCTTAGAAAACTTGGATTTGTGAAGAGAATTGTCGGTAGAAGCGATGAAAAAGTCCGTGAGAGATGTTACGTTGCGTTGGTCAGGCCTCACTTGGAATATGCGTGTAGTGTATGGGACCCTGCAGAGAAGTGTTGTATTCGGGAATTAGAAAAAGTGCAACGGAAGGCGATACGTTTTGTAAAGAATTGTTACGACAAGACAGTGAGTGTAACGCAAATGCTTCAGGACGCAGGATGGGAATCTTTAGAAAATAGAAGGCTTAGACAAAGACTAAATCTCCTTGATAAATTTAGAGAAAGCACGTTCGTAGATGATGTAGCTGACATAATGCGCCCCCCATGTTACATAGGCCGTTCAGACACTGCGAGAAAGATCAGAGAAATAGATGCTAAAACGAATCGATACAAGAATTCATTTTTTCCGCGAACGATACGCGAAAGTAATAGATTAGCGAAGTAAATTCAGTAAATTCATGGTGCTTGCACCCCCTGCCACACGCCGAAAGGCGGCTTGCAGGGTACTAATGTAGATGTAGATGTAGAAATTGTTTCTCTCCTCCACCTGGGACTTTTCTATTGGAACGGACAGCACAGTCTGTTTTTTTAGGGTTGAATTATGATGATATAAAGCTTTCCGTCTAAACCATGCATGATGGTCTTCCATTGGAAATAATATACACTTAATACATTTCGTCGTATTTTTATTATTTTCATGCTGATATTGATTATTATTATCGTTATAATATCCACACTACGAGTAGGCGCATGATCTGGTGGCAGTGGTACAGTTCAGAAAATGTAATTAAATAAATCAATAACGTCTTTATTTTGGGCGAAATTGTGGCTCTAGTCTCTCTAGAGTCAATATTAAAAAAGTTAAAAATCGATAATAGTATAAAAAAAGTTAATTACATAACATACATGGATGATATTTTAGCATTGTGTTAAAATCTGTGTATCAACGAATGTGGAATCTTATCGTCGATCATCTCCATCGCCACAATCGATCGATAAGTTCGTGCTGTCATCAATCTCAGGAAGGCTCGATATTAAATCGAAAGCAACGATCGATGCGTTTTACCGGCGCCGCCTGGTAATTCAGGAAGCTGTTCTCGAGCGCGGCTAATTTCTCCTTCTTCACACGTCAGAACCGTTTACTCCGCAACGTATGTTGTCATTTCCCCGCGGAAAAAAAAGAGCCGTAAGACTATATGCGGAGTTAATCTCACTTCTCAGAGAATATCGATTGCTCATTGCGAGCGTAAATATTAACTGGGTTTGCGGTCGCGCTACGTGCTTCCAAGCACGGCGATTGTCCACCGGAAATTGTCTCCTCGGCCGCTGAAAACTTTTGAGCACGTCGAGCTGTTTGAGAAGAGAAGGAAAGGGGTTTTACGTTCCGGAATTCCTGCGAGTGATTGACGAGTATTCGACGGTCAGCGCTCGAATTAAATAAACGCGAAGAAGGGAAGTTTTAATGCCCAAGCTGGAAACGTGGTTTAAGCTTTCCTCCGGAGATCTTTTCCCAGTCTCGTAAACTGTTTACGAACCATCCCTCGCCGTAGAAAAGCGGTCGATTAATTTTAATCGTGTTTTGCCTTCTGAGAGTTCGCGATTCGGTGGTTACGGACATTCATTTCGCGCGGGGTATCGCTTTTATGTGTTTTCCTTGGAGAGCTCGTAATGGATGTTAATGGTTTGCCGAACGCGTTTACATTGTTCGCTCCCGTTCCTGTGTTGATTTGTTGATCCAGCGAGATGCTGTTCTAAGAATTGTTTGAGTTCCTGCGGTGGCGTATCCCAAGCTCAGAATATCCTTTTCTCTGTTTTTCGAGATGTTTTACTAAGGAGAATTCAGGTCAATAAAAAAGGATATATTCAAAAGGCGGTCCAGATTGTATGCAACGAAATTCCTGGATTCATTCTTCAAAATTTTTATGGAGATGCTGAAAGAGTTCCTTTCAATCTGAGAATCTTGTAAATAACAATTGACGGATATTTTTCGCAGAGGCGTGAATATTTTATGCGTTTTAAGTATCTTTATTCAAGGGAATTGATACATAAGATGGGCTTTAACCCACGTACTTAAAAACGTATCCAGCTGAGTCTGTGAAGTGTTCTATATATTTTATGTGGTTCTCTATCCCATCAAGGAAGTATTACTTTAAGCGAAAAATGAGACGCGAGTAATCGCGCTAAATTTCTGATGATGCCGTTGAAATTTAGTGGAACCGATTATCAATGTCGCACCCTAAAAAGTCATGCTTTCGATTAAAATACGTAGAATCGGATTGTCTTTCTTGTACTACAATTCATCCCATGGATTTATTCAGGGAAAAGTCAAAGTCATTCTATTATATTAAGTATCCGATGGTTACAAAAATATCATTTTAATTACTGTTCCAGGAAAACAGCATTACCTTCAGTATCAACAGAAATCCTTTTCTCCCATAGTCATTTCATAAGTTTACATTACAGTTCCAAGAATTCGTGATGAATTTTTTTTACGTTTGATGATATATTTGTTTTACGAGTTTTATTTATTTATTTTCGTTCTTGTTGTTCAAAGCAGTACTCAGCTCAGCATTCTTAAACTATCCCATAATGTTTTATGCTGGAGTTTGGTGCTTCGCATTTAAATTTCTTCTATGATTCATTTTCGTATAGACTCTTCTAATTTCATACTCTCATGTTTATGTTTTCTAGTAATAGAAACTTATGATATATTCCTATGATCTTGAAGTTTTATTTTGTTATACAACTTTGATCTTTATGAAGTTTATTTCCAAAGATTTATTGATTCACGAGTAAAGTTTAACCTCTGTATGTTTTCATTGTATGATATATTTCAAAACATTCAACTATGCGAAGACCAGGTTTGGAGTCATAAGTATCACAGATGTAAATAACCTTAGCAGTAACATTAATAGTAAAGTTAGGATATTTGCGGACGACACGGTCATTTACAGGGAAATAGGAAACTCAGAGGATAGATTAACCCTATCGTGCGACTTANTTATTTAGGAATTACCCGTCGCGATTAGATCGTGGGACCCGGTGGCAACGGTATAATATATAAATTTAGCTTAATTGCTGTCATTTATTATTCTTTATGATAGAATTTAAAATGAATAATATTCACTCTTGCATAGCAATCACGCAAAAACAATGGCGGGGCTAGCATTCATGACGTGTCCTACTTCTGTTCTCCTATTGTGCTTTCCGGTAGTTGTGTGTCGTGCTTACGACAGTTTTTTGGCGCATCTTCAAATGAAAACGGTAATTTAACGTACGGTGACTAACCATTAACTAACTAACCTAAGTTTCAATTTATCCTCAATATTTGCCACATCTACTGGGATCTAAAGAATTATCACAACGTATCGGAAAGATAAGGCTGGCAAAATAATTCGATGAAATAAGAGTAAATGTTTCCGGAGATTGCCAACTACCCTGCATTGGAACGCATTGCAAAAGCGATCTATATTTGCCCGCGGCTCACTTTCCTCTCCCGATATAGACTTTGACACGACATTGACAATTGCCGCTCGCTTTAAGAGCCTAACTCAGTCCTAATAGAAGTTCCCCGTTGACCGTCACCCTTCCCGAAATACCCTCCGATTATTCTCGTCTTCCGATCGATCCGCACCTCCTTATTTTTCCATCGCCCGGTGTTTTTGGCGTGGGCATCCGCGAGTCCCCGGCGGACGTGTCCCTCATCGCCCAGGGAGAACAGTTCTTCTGGCGCCTCTATGGCACGCCGTCGAGTGCTATTAACGCCTCGGCGTGAATGGCATTGTCGCTGCTGCATAGGTTCCGGAAGAGCTTTTAAAAGGGATCCTTTAACCCTGGGGTTCGATCCCTAAATCCGTCCGCCCCCGCACCGGCTAACCCCGGATGTTTCGTCACCGCCTTGTCTTTTTCAAGGGACTGTTCGATATTGGCTGCACGCGTAGGATTAGTTGGGATTGGACGGGCTGTCCAGTTACGAAAACCGGACGTGTTCTCTCCCGAGCCATCCGGAGAACGATTTTGATGGCTCACGAAAAAGAAATTAGACGGAAATATCGAAATAAACTTCATAATCGAGATCAGCTGCTACCTTTGTAAGTATAGATAAATTTTTCAGATAGCCGAAAGACAGGCTACGGTAAATTTTGAAGGTAGGCTAAGGAAAGGTTTTAAGTTGATCTATTACTTCGTGTTGTATTCGTTTAAGTTGAAACTCATGTGGTCTTCGCAAACTTTGTAATTTGGAATATAAGGATGAAATTGAAAAATAAATCGTCAGGACACAGTACAGTTGTCTCTCCTAAGAAGAAGAACCTTCCTGCCACTCTCCCCTATCTCACAACTCTTTGTGGACAGAAATTTGAAATATTAATATATACGGCCGTTTCTCATCTGTATTATACGTAGATATACGAGGCAAAATTGAAGAGCCTTATAGGAGAGGAAGCAAGGACAAGGCTCGGAAGTGCCTCCTCCTCCGATTAAAAGGTCCTTTTCGCCCTCTCAAGGAACGCATCCCTCGTCCGCTTCCTCTATAATTAACCCTCGGAAGCTTAATTTCGCAGGCGACAGCATTTCTCGGCGATTAAGGCGTCCAAGCCTTTTTAGGCCTTTGTTTTAGGTTCCCCATTTCCTTCTACGCGAAAGTTTGCCTGTGCATTTGTTTGCGCGTGCCATAATGTACTCTGATTCATTGGCGTTTGTATGTTTATCCTTTAAGTTCCTTAATATTTTCGCATTCATCACTGTATTATTTATGAGGTATTTTTTCAAGAAAGAGCCTTTGACTCCGTGGGTGAAATAAGTTGATTATACGTAAAATCTGGACTTTCTTGAGTTGTTAAATTCGAATTCTCTCAGGATTATAACATATGCAAGTAGAGAACTAGCCCAAATAAAAAAGAAGTTCGTAAATTTCAGCATTGACATTTGAGTTAACGTTGAAAATCCCCCAAGCAGAAAAGATATGTGAATTATTAATATCCTAATTTTTATATTTTTTACGTAATGGAGAAATATTAATTGCGAACCTTACCGAATTTAATTTGAAAAATACCTAAATAAATAGTTAGTCACCGATTGTGACGTATGATAATTCTAACATGATCCATATTGTCTGCTTATAATTAAAACTTCGTTTTTATTATTTTATAAGTCCTGGTATACTTTTTAACCTCTAGAACACAGCACTACGTAAAATGACACCCTTTCAGCTGTTTGATAGAAGGGGTAATTTAGTAAGTTATTATAAACTAGTTAATCTATTTAAAAATGCAATTAGTAATTTCTTTCATATTTTCCGCGATTCGAGGTTTTCGTTCTAAACAGCGACATGTATAACTCAAAAGAGGTTGAAAAATAAAAATTCTTAATTTCTTCTCTAAATATTAATCCATGATATAATGCCGTAGTGTACGGATTATAAGTAATATGTTATTGTTGATTTTATCGTATTTTTTCCTTTTTGATATTTTCTGCTCATCCTGGGTCTTATGTGAGCATGTCTATATGGATCAGCCGCGTAAGTTTTATGGAAATGAAAAAGTAATCGTGTTTACGCCGTCTAACTGCTTACCTTCTGTCAGTATAATATGTCGGTTTTTTCTTTGTAATAAGTATTTATTCCAATATTTTCGTGTGAAAATTTACAAATGAGATGAAGTTCTTATTAAGTTTGGGATTCTTTAGTGTTAATGGTTCTTTGCTCTTGTGTATCTCGCCTCTCCTATTTCGTGTTCGAGACTTCGCCTAAAGAAGCTTGGCTTCGCTCCAAATTTTCGGAGTTCCTCTCTATGAATGAAAAAGCTCTTTCCACTCTGAAAAACAGACGTTTTTATTTAATGTTTCGCTTTGAAAACCTAACGTGGTGATAATATCATAGATGTCGATTTGTATTCATAGTCGGAATATCATGCTCTTACATCCTTGCATAAATGAAATGGGATGCCATTTGGGATTATATTGCTATCATATCATTCGAGCAAGAAGAGTGTTTTTCGTATTGGTAAATTTAATTTTGATCAGTAGGATTAATCAAAAGTTTGTTTCGTCGTAAAACTGTCGCTTTACTAGAGTATATACCTGTAGCACTTTCTTTGATGGAACCTCGTTTCTAATTTTGCTTCCGAAACACTTGCGGAAGAGCTCCTGCAAAGGAAGATAACTCAATAACCCAACTTTAAAATTTCTTTTCTCCTTATTACTCCTCGTAATCGTAATGGACTCCTGTTGAAAGTGCTGCGTAGAGGTGCATTATCGAAAATTCAAAAGTAGACTCATGATAGAAGCTCCATCAAGCATCAGTGTTCTTCATATTCTTCGCTGTAGTTTCGGAAGAATACACTCGTATATTTTGCAGGTGTATTTTTCGTGAAATTACGAATTTTTACTGACTTTCGCTCCCCCGAAATTTCATTTAATCTGCTACATCTTCTATCTAATCTTCTAACGTTTTTCTCTGTGCTTTCATTCACTTGTAATTGAGTAATTTTCCGAAAATATTCTAGGAACTTATATTCAAGTGATGGTCGGGAATGTAGCTAGATATATTTTCGAATTATTTTATATTGCAAACTTGTGTAAAAAACATATGGAGAAAACGCATTACTTGTTAAATATTTGTAATTAATACCCCAATTAACTGAATCTAATATTCGCTAATATCGGTGACGAAAGTGAGTCAATCGTTATTCCCCATTGGAGAGAGAATTCCTCTTTCTCGCATACCAACCTTCTGGTAATTCATCCTCATACGGGCTTAACAAAGACATTATTATTGAACTTAAATTAATTTTGCATAATGTACGGTTTCACTAAAGAAAATATATAGATTATAAAAAAATTCTCAACTTTTCCAAATTAGTAAGTATTTTACAATATGTTATAATGTCTTCTATAATATGGTTTATCTTTGTCACCAATATTAGCGGAGTTATATGTGGAGTATTTTGAAAATGTTTTGTTTAATAGTAATATTAATTTAATAATAATATTGATGTACAACTGAAAACGTTTTTGAATTTGGTTTATGGTTTTCCAATATATATTGTGCAACTCTCCACCTAAGTTCTCTTATCAGTTTGTAGGTTTTATAACGTACCTATATGGCGTTTCAGAATTGGCTTCAAAATTGGGTATTCCATGGAAGTTTTATCTCGCAGTCAGTGATTTACGGTTTTACTTTGGTTTGCTTCTACTTAATTAGATTTTATTCAGCCATAGATATTTTTCTCTGGACATCTGTCGGGTTTGTTTGTACTTAATCTAGAAAGTGTCCTCTTCCAAAGGTGTTTGGTAACAAGTATCCCTTACATTCGTGGGCGTCCTCCTTCTCTTAGAATGTTTCTGGAAATTTGGCATTCAGTTCCTTGTTCGCATTTAGACTCCTTAGGTTTAGGTCCAAGTGTGTCTCTCATCCCTAACATACCTCAACGTTGACTCGGCGGACCCTAAATGCGACCGGGTTGGTTAAGAATTTTAAGTATCTTCCTGCCGTCCCATTACCAGAAGGTTGTCGTGTGAGAAAGAGGAATTATCTCTCGAATCTCAAAGGCGGAATTTTAAAGAGACTTTTTTCCTCCTCAAAGCCTTGCTAATTGGCTATATCGCCTGCGCACGTAATTAGGTATGCGAGTAATCCAGACAAAGAGAGTATTGTGTCACGGTACGTCCTTGGAGCAATCGGTTCCGCCAGGTAAAAGGGCGTCGAGAGATGGAATGGTCGCAAATGTATAATGCGTTTATGAATGCGAAGGATCTAATCCTAGTTTAACTGTAGAATGAATGGAAAATTCAGCTTCCTTTGTGGTCCTCGATCAGCATAGTTTTGCTGAAATTGGTGGTTTTTCGAGCTCTTCGGAAGTGATAATTTTTGTCTCTCGAGGCAAAAATACGAGGGGAAGGTGCTATAGTCTTTTCTTGGTGTACGTGGACCAGTAGAAATTTCGTGATTTTTTGCTGATAAATGAGAATTATGATTATTATATAATAGTATCAGCAACTAACGCTGATATCCTTGCACTACTGTGTTAATAGTTGTTTTTTAAAAAAATAATCTTCCTAAGTGATATCTGGTGGAACTCCATCTTTACAATAAAAAGTAAGGGATGTGTAATAGCTTGTGGAATAGAACAAATCACCCCATTTACTTTTTATGGTTTAGTAGAAGTCAGCAGGGAAGGAGCAGTTGAACTTGGAAATATTTGAGTGAGAACTCAGATTTAAGTGATCCTGCTAATCATTACTTACTGCTGTTACATTTTGACTGATAATAGCAGATTCAAAGTGTTGTCAAATTTCACATTTAAAGAATTTGAGATTTGTATATAGTTTGCCGCCATGAAATTATCTCTGTCAGAATCTCATTTTAGTCTCATATTTGTATTGTCATTTGAAGATACTGCCTTAATAAGATGGGGAATGTAATGAAACTTCGGACTCATTACGAAATTAGCGAGGATATACTTTCTAATTTTTATTTTTTTACAAAAATAAATACTTCTTGGCAACTAATCCTTTGATCATATTCGATTACTAGTTATACTTCTGTTTCATTTGAATTTCCTAAGCTGGTATTTTAAGATAGGGTAAAAAAATGCTGAATCAACTGCATGCAAAATGGCTTATTGAATACTTAATGATTTGCCACATCGTAAAGTAGACACCTTGGCATCGTTCGGGGTAATTACGATTTGCTCAGCGATTGCGCGAAACATTTAGCAAATGAATATTTATGACGGATTAGGAGGCACGTGGTCGGTGTTAATTATCATTCTTAGCGTCCATTCACGCGGAGATACGCATTAGCTTCGGAGACAGTTATAAAATAAGGCAGGGGACGGCCATAAAATAAAGGTTATTTAATTACGCGGCTTATATCGGACATTTTTTGATCCAAGAGGTAATTTCCGGACCACCACCTGCTGTTCTGTATAACATTCTGCCGGACGATGATTTGTTAGAATGGAAAGTTTGATCCGTAGGCATTAATAGTACGAGTAAAGCATAAGATACATATTATAATTTATTGAATTTTCAGAGAATGAAAGTGTGAATGAGCTAACACTTGTTACGAATGAGCACCTCTTGTGGTTGGCTGCGTGTGATTCCTACTTTTCCGTGATTCATTTAAAAGCATTTTTTTACTTTGTTTTTCTTTTGTCTTTTTGAATTTGTTTTTCTAATAAGTTTTATTGATTTGCTATTAATTCAAAACTTGTTACTCAAAACACCGAGACTGTTCAATAAAACAGCGTGATTAATAACAAATATCAAATGAAATCCTACATTGCCACACGTGTGCAGATGCAATTTTTGCCAGAATTTTGTTCGACTGTCGAATTGCGAGACGTTTAATTATGCGGCACATATAGTATGAGATATTTTTACAACGTGCTGTTTATGGAACTTTTGCCTCGATTCTCAATTAATTCAAAGGTATTGTATTCTTAAATGCAATTGTAATGTTTATAAATGTGCAGAAATAGGCGCAAGCACAGGGAACGTGCAACGTTGCTTAAGTATTTACCGAGTCGACCTCTCCGAAGATAAATACCTTAATTCAGGGGCGGATTTATAACGTGGAGCAATGGGCGCTAGCTGAGTGTCTCAACCATATGGGGGCTTCAATAAGACAGTGCTAATAACTTCTCAAGAATATTTTGTACTGGTTTATTGCTTCAAAAAAGAATTTTATATTTGTTGAACAAGTCTAAATAATGCTTATAGAATACATTACATTGTTTGTATCACTATATAATGTACAACGTCTATCGATCATACATTGTAATTTATGGAATTACTATGCATTGTAATTCAAAACGTGTTTGTTTATTCTTGTCGTAGTGAAGTGACTGAGATTTGTATGGCAGGTATTTCAATGTTTCTTATGAAAAAATCAAATTTTTATTAATAATTCCTTAAGATAAGGCTTCAATCTGATCTTTGTGCCTAAAACCCCTGGTAGCTTAAACCCGCCCCTGCCTTAATTTATCTTACAACTTACTTATGTCATAGTATCATAGCTTCTGGCGTAAATCAGGCTCACTTAGACGGATATTTTTGCATTTCCGCCGTTTAAGTCGTCCGGAAATATGGTTGTCTCAAAATGGTGAAGAGTAGATAGCGAAGGACTTACATTCGCCGAGCTGAGATTGCCCCTCACTTCCGCGTGGGAAGCAGTTCAAGTTCCGTTCTTAATCCACGCGAATGCGGAGTTCAAAAGCCTGCTCTTCGTTACTGCCGTCGCAATTCTTCAAAGGCCTAAAGACCTACGCTCTTCTCTTTTCTCCGTCACCGGCGCTTTTCGGAAAGCGAAAAGAGTTTGCGCCGCAAATGAAGTTTGCTGTTTGCCAAGGGAAATAATCGGAGTGGGTGAATAATCGGCCAAAGAGGTCCCTCGCTTCACGGTCGTTCTCCTTGTTGACGAGACGAAACAAGCGAAGATCGGACTGCGAGGCAGTCAAGGGGAAGGAGTTATTTTAGATATTTTTCGTTTTTCGTATTTTTAGATTTTCTTGGCTCATATAAAAACATGCGAGCTACATCTACTTACATGAATCTTGGCTTATATATGACTCGGTCTTATTAGATTTGGGAATGATTGAGGTAGATGATAATTTTTCGTAGATAATTGCTTAACATTTTTTATTTACGGGTGATTCGCTGTAACATCACTGCCAATGTGCAGAATCCATAGAGGAGACTACCCAAACCCGGGAGCATGTTATCATTTTGAATTTTTAAAGCCAATTTTGCGCAAAATTAAATCAAAATATTTGCAAAGCATACCTTACTTTGGTATACAAGCGTTATATTTTACTTAAAATTATTGATCATCTATTTAAAGAGTAAAACATCTTTTCCGTAACCATCACATAAATAGGTTCCTTAATGTGGGCCCCCCTCTGAATTAATTAGAAATGGGTTCAAGTAAATCAAATAAATGGCAAGTTGGTGGAACTTGTGTAATTTCATGAATATAGCAAGTTTAACAGCATATACATGAGATAAGAGCGTAGTCAATGTATTCAATTGCGACCAGAGTCACGTAAGGATCATTTTCCGTCATTGTACTGCCATCCTTCGCAGGTCTACTTGAGTGAGCCTAAAATGCTTCCATGACTAAACAATGATTAACTAGCTCCTCCTCAAGTTGTGCGCAAAAATCTGGTGGTCTACCAGCTTTTGTTTGAGATGCCTGTAAGTGGTTCCCATATTTTTCTTTAGCTAGCCTTTGAAGTGTATCCCTACAAACGATGTAGGCGTTACTGTATTTTTAAAACCGATCTTCTTTTAGCGGAGAGCATCAATCAATTCGTTTCATCAAAATCAAACATCATTGTCTATTAGCAGAATCCATACTTTTCGAAAACAATGATTAGATTAGAAACGTCTTTAACGGGTGAGATTGGGAATATCAAGTCCCATCTAACATCTAACCCATTTCATTTTAATAAAAGGAAAGGATGGAGCAGTAAAAAAATAGAAAAAAGAAGAAACTGTTTGTGAATAAAATAACCTAAGTCGAGAGGTTAGGAAAAAATTTCCAATCAAGAAAACAACCCTAAGAGCCTGCGAAACCTACTGATTGTAATAGTAAAATTTTGACCAAAGAAATTAATTTCCATAATCTGAAAAAAGAGGGGGGAAATATTAACAAAGGACTAAAAAAATATCTGTCAAGCTCTTCCTTGTAATAATCAGCCCGAAGGCTGGTTTAATCCCTTAGCTGCCAATCACCGGAAGTTTTGGAGAGGGAATGAGGCATTCCACGCAGGATGAAGGGGTGAGGTAGTTTCTATCGCTTCCCCCACTGACGAGTCCGAATGCTGTGATTGATCAAAGTCTACGAATGACCAGCTCAATGAGCCTACGATTATTACTTTCCTTTTTGGTGTGGCCAAGATGAATTTTATTGTTCAGCATCTTTGATACCTCATCCAATTTCATATTATCATGGATGGATTGCCATTTTGATACAAATGTAAACGGAAGATACATACTGCATCCTCCATCGTGTACCAAAATACTTTCAACGTAAAGTGCTAGACACGTCTGTAGTGCGTAGATACGTCGTATGTGGGAAATTTTCTCTCTAAATCAGACAACTAATCACTCTTGTTATCAACCAATCAATAACTGTATAACTCTTGTTCAATTTGAAACTTTCAAGGTGGAAGTGGTTTTCTCTAGGTTCGTAGAAAGTAGTGCATTAAGTCAGTAAATAGTATAGTAGTACATAGTTGTAAATAGTATAGTAAAAGTATAATTAATCGTATAGTAAGCCAGTAAATAGTACAGTAGCCAGTAGTAGTATATTCAGCCTGTAAATCATCGTAAATATTAGTAATCGTGGTAGATCAGATTTCGTTATCTGATTTTATATCGACGATTTTATGATGCATTAAAGATGCGGAATATATGCGTTTAAACACTTTATTGTGATCGGAGTCCTGAGCTGCTGCAAGAAATTAAGATAAAAATAAGTCAGCATGGTTGGCTGTCTTTATGGAACCCGTTTCAGCGATTATCGCAGATTATACATTTGGAAAGTGACTGGCTATACGCTTCGGCCTTGATTAACTTCCTTATCGAAGTAGGTTTTAATTTAGTTTTACCTCTACTCAATGTGATTCAGGAGGAGTAAGAGGAAATAATGTGTGTATCGCATAGATATTTGGGTCGTGTCACCAGAAATTCGCTGTATTTTTTCTATTCGACCTCGAAAATTTGGTTTCAAGCGGATAAAAGAAGCAAGCGAACGTCTTTATATATGATTATTCTTTTAGCATTGGTGTGAGGGTGATTTTTAATTCCGCCTTCCCTGTCATCAGCTGGTGGTGTGGTATTTAGGTTGATTATTCAAGGATATCTAAAACAGCAGCAAGGTGAAAGGTGGAAATTATCGCATAACGCCGCATTTTCTCATTTCCCCTGAAATTTCGATTCCGGGCCCTGAAGCCAAAATAGTCGAATATTTCGTCGGGTTCTCAAATGAGCGGAAACATATTATGGAAGGAGGTTGCCAAAATCTTCTCCTCTTTAAGGCTCGCGTGATGTATTACCTGGCGACAGTACAGCCGTAGGTATTTGTCGGAACAGAAAGCATTCGGCGGGAAGGCTGAAAGGTTCTTCAGTTGTGAAGTGTTCTCACGCCGCCAGAAAGTCGCGAGTTTAGTATTCAAATTTTTGTATGAACAATTCGCGTTGTTGCATTTTGGATTGGAATATTCAAGGAATGATGTTTTTCCATTTTAATTCTATTAGCTGTGAGTGGCTCTCTTATGGGACGGAATATGTTACTCTTTGTAAAACTGTTGCCTGATTTTTCTCGTAATTTTCTTTCGTGATTGATGCGGGGAAAGGAATATTGCCAAAGGGCAGTGAACAAGGATTTGCTAGACCCGATCCGACGGAGAGAAACCGACGTGAAACAGAAATGGTTTCTATTTGTGTACGAAGATGCCAATTTCTCCTTGAAAATATAGCCCTACCCTTAGAATGCGCTGGAAGTTTGTTTCAGGAACAATTATCATTTGAATGCAGTTATTGGTTTAAAATTAATTATTACATACGAAGAATGAATTTTTTGAAGTTATGTGGAAGCCAAACGTTATGTTACGTAAAGAAGATTTTTTAGTGTATGCCTACTAGATTCATATAATTATTATTATTATTTACTCCACAAAGATTTGGGTCGTTGGGAAAAACTTCTCAAATTTTTATGCTCCATCATTGAATAATGTTTCTCTGAAAGATCTCAGTGTTGTCCAGATTTAATTTTCTTTTTTGTCTGTCTCATTTTTATGAATGCGACTCTCTTGGATCTTACAACTACCTGCTTGTCTCTGGGAAATCTCACCGTTTCAGAACTATTAAGATAGCTGCTGAGTCAGAGGCCGAATGCTTCGATATTAAAAGCCCAACCCTAGGATAATAACTTGGTAACAAGGCTCACATTCATATTTTTGCGGCTTAATTGTATTTTCCTCATAATTATAAAGGGATCTCACCAATCTTACACGCAAGAGGGTTTAATTAACTGTTACGCATTGTATCCGCTTGGAGGGCGTTGCAAACCTGACGTCTAAAACTACTCGTGTACCAAGCATCCGCAATGAGTATATTTTTCTAGCTTTTCACTGTCGTCTTTGGAAAATTAATCATCAAAGCGGCTAGTTCTATCATCTATTTTCTCAATTTTCTTGTTGTATCTGAAGGGTTAATGGGATAAATCCACGATATCTACTAAGTATTCGGGTTATGTATTATCTCTTAATTCATTAAACAAGGACAACGTATAATTTAATTTCCTTTCTTCTAAAGATATCCATCCTATGTCAAGGCAAGTCTTATCGTTTGTCGATTCATAATACAACGCAAGAATTCGTGCCAGAACCTTTCTAATTTACGAAATCACTACTTAAAAGGGGAAAAGATGAAAGAAATTCTTCACTTAAAAGCTTCTTACTCAGATTTGTGGAATGAATGGCAATCGTCTCCTAATTGAAGTGATGTACTGTATTTAAAGGGAGTCACCAGCAACTTTGTTCCTCACAATCCGCCACTGTGGAGGGCTTAATTCAAACTCTCCAGCAATTCAAGCTGGCGTGTCCCGTGGTAGTTTTTCCACGCACTTAACCTTGATAATTCATCACCGGAGGCATCGAGTGGTCCAAACAGAAGGTACGGAAAAGGCGTCCTTGGCGAATTTTTATTAGCTCGGCTATCTTTTGCGTGCACATTCCGTCCTCTCCGTGCATTTGGCTCGCGCGAATCCTTGCGACGCCTTCACGTTTTCGAACCGTCTAATTTCAACGGCAGAGAAATAACTGCAGAATGCGAAGGCCTTCGCTTGTTATTTTCCGCTGCGGAGGCGGAGTTGTATCGCTTCCTGATGATAGCATCCTGAGGTTTTACTTCCTGCGCATTTTTGGGGCAATCACAGGTGTCAGCCGGTGGGAGCGGCTGTCGCTTTCACATCCATTTCGCTATTCAGAACGCTTAGGCGTCTATTAAAAAGCCGATTTTCAAATCGCTCATTAACAAAAAACTGATTTGAATTCTGTGAAAGGAATGAGGAAATGACGCTAACCGAACCATTTCCGTTTTGCGTAAGATGGCATGTAAAAAGTTTTTGATGATTTTATGAGCGGGTGAAATCAGGTTTCATCGTAAAACTCGGATATACGGAAGTGAAAACTGACGTAACTGAAGCTCGAACCCAAGTCTTCCACTTTCTAAGCATACCTCATCCTTCGTCGTAAAATATCTTAACTAAGGAATTTTCTCAGTTGCATTGAAATATTGTTGCTCTCTCTGTGTTCCATGGCTCGGAAAAACAGCTGTTAATTTTTCTATTTCCTCGAGTCTCTATTTTAGCTAATCAAACGATGTGTCATTTTCATCTCAAAAGAATTCACAGTCGCTGGCGGTGTTTTGTGGAAATACATCATGATGAGAAAGAGAATGGTTGTACTTTTTCCACAATATATTTTTATTAAAAACCAACAATAAAAATTCACTTAGACACTTGATGATGGCGATCATTCGCCGAACCTAGTCGTGAATTTTTATTGTTTGTTTTAAATAAAAATATATTGTGGAAAAAGTACTACCATTTTCTTTCTCCTCATCTCAGTAGTTTTGCTCTACGACCTTCACTTATCATTACGTGCCTTAGTGGTTCATGATTTTGTTATATCAAATTCTCATAAATAATTTTCTGTTTTCATTTTTGTCGTACCTTGGGCTTAATGCCAAAATATTTACGTTAGTTGAAGGAAAAATTTTCCTCGCGGACCGTTCAGAGTTTAATTTCAACATGTTTAATGCTAAATACGAATTGACGCTTATTCATACTGGCTTTGTGCTGAAAATGAAACAGATATCCAGCCATGTATTAATTTTTTAAGAAATATTATTAATTGATACAAGTTAATCGCAATTTGTAATTACTATTGTGGATATTTAACAAATATCGGTGATGAAGTCTCATGAAATCGATGATTCCTTTGCATATTTCGTACAGTTTCGGTGTAGCCTTTGATGAAACCATCGTACTATAAACGATGATGATAGGTTTATGATTACGTTATACTTCGTCTTTTTACTTGCATAAATTAAAAAATTCTCAGCCTTTATCCTATCCCGTGACTTAACCAGTCCCTGTGCTCTTATTGAAGCTTGTCGGAACTCATTGGAATGTGGCTGGGAATCCAAGGGATCTTGCTGAATTTAGTTCCAGACTCCCAGGAATATGAAGATAGCTACTTGGATGAAGAATTGCGAGGCCTTTCAAATACCCATTCATGACGAGGGATAATTCTGGCGCCAGATAGCTATCTCTCGAAACAACATCTATTCTGGGATACTCTATTCAGATAGGAGATCCTAGCTCGGATTGTACTTGTTGCAGACCGTCTGATTTCTCTGTGATCTTACGTGATTATTTCAAAGAACTTGGTAATAAATTACTAATATTAATATGATGTTATATTTATCACAGCTGTCTCTATGGTGTAGTGGCTAGCCTACCCTTGTAGGGTGAGGTCCTGGATTCGAATATTACTATTTTTATTTACCCTTACGGCGAGGTTAGTCCAAAATGGCCTCTCTTCCGACTAATATGTGAAGATATTACATGGTATTACTAATAATATTACATGAATAACTAAAAATAATTGACTAAAATTAACTTAATCTAGAAAATTTGGAAAAGTGACTCGGCAGATGGATACGAGAATGTTAGTCGATCACGGTACCTCTTCCGCGATAATTTCCCATTACGGATTAGAAAGCTCTCCAGGGAAAGTCGGGGAAAAGTGCATCGAAATCCATTTGCATCCGATCTTCATGTTCGACGTGGTTTATAAGTCCGTATGTCAATAAAGCACCCCTCGGATAGGCCCTATTTGTCCGAGTGCTTTCTCCGGGAGCGGGAGAGATCTCGCCGGTCGTGCTAGCGAAACATTCGTGCATCGGCCAGAGCGCGTGATGTCACGTATATTCCTTTCTCTCCCACAGATCCCGCTTCCTCCCCTGCCTTTTCTTTTTATTCAGATTTTTTCCCACTCGCGTCCTCCTCGCCTGGAATCGTTCACCCTAAAGCCCATGACTCGCCGCTACGCGCTTAAAATTTCGAATCGTATCCGAAAGACCCCATCGCGACACGGCATCCGCTGTTAGAGCGTTGAATGACCTTCCCTCCATGGCTTCGACAAGGAAAGCGGCGATCCCAAAAGAGCGCTCGACCCTGTGGCTTTGTTGTTGCAATTGAATCCCATGAGTGTTTTATCGGGGTGCGATCTCTCTCCTCCCCCGCGCGCGGTCACGTGACATTTACCATAGAAGTGTCAAAGGAGAGCGGGATGGGAAAAATGGCCAATGTGGCCATTCATCTCTGTTTATGTTTCGTTTTACTACTCTCTGCCGCGCTCTGTTTTCGTGGGGATTTCTTGTACAATATAATACAAACGTCTTCATTGGGCGGTATTGGGAATAGAGACTCCCATCTTTCATTTAATCCTCGTCAGAATTTTGTACAAATATGAATATACAGGGCGTTTACAAAGTCATCATCCGATTTAAATACGCCGTATTTTAATAAAATAATAATGTACAAACATAATTCAAAATGAAATACACTTAAGGTAGATTCAAGTTTTATTTTTAAGATTGTTACTTATCTTCAATGTGTACCCCTCCTGTGTATAACTGTGAGATTTTAAACTACAATATATACAGATTTTAGCTAGCACAGTGGAAATAGAAATAAAAGAAGGAAAGACAGAATGGTCTTGTGGAGAAATAACTGTGTTTTTTATCACAGAAAAAATTTTTCTACTTCAGGAAAACACCCACAAAAAGGATGTGAAAAACCTGCGAAAGTTGGAGGATAGAGATAGATAGGTTACATAAAGGGTCACATGGGTTACATAAATAAAAATTACAAAATTTATAATCGTATATCAGAAGATATCATTCTTTGTCAATTAAAGTTAAAAGAAGTTTAAATGTTGTGCATAGTATGAACTAGTATATTACTTGTAGTGGATTTGTTTGTATTTGCTTCAGTTTTCACTTGGATTCTAACCTTCATGCGGTTCAGTTTGTCGCGTATTATTCTCCTCCACTATTTGAGATACTAGTTTATGGAAAGAGCGTGCGATTTTAACCCTCTTTAGAGTTAAGTCTGAATTACATCGGTTGCGAAATGCAATTCAGTTGATCTAGAGCCTACCGTTGTAACCTTAAGGTATATTACCCAATGAAAGTACTCACAAGCCGTTATTCCCAGAGGTAAGTAAGAAAAATAGTGAGGAATTGAATTCCAGTAGGTAAAAGGGAATCTTTCGAGCCCCTTTCTCATTTGTGATTGGCCTACAATGAATTCAATGTTAAGGAAAGTGGCTCTAAGTATAAAGTAATCATTTGGTGTGTATTCCTGACGTTCGAGAGCTTACAATACAATCTACAATTTTCTAGCGAAGGATGTGACTGTGGGATTGTAACGAATTTTTCTTCATCGAAAAAGTAGTGTTCTTCGAATGTGTCGTTAAAATATGACAGCTTGATCACAAGCTTAGTGGTAATTGCTAAAGAATTGAATGTTGTACTTATGATATTGGATATCATTTTCTATTCACTTCTTTAAGAACCTAGTCATAAGAATCCAGTCTGCCTAGTTTGCTCATGCGTGCGATCGCGGAGATTCCAATCTTAAACTTGAAGGAAGGTTTTATAATGAAATTTTTACTACGAAAAGTAGTAGCTTGTATTTTACGTGTGTCAGTGGTTGTGGAGCTCCTTCGAATCACCAGTAATTATTTTCCCAATTGTGAGAACTGTAATCGACAATTAAATTAGTACGTTTGACCTGGTGCGTTAAAAGTGAAAAAATATCATAGTGGTATTCGAACAATTCCTATTTGTAGAACCAACTGCTCAAGTATCAATCATATCTTTTGTAAGATGTACCTTTGCTGAAAGTCACTGAATGTCTCAACTTGAAAGTAAGTGTCCGTCTCAACATTTCGAACTATCCTTCAGTTCCATTGCTGCAATGAAGATTTTGAAGGATCTTTCCTCATCCCTCTTTCACGCAAACGCCCTTTCAATATTTTCCTCATCTCCGCCCACGAGTCACAAAGGAGGGATATGGATTTATCGGGAAATGATCACGATTTTAATATCGGTTCGAGGTCTCGCAAAACGACGGTGTTTCGTAGTGATGTTTCAACAGATGGAGGAAAGAAGTGACCTCACCCCTCTGACCGCTGTGAATATTTCGACATTTAAAAGTTGAAGATTAAATGATCGGGTTCAGTGTTACGGGAGAAGAGATCTGTATAGGATAAAAATTATTTCCAACTATAGTTAGCGTCGCCGACCAAGTACACAGGTTATGTCGTGTCTTTGAGGAAGTATGCGTTAGTATGGAAATCGAGAAATGTATAGGTAAATCCGACCAACATTAATGCTAATAGAAAAGCAGAAAATTTTGTAACATACGATATATATATAAATATCATCATCAGCAGCCGTTTTCAATCCGACGTCGGATGTAGGCCTCTCCAAGCGCTTTCCAATTCTCTCTATTCTGAGCTTCTCGTTGCCATGTTACTCCTAAATACTGAATGATGTCTCTGTTCCATCGGTCCCTTGGTCTTCTTCTTGGTCTCTTCACATCTCTTGGTATCCAGTTCAGAACTGCTGATGTCCATCGGTTGTCGTTTCTTCTCGCAACATGGCCTGCCCACATCCATTTCAGTGATTTTACCTTATCTATGATGTCCAATTCTTTATGGTTGTCACCAATTTGCTATACATACTAATTGATCATGAAGATTGACTCAAATCAATGTAAGAAATATGGACAATGTAGAAGTTAATTGCCGCAATATCATTTCAAGTGTTAACAGTTCGACTGTTTACGGAAAAAATACACGGATACAGTCAGTTTCACATATAATTGTGGTCAAAGTATGCTGATACTGGTAGCATCTTCTTTCTTAGAGATAATTTCGAGGTTTTTATCTTAAGCTCCTCCGGATATCACATAAATCTGATTTACAATGGTAATTTTGTATTGAAGAATTTCAATGGCAATGAAAGCTCTTTGAAGAAAACTCTTTAGAATTATTTTAACTGAAATACAGTATTCGTTAATCCTAACTGTGAATTTTATTTCCTTCATAAATTAAAGTGTTGTTCTTCATTTCTCACCTTGCATAGGCTCATTTTCTTTCGCTCTGTATACGAGCAACAATTAACTGCTTTAAACTTCATTATGCAATTTAAATTTACGCAGCTGCTGCTGAAATATTGATGGAATTGAGCTGTTTCTCCCGGGTAAGAAATTTTTACGTCTGGTTCTTTTTTACGATCGCATCCTCAGATAAGAGGCGAATGCTAAAATATCCTCTTTTAAAGTACATGACAATATTTATTCCCCAGTGTTCCACCTCAGGGACCATCAAGGTGCCAGCTATAGGTTCATTTCCAATCGAATATAAAAATAAAAAATCACCTCCGCATTTACGAGGTTTTATAGAGAGGCGAAAATCTCCGTAAAATCGGCATAAACCGAGGGCTCGGAGTGCTTAGCTTTCGGAATTTTCGCCCGATCAGGAGGAGCTGGTTAAAACACCTTGGCGTAGCCGGAAATCGCGACGGTAAGCGTGCGTGAATCCCGCAGAAAGGGCCGCCAGTTCGAACCCCACCGTTTTCTTGGATGGTCGTGATCCCGCAGAGGTTGTAGTGACATTTAATGTTTCCGCGAGAGTAACGGCTCCCCCCTCCCCGTATGTGTAAAGGATCTTACGTCATGTTTTTGCGGTCGTTAAGCGCGAGCGTCTTCATTCTTGAGTCCACATCGTATGTCTATTAGAGCAGTTTTCCGCCGCCTTTTTCTCATTTAATCCCCACGTAATCCAGGTTCCCGTCAGATCCGTTCTTTTTACCCCTCGGTTTTTCTCGCGGAAGCTCTCGGAGCGTTTACTTTTTTGGCGAATCATCCTCCATTATACCCCTGGTGGGGGGCAAGACACGAAAAACCCATAGCTTCAGCCGCACCGAAATTGACTTTCAGCTCAGCCCAGCCGTAAAAACGCAGTTTCTTTCCCTTTTTCATTCCCGTTCAATACGTCTGAAGAAGAGCCATTTTGCGCGCTTGATTTGGAAAACGAACCGAAAAAATGTTCTCCCTTTATTTTCGTTCCGAAGAAAAAACTGACTCTTGATCCATCGGCAGGAAATCGGACGATTTTATTTAATGTTTTTTTCCGTCGGCGAAAGAGAAGGAAGGTGTTGTTTTTGTTGGGTGTCCGTTAAAGCGTGGAGATTTTCCGGTTTCCTTCTCACACACGCGTTTCGTGGCTGGGTTTATCCAGTCGTGGATGTCGGATGTGGCAATGAAACAGTGTTGGCTGATGCCAATCTGCCCATGATAGGTGCTTATGCATCCCCGCTGGGGGTTTATGGAATCTAAGAGAGTCCGTTGACCCAGCGTCGCTTCCAGGAGGTCTTTTCTCTCTTGTCCGTCACGGTTTCCTCGCTTCGCGGTTATCCTCTGTGCCCATAGTGTTAACTGTGAAATGCAGTGATTTTGTTATACAGAATGTAATTGAAAAGCCCGGTACGCGAGTGCTTTATTTTGCTCGCCTGCGATGTTTTGGCGGCTTATAGTATTATGACGCCTTTAAACGAGATGTATACAGAAAAGCAAGCGACTCTACAGTGTGAAATTGTGACCAGGAAGTGGTGTGAATTATGGCATGTTACATTTACTCCATTGACCTGATAAGCCTACATAAAATTACAACTCTGAAGTGCGAGCTTATAATCAATCAATAGATTACTGAAATATAAATAACAAGAAAGAATTAGAATGGTTTTCTGGAGGAAACAATTTGATTTATCAGATTTGAGGCAATTTTTTCACCGAAGGTAAATGCCCAACAACGGAAGACATTATGAAGATGAGCTGTGTGTTTTGGAAAGTAGCTGCATAAACTATTTGTAAAATCACAGATGTCACTAATATTCACAAAATCTATCAGAACGTTTTACTCATCGTCACAGCCGTAGAAAAAATATTTTGTGCGTAAACGAGTGAAACTACTGCGTGATCGAATAAAAAAAATATTTAATGACAAAACTTGTACAAATCCACAAAGTTTATAGATTTAAAGCTGTTTTATTTTGTCATTAAATATTGCTTGGTACCATTCAAAAAGATAAACTTTGTTTCCCTAAAAGGTAAACGGTGACTTCTTTTTTATTCCTCTAAACAAATCTTTGAAAACACGTTTTACGTTCGAAGTTTGCAACCTACGGGATATGTATGAACTCGGCTATGGTGTTTTTGAATTTTCCAACCGCGTATTAAAAGCTGTTACCAAAAAAATCTTCAAATCATTATGAAAAATTCTTATTTCATGTATGTGCTTCTCACGTGACAACAGACTGGAATATATGTCAGCTGAAACTAGGGGATATAAATATTTGTGTTAAGAAACAATCTATGGTGCGGAAACTAGTGAGATGACAAACACCTTTATTTATGAAGACGAAACATTGTTTGCATATATTAGCACCTGCAGCTATCCTTTTATCACAGCTTTGGCGCAATAAATTAAACAAACAGATCGGCGACAAATTCTACTCTCTCAAAGCTTGGCCACATTTGTTATAACGTCTGTTTACAAGTTTCATTTCTTGTATTTAATTTATCACAGTTACTCGTTTTCCTTTGTTTTTTACCGACATAACGCATTTATAATAAAGGGTGAATGCATTTCTTGAATTTAGATAGTGATAGTAATCTCATTTTAATAAGTCTCGACCTATTCATTATTCGAATGACAATATGAGCTCGTGATTCACCCAATGGCATTGTGGTATGCTTTCGCCTCTGGTTAGATTTCTCTTCGGTTAACTGTAGCGTTCCTATTGTATTGAGATTAGCTGTCGTGGCTATTGTTCGCACGTTGTCTTTCACTTGCCTGTCTGAAGCCCTGTAATATATTGTGTAGGACAAGCGCGGAAAATACGAAATTCTTATGTCCCTCACATTATCCCAAGGCAAATACCTTATCTTCGTAACCACGTTGACTGTTGGTGACGCTTTATTGAGAAAATAAATGTGTCCGCTTGTCTCTTTTATTTCGGTCATTTTAACTACCGATTGATTCCTGCTACGTGTGAAAATTCGGAAATCTGAACTTACTCGTTGAAATTACGCGGTAAAATTTATGCTGGTAATCGTGTGCAACCTTGTAACTTCAATTTTCGCGACTATATGTAATAATGTTGCTTCACACGGGATAATGTATGTGCCAGGAAATTACAGTAGTGGGTGGGATATTTTATTGCTAGTAGCTGAGAATGATTTTTTAAATGCGTTCAGTGGTAAATAGCGATATTAAAAAATTCTAGCTCTGTTTAATAATGTGGATTCACGTGCCAACTGGTTGGTAACCTCTCTGTAGTGTAACATGTAAATATAAATATAATTTTGCCGACCTCGTTGGTGGAAAGCATACCCTGGCTTACCGGAATATTCTGATTAGGAAATGGATTCAGTGTATTGTCGGTTACCTCTCTGTTACTCCTATGATTTTGTGCGGGCCTTGGGAAATTAAAATTAAAAATGCATCTTATCGTCGTACTAACGCCCAATTTTTAACTACTTGTTATCTTTTCCAGTATAATATAATTCAGCTTTTGGAAAACATACAGGAAATTTGTCAGGAAATGTTTCTTTTAATATGCCATCATAATGAACAGATTAAAATGGTATTCTTACTTACAATTTGACGTAAACGTTTTCATTGAGCTTTCACACAGCTTGTTTTGTACATGTGATATTCGAGAGAAGCAAAAGAGTATTTTCTTCTCTTTATTGGATTCTAATGGTCAATTCCTTTCCACCCCGTGGGCTTTTTCGAAATTCTTCTCATACTGCGTAAGCTCTTCGTTCTCCCTCAGTTTCCCCCTGGGAAATGCTATCCAAACTTCCTGTTAGCTCATCTATTTATTCTCACTACCCTTACGTAATCCTTTATACACGTATGTTACATGATTGTAAAGGGATTTATAGTGGTTACGATGAAAGACATCAAAGTATTGGCTACGCGGCGCTTCCGTATGTGTGACCTCCAGTTTAGTAGCCTCCGAGTCCAAGGACTTACGCACCGAAAGAGTTAGCGAGTGTGCGGCCGAGGTGAAACGCCTTAAATATTTAACTCTTATAAATACGTTTATCGCACCGTTGAAAGAAATTTTACGGCAATACTACGCCATGTTACGAGAGTAACAATTGAGAAGTCGTCTTTTTGGAGCCCCACCTTCAAGAATAGTTATTTCTCGCGGTTTCCCAGTTTAAAATTGTTCATGGTCGTTTCCTCCGCGTAAACTTTATCTGCGCTATTCGTGTGAAATTTATCTTCCCTTACAAACGCAAGTTATTTTACTCAGGATTTTATAGTATTTTGACTTCGTCGGATAGGCAGGAATACTATATAAACACTTTCGTTTCGCTGATCATCGACGAAATATTTTTGGTAATAAATCTGCAGGGTTATTTTATTCTTTTGAAAACCTAAGGTTCTAAATAGTTCGCTGAAATAAAAGTTAATGTAGAATAGAGTATCATACCGCTGTTTATTTCAAAAGGTTTTTTAGTACTTTATAAGTCATCATTTTCCACTACAAAAAAATTAATTTTTAAAATCCTCACTGAAGGTTTCCCTGTATAACTTTCTAAATAATTAGAAAATATTGTTTTCGTTAGATAATTCAGGGTCCTCCCACCATACCTTAGTGGATGGCGTATTTTTTATTTCTCCTTTGGTTTACGGTTATAAAAAACGTACCTCTCCATTGCTCTAGTATCAGCTTTATTAAATGCTATATATAACAGTATGAAAAAAAATTTGGTATGATTCGCATTTAATCTCACAGTATCATACCCCTGTAAATAGTATAACATATCACATTATCTGATAGTTTGTACTATTTTTGCGCTTTGAAAAATCTGTTTTTCACATAATAGGAGGTAAGATTTTCACCGTGTGTTTTTGCTAAAATATGACATTATTTCAAATGTTGAGTTTAAATATCATTGTGGTCATGGTAAAGTTAAATCAGAAAATTAATAGACAATGTCACCGATAGGAAAGATATGGAAAATTTGCTTGAAAACTGATATTCGTCGTTTATTTTGAAATATGGAAATGTGGATTATGTAGTGATTTTTTATTAAGTGATTTTGGGATGCTGCGAGGTCCATCAAAGGTTGAGGAACTCTTGTTAACAACGTCCTGAAATCAAATTCCGTGGAACCGCCCCGCCTTAAAACTCGCCATCCTCCCACGGTCCTCCACATCCACGTCGTGTCTCCGGTTTCCCTTTTTAACATTCACCTCTCGTTTCTGTTCGCAGGGGAAAGTTCGCCGTGGTCCGAAGGGTGACGCACCGGGAGACCGGCGTCGCTTACGCCGCCAAGTTCATCCGGAAGAGGCGGAGGGCTGAGGACCAACGATTGGGCATCATGCACGAGGCAGCCGTTCTCTTGGCCGCTGAAGGATGCGAAAGGATTGTGCGCCTTCACCAAGTCTATGAGACGACAACGGAGATGGTCCTAGTCTTGGAACTGTGAGTGGCTGTACTCTCTTTCCATTCCCTCGCGTGTGACCTAGAAAGTATCGCGATGGAAATGCGTGATGAAGGTTTCAATGGGTGCATTTTCCCTATTCGGACTTCAATATTATTTTCAGTATGAAGCTGAAAATGTTGAAGCAATATCCGTTAAATATGGCCCAGATGTTGTATGTGTTTTGAAAATCTGAATTACCGGGTATTATATCATGCTCACAACATGGGAGACCTGGGTTCGAGTCCCAGAAAAATCAATATTTTTCACTCAAGTTTATCGAAAAAGAGTCCAATAGAAAACATGAGATAACACTTAGAAATTTTGGAAGTCGTTAAGAGACATTGCCTGAAAATTAGCATAAATTTTTTTCCCTAAGTTATGCAAAATAGATTTTTTTAGATGTTTAATCAAAACCTAATACTCTAATACCTCTATTGCAGTGGGTAAATTTAGGAGCATATAATATTTGTTTAAGAATTGGTATCCACTCCCTGAAGGCTTTTTCTCTGAACATCTCCGGAATGTATATTAATACTTTCTCAATGTTTCATTATCATTAATTTAATTTTCACGATGGGGATGCTCCCATAAAGCAAGGGGTAAGACGCAAAATTAGTTTTTCTCTTCTTTATGAAAGCGCATCGTAAAAAAGAAATTACATTAAGCGAGATATTCACCAAGTAAATTATTTACGATCAAATGAAGCACAAACGGAAATAAGACCACAGAGCGTACTTAAATTTTAACATAATCGTTCCAGTCTCGTATCTTTATTTCGTACCCGAATAGGGAAAAAATCGATCTCAACTTGGAGTCAGTTGAAAATCTTTACATTTAAACCGAGATAGCGGAGGTCGTTTGCGATTATTGTATCGAGATAATTCTCAGATTTTATCATCTTTTTATTTAGATTGTATGCGAGGTTTCCACAGAATTAGGCCCTTTGTTAATATCGCGATTCCATACTAGTATTTACGTGTCATCGTCAGTCCTGGAATGGAATTATCAAATGGAAAATAACGTCTCATTTGTGTTATGATATCCTGTAGTTTCTATCCATTTGTGTTCTTTAGTATCCGTAACAGACTACGACCTTTCATATAAATCGTTTAATAATCCAGCATATACTTCGAAGAAAAATCATCTTTTTTCGCATTCAGAACGTTCCTTTAAAAATTTACTGCATATGTAGCATTTGACGTTAGAAGAAATCTGCACTCTTATCGCGCGGGAACAATTTTTGTTTCATTAATGCATTTGGAGGAAATTTCTGTACACAAATTTTTTATTATTATTAAATCGTATAAGTCACTATGGACTACGTTTATTTCAACCACTCCTTTCCCTTTCTTCCAAATCTTTTTCATTCGCGCCCGATGTTTCTCTTTCCTTTTCTTGGTCCATATCGCACCAATCTTCATTTTGGGATTTTATTGAAAATCTTTGGCTCACCAGAGGATGACGATTAATCGTCGAAACCGGTCGTGTGTTCTTATTAATAAAATATTGTGGTAAAAGTACAACAATCTTTCCATAATTATTACCTTTGGCTTTTTAAAGCTTATCCCGAAGTGGCGAACGTTCTTTAATGTCTTCCTATGTGATTCCTAGTTCTTGAATATCCCTTCTCAGTTTCTTTAATCCACGTATTTGTCATTTTCAATTTTCGGAGGTAGCTGAAGAGTCTTCCTGTGAGTCAATTGGAATTCATTCTTTGAAGGTGTCCATAGAATACAATTCTTCTTTTTCTAATTGTGTCTGTAATTTTCTCAATACGTGTATAAGGTTCGCTATTGTGGCGTTTTCTGTATTTTCCCCATTTTTAACTGGTCCGACTATTTTTCTTAATATTTCATTAATACAAATTATTTATAATTATTATCATTGTTTATTTATGGAACGGAAACAGAAACCCTCGATTATATCCCTTTTAATAATTATGACGATCACTGACACAAACGAGGAACACAATCACTCACGTCCAAGCTCGGAAAAATCATATTGGCCGGGACTCGAACTCAGGACCTTGAAGTTAGAAGGCTAGCGCACCCAACCATTCCGCCACCGAGGTCAGTTTGTTGTTACATAAACCGTGGTTATTCTCCTAGATATATTTATGGCAGGGAGATATGTAATACACTTGGCCGAGCAATAAGGCGTTAGCACCCGAGATTGAATTAATTTCGAGCAAAGCTTGAAGAATGATAGAGGAAGCAGCAGCTGCGATGGCTCGTAGGGCTGTAAGGAATCCGTCCCCTTGTTCCGGCCGTAGTATATAACTCGCGGTACTCAAGGAAGCAGTTAATCTATCGCTCTACGGACAAGATGTATTTTTTTAGGGGCAAGGTCGCGGAGTTAACTAGGCGTCGCGTTGGGGCGGGACCTTGGCAAGAGACGGGAGAGTGGGACGGCGTTGTTGATATTTTGGCGGAACCATCTTCCTCGGCTGAGCTATGCGTTAGGGGAGAATCCCCCAGGGCTACCGTCTAAGAGTAATGATCTCCCATTCGGAATCCACGGTCACACGACCAGGGTGGGCGTACACATGCTCTTCATCAATACATGTTTTCGAATATCTCCATATAGCGATCGGAGCCCCAAAGAGCGTTTTCTTGTCTTTTCCTCCTTGTCGAGGTTATCCGAGATCGGGGGACATACTAAACAATGCCCATCAATCAGTATCTATAAAGATCTTCGCCGTACAATGGAAACCTTAAAAAAATGAAAGAAAATGGACGCGGGGATTAAAATATTTGAGCCTGTTCCTGTGTCAGGGGAGGGTTTCTCTCTTCGAAGGAAGATTCTCGTGTTACAGCCCCCATAGTAGGTAATAATGGGTATCCATTTCTCAACGTTAATGACTTGGGCTATTTGAGTGAACACAAACATTTTCCTGTCGTTCGGTAACAAAATTGGCGATTCAGAGGGTTGTTAAACGTGTTCGCTTGGGTTGGAGTTAATTTTCACTTTGCTCAGGGTAATCTCCTCTGCGGTATTTGAGTATCTCTCCTATAATCTCTCTCTCTCTTTTGCTCTAAGTGTAACTCTTATGGCATTCTACTGATAAGTCTTGTTTTACGCTACAGTGTTTTTTTCGCATCAGTATCCTCGGCCCTTGCTCCTTTCATAAATGTGTTAGAAATCATTTTACTTTCTGCCTATTATTTTTTACCCTAGATTTATGTTTATTCGTTGATTGATATTTTTTGTATGAGTCTAACTGCTCTCTCGGTTCCTCTTGGCTTTTCCAGTGTAACCTATGCAAATTTTAGATAAACGAAATTATTTTAATTAATTTTCGAATAATCTCTGCTTCGCTTCCTTCTCCTTTCGGTAATTATAGGAATAGTTATTAAACGAATTCATTGGTCTATCAAAAGTTGTTTGATTTTTCATTGTACATTCCCCTTCCTTCATAGGAATAAATTTACTTTAACGTCTTCAAGAGAACCGCAGAATAAATTGTATTATTTGTATGCAGGTTTGAGTTATTAACTTTTCTTAAAACGTATATTTTATTTGTCTTCCGATCTTCTTAATCTTCCTAAAAGTATTAGGAAAAAGAGGAGTGATATATGTACTAAATATAAAGTACATACTTATTATCATTATGTACTTTACATTCTTCGATAATTCGGTTTTGATAATGGCGTCTGAACGAATCATAATCTGTAACAAAATTTTTAAAGTTTTACTCATACTTGGCCCTACTTTTCCTCTTTTATTAAATCTGAAATTTTATGAGACTGTATGAACACGGTAGCTTTTTTCTATTTAAAAAGATCTTTGATGATTATTTATGTTTGATTTATAAACTAAGCTAAATAGATATTACATACATTCTTGTTAAGGCTCGCGCAGACGAAGTTGATGCTCGTGAAACTTGCTGCACAGCGAACTTCATGTTATTTTATTGACATGATGTCATTGTATAGAAAGGAATAATGTGTGCTATGTAAGTCAAAGCGAGGCCTGCCTTTCCGTCTGCCAATAAGTTTCACTCCCGCTCGGCGTTTTTCTCCTTTTAATAAATCGCCTTTCCTTGGCAATTTCTACGTGTTTTTGCTAAATAGAGCGCTGTTTTCGAATCCTTCCTCCGGGGAAAACGTAAACAAAGAAAGCTGGAATGAGATATATTTGACTCACTTTTATGAATGTGATGTTATGACATAATAACCCCGACAAATATCAACAACGTTTAGGTATCCTTTCCTGTACCGGACTGCGTCGTCCATCCCTCTTATTATCTTTCCGTTTTCGTTACGTCTTTATGGAATGGTATTCTCGATCATATTCAAATTTTCTCTCGAAATTTGCATCATTCTGCTCGGAATCCTAAGGTCGATTTCCTCTTGCGAATTCTAAATCCGTAGAGAAGCCAGTCTTCCCTGGACGGCGATTTTTTCGAAGCGACATCACAACTGCGGAGAAAATTTCTGTCGGGCCAGGTTTGGCTTGATTCGATATCCAGCCGGGGATATTCTCGGTTGGAAATCGAGCCAAATTTTATTGTCCTTAGGGTGGAAAAGCAATGACAGATTTGACTTGAAATACGTCCGGTGAAATCGAGCGTAAATTCCGCTACTACTCTGTCGCGTCGGGGGATTTAAAATGTCCGTCTTCTGGAAAGGATTAAGAATGCGGCTTGGGCTTCCTCTCGACTTTTCCCTCCCAATGTTAGCTTTTCGAGATCCCATGTTAAAAATATTATGCTAAAAGGCTGCAGCTGCGATTGTGACGGATTGGCTTACGTTTCTCGTTTCATTTAATAAGAGATGAATGTTGATTTTGATCCACGTCTGTTTCATTTCATCCTTAGATACGATATTAGCTGTCGTAGAGAAAGATTTCCATATTTCATAGCGGCAAAAGTTTTATATACTGAAGGGTTTAACTTGTCGTCTATAAAATGTGAAATTCAGTTTTAAGATTCATTAATCCGCGTAATAATTGATGCGACTCGGTTGACAGAATCCTCTTGATTGTGATGCGTACGAGAGAGTTTTTATTTCCCTTTAAAAGCTTTTTTTTTTGACTAACAACACTTTTAGCATAGTGGTTACATTGATGCATGTGATTTCTTACTCAATATGTAGTATTAATTTCGAAAAGTCTAATTTTCGTACTATGGCTGGGAAACTAATCATTTGTATATCATTTCCATCGTTAATATAGAGTTTGTTTTCGCGTTTCGTAATTTTCCATCATTTTCAAGAATTTGACCCTTAGGGAATCTTTAACTGATGTGTTCTCACATAGCTCCTTGCTCTGTTAACCTTTGTCATTATACATACATATAAATAAGACGATAGTTTATTCAGATATTTTACGCTTTAATAACCGATTTATGTAGAAGTAACGTTGAGTTTGAAGAAAGTGCTATGTATGGTAACTGTTAGTAAAAAAACGACTTGTCGGAAGCTGAGACCGATGTAAAAATTTTAAGTATCCATCTTATTATTAAATGTAAAATTAGTTGAATATTAGCGGTACAGCAATGATAAGTCTGAGGTGAATGTTAAACTTCTCTGTTGTGATTGAAAATTTCACTTAATTTTCGGCTTATGAAAGTATGGATTGCCTTATACGTATGATCATGTTGTGCTTGTAATAATGCGATAGGGCGCGATCATTAGGTTGATTTTGAAGCATATTCACCATTTCTCCTCTCATTCTGTAACTTTTACATATCTTAATAATATTGTTTACAAAACGAAGCCAAAAATTCCTTCCATTCTCTCTCGCTTGGCCGCAATAAGTAATTCAGAAAGGAAGAGCAGGTAAATACGCGAATACATTCCCAGACATGCGTTACAGAAAGACGTCACACGAGAATGATTTTTATTTTCGTCTCTCCGGAAGTCATTTCCATCGTCGACGAGTTTCTCATGAAATTAGACGGGAGCAGTGTGTTAAGGGCGTTTGGGCAAACGGAGACAACCTTTGGTCTTGTCGCGGTCGGTCGCAAGAGGGCGCTATGAAAACAATGGGAATCCTCGAAGTTATTCTTGGAGGCGACTCAAGCGATCCGAAATTTCGGCTCCCTTTTGCAGATAGAGAAGAGCGGCGGAGTCAAAGGGTGGAATGCTTTGACCCAATAGTAAACAGGGTTCAGAGATTGTCTCGGGTTGAAAGGAATTCGTAGGGTTTTGTTTTTCCTTCGATCCGTAAGATAGGACTGGAACCTACTTCTGGTTTGTGGTTAATGCCTGATAGATTCAATGATTGCTTTTGGAAGTCATCAACCGTTTTGGAAATTTTGGAGGAAATTGTTAGCAATCGAATGTATTAGAACCGTAGAGTAAATGAAAGAAGATTTCAATAAAAAAATAGTTTCTTCCATTGGCAGTCACTTATTTAATATATCCATTAATTTAAAAAAATGAAAAAGTATACGATGTAATCCATCATCGTTGGCAGGACTTCGTGGTAAGACATGAAGAACTAAGAGAAAAACACTTCATAATTTCCTCATAAGATATAATAGCCAAAACAGGTCGTTAAATTATATCTTATGTTGAAATTTCAAGATGTTTTTCTGTTAGTTCGAGTATACGATAGCTTGACTTGATTACTCGGATATACTCTCTGTGGAGTATACAAGTTATATCATTTAAAGTGTTCGATACTGAGGGCATTTTGCACTAGGGTCCCCACCGGGATTCGAACCCGGGACCGCATTTACCATGAAGTTTTCTACCGTGTTGCTGTTGGAAACTCAAACTCTACAGCATCAGTTAAAGATGGAGAAGGAATGAGGTTGAATAGGCAATATGAGGGCTGAGGTAATATCTATCTATCTATTATCCTTATATCGGTCAATTTTTGTTGTTGGAAAATCATTTTTTCTCAGTTCGTATTTCATTTCCCTTTTCATAATACTTTAGTGATCAATGATAACTCTGTCAACTCAAGGATGATTTTTGACGTGAAGTTTATCAATGCCAAAGCCAGGAAGTCATTTTGCCAAATTTACTTCTTTATACCATTTTAACATCCTCATGGTATATCTCTACCCAAAATTATCTGTTTAAGTTTCGATGATTGCCTTCCTTCTGGCGTTTTTTATATTTCCTCGATGTTTACCTCTTCCGTCATATGAATTTGGCCGTATATTTTCGCGAATTTCTCTTATGATTTAGGTCGACTCATACAGTCACATATATATATTTACACGTTAACTTCCAAAATTATCAATGTACAGGAAGCTTCAAAGACCTTAGATTCAAACAGATAATCTTTTGGACATTAATAGGGAAAATAAGTGTGCGCAAAACGCGAGTTTTTTGCCGCCATTTTCCTGTCAGCGTCTCGAATATGACTGATTTCTGTTTGACTTAACTGCTGTTTCGTTTGAAATTCTCTCTTTTAACTTTAAGATATAGGATGATACGTGACTCGCGCTTGTTCATTTGATAAACAAATCTGTTTAGTTCACTCGGTGAAAACTTTGAAGTCGTAGTATATTAAACATTTAAAATTTATGGCCTAGGAGTAAGGATCGTGCGTACGTAAATAAAATGGATACCAAACTGTCTTTAAAAAAATTATACATTCGGTGTTTATGTTTATTATGAGATGTTGTAAATCATACTTTGGAGTATTCTTTTTTCTGGCAAGAATTTTCAGTAAATGCAGTAAAAAGAGTGATAATGAGAGCTAAGAATTAGAAGCTCATTACTTATGTATGGTAATAAGAAAAAGGATAGGGATAACTTTGAACGAGAGGATAATTAATGATAGGAATACTTCCAAAAGAAAAACGGACATGTAATAAATCTGACAGGACTGGGACTCGAACCCGGATCTTCCGGTTATGCCGCTTTGTCGGATGAATCACCTGCCGCACGCCGAAACGCGGATTTCATGGTTCACGTGTAAATGAACTACTCGCCACTATTATTATTATATGCGTCATAGATGGACCAATAGTCCGGTGCGTATTACTATTTTACAATTATTCCAATACTACGATATAAAATCATACAATGAAATATACAATACTAATTAAGATAATGCAACGTTTTTGCTTACTACAGGATATCTATCATTTAACGACACCATACGCTATTACATTACATATATTTTCAAGTAACAAAAATACTTAATTACTACAAAAATATCTCTTAGCTATAACAATACAGTATTACAATTCAGCTGACTCCTAACCTAAAAATGCACCAATTCATTTAAGATATCTCCCCTAAAAATAGTTTATTTTCACCTTAAAGATCAATGAAAGTTCATGCATAACAAAATTTGTTCTTTAGTTTACATCCCTTATCATCATACAAGTTTTTTCTATGTTCCTGAAAGGGCTTCACGGTTACCGTGCCTTAAAAGTCCTCCAAACAGTATGTATTGACTAGATATCTTAATAGGTTGGAGTAAATGCCCGGCGAATAAAATACCCCGTTCGAGTCCGGTCCTTCTAGACTTTTTTCTTGTCCGTTTTTCCTTGGGAATTATATGGGATAATGTTATAACGTGTGCCCAAATGGATAGTTAAATGCTATAACGCAAAGCAGCGTGTTATCAAAATTTAGCAGATAGCGTACATTCTTCAGCCTGAAGGCTGGTTTGAACTCCATAAGCAACGGAAAGCTTTGGAGAAGGGACTGAGGCGACCAGGCAAAATGAGTACCTATTGAGGTAGTTTGCCATTGCTTGCCTCACTGAGACAGAGTTCTATAAGCGGTGCAAATTCGTGTAAGTGAAGCACAATGACCTACAAGTAACACTTTTCGTAGCATTAAAAAAGGATAGACCTTAATCAATTTAGCGTGACTCATACATCAGTAGCTTTTATATTATCACAGCCATAATCGAAACTGAGATAAAAGTTGATGAAAGATAAATTTTTTCTTATGGGTTAGCAACCTTTGGACACAGTATTAACATAATAAATCACGTTGTTTTTAACACCATTTCCATCTGTATTTCATAATCTACTTCTCGCACATCACATGACGTTCTCTATTTCTATGGGACTTCAAATTTGGTCACGAATCCGTTTGCTCAAATGTATCCTGAATCACCCGTCACGAGCTGATAATTTTCAGTGCGTCCTAGTTGTTTAGAGGCCACATCGAAATTATCGGATTCTAATGAGCCTAGAGCTCCGAAACTTTGCCATCACGTTTCCATAATAAAGCTATAACTGTTTTGTCACCGATTCGATGTCATTAAAATTAGAATTATCAAATTGCCTTGCGCTCGGAAAATAAACTAATATTTGTTTATTAGCAGCTTAAGAGCCCTTTTTTGTCTGAATTAGTTTTCTCACGCTTTTACGGGATGAATTTCAACTTTGGACGATAGGAATTGCGAAAATCGATTGGCTACATTGATCTTGGGGAATGACCTTACGTTCTCTAATGGTGTGCCTGATTGCGTTTAATAATCCCTTGGTAAATTTAGGGTTGATCGCAAGATTTATGGGGTTCACTACGAATCGCCGATAATGGCTGTCATTGACGATAATGCAGTTTGTCTTACTCATGACTTCGGCAATAAGAAAGCTGTTGAGATATGAGCGATGCTGAAATAATGACCCTTATTTCTGTCTCTAGTTGTTTAATGTTATGATTCGTTGAGTTGAGTCGTGGATTTTTTCCGCTTATGGCATTGTGACGTAACGAGAAGATCAAGGACCAACTACCTCACCCCCCACCTTGGCTGATCACCTCTTCCCCTCCAAAGCGTTTTGTAATTAATGGCGGAGAGGTTGAGGATCCTTCGGGCTAATGACTTTACAGAGAGATGTGATCATTAATACTTAAGTAATCATCACCGACTTAACTAATGGTATTTTGATGAAAACTGTTTCAGATTTTAGGGTCATACCCCGCAAGCCGCCTTGGCACTGGAGGCTTAGGTCTTTGGTGTAACAACACCAAAGACCTAACCTAATCCATCCTGTTCGCATCTCTAATGCTCTGCGGAAAGATGTACCATCGCTATCGCCTTACCAGTTAAGATATCCCAATGAGAGTATAAATAGCCGCTAAAGTAAAGCTATTACTCCATTATTTACAAGAGTATTCGAAGAGACCGGAAGGTTTCAGGTGGGTTATAACCGTGGCAAACAATGCTTAAGATTTCACATTGCAGCTTCACAGCAGCTTGTTGTAATCCGCACGTTCAAACCGTATTATTAACTTAAACAATTCGAAAGTGGGGAAAGGCGTGGCGCGTAACGCCCTCTTCGAACCTCCTCTGGCACGTGTGCCACAATTTTGCCATATTTGATCCGATATCGATAAATTCTCCGGTAATTCGCGATAACTCAAATAGATGCGAAGGCATCAATCACTATTCACGGTGTGCAATCTGTTCAGATAAATCGGCCCATTCCGATTCACTTAGCAAATAATCGGTGGCCCAAGGCCATGGGGAAAAGGCTGCTGTATTGCCCTAGCATTTCAAAGCTGCTATTTACGAAAATTAGGAGCCTTATTTTTTCGCGTGAGCTTCTCGAGACTGTATCGTTAAAGTTTTTTGTGGCGAGGGTGGTCCCCCAAGTACGAAATGAGATGAAAGACAGGCGTCCCAACAGTTATTTCGCTGCGTAATTTTCCCTCAGACGCAGTTCGCCATATTTATCACGGGGAGCATTTGCTAGCAGATGATTATTTCTGTTATTCGCAATGGGTGACGTGGATGAGATCATAAAATACTATTTGATGTCTGGTAATAAGCGCGTGTCTGCGCACATGTTTGTCATTTGTTCAAATTTATGACAAGCGGCGCGGTTAAATATTGCAGAAACTCCAAATACGCCCTCGTCCGGCATAAGTTTAATTCTCTAGAAAGTTGAATAATAAATTCAGGGAATAGGTTCAGCATTGTTTAAGTCTAACCTAGTTTTACATGGGCGGTTTTTGCGACGCACCGAGTTTTATTCTGAATGACAAATATATGCGCGTATCTTTGCTCGTTTTACCAGAAGCTACGGCTTGGTTATAATAGTCTCATTTCGATGTTCCCTTTCCATTGATGTATATGTTTCAATGGATATTGAAATGTCGGCTGCCGTTTCGAAGGTGTGTCTCAGGGTTGGGTGAAAACGCAAGGAGACTTCTGACGTATGCAATCTGTCGACCTTATCGCGGATATGTTTACGATAGTGATCCATTGGAAGAATCTTTCCTGCTATAGAATGCGTCGGAAATACTAAGGAGACTTCGGGCTACTGACCATCGTGAGTGACCCAGAGAAATTTATATCCTTTGGCCAATTATCAATTTTATACTTTTTCGCGCTATTTCTGAATAAAATGAAAGTTTTTTTTAATTGTGGAGTTATTTTCAACAGTATCATTAATTAAATTTTAGAAAATTTCTTAAAACATTTTTACCTACTTCGGTCGATGTTTAATTTTTCCTGAACTTTTCTGAACTGAACATTTATTTCCATACCCGTTGAGACTCGATTTATACGAAGCAGTCTTAACATGGGGAATATCTTCCTTTGGGTATTTAAGGTTTGCGTTTAAATCTTGAGATTAAATTTGAATAGAACTTATGACTCTGTTCATAAAATTATGTCGCTCCGAAGACTATGGAAGCATTTTCAATTGTGGTGTGTTTAATTTATACTCGACACATAAATTGAGTTCATCTAATGGCATGGTGTGGTATTAGCGTACTTTAATTTGAAAATTTAATTTATAGAGGGTACGGAGTAAACTTTCTGTAGAGAGGAGTAATATTTTGAACTGCGTTGAAGTGAATAATGGGAGTGAAGGAAAAGGTTTGAGAACCATTGCCCCGGCAATAAGTTACTTCAACGATATCTCCTATTCTAAAGGATTGGTAATGCTTTGTTATCATGCAAACCATTTAAAAAAATCATGCGTTATATTATGCAAACCTGTTTCCTCAGGATATAAGTTTTCATGCCTTTGAAATTTAACGTACCCCTGGAAAGTTTTAGCTGCTGCCCTTATGAAGACATCATCTTGAGTAGTGATCTGCGTCACTCAACCACAGGGCCGACCAAATCCACCTGACAAATGACTGTTATGCGCAGAGCCGCGCCGTCCTATGGGTGCAAAGAGTGATTCGCACGGGGCGGCGGCATCTAAAGGGCGGTAGGAGGAGCGTAGCAAACCATTACTACTATTACAACAACACCATTTGTTGGTCACTGTGTTATATACATGGGTTATCATGAAAAGATAATGCTGTGAAGTCAAAGATTAGCAAACGTTTAGACGAAAGAATCACGGATAATTCAAGACGAGAAAGGAATATTTGTGCAGTGGATTTAATTGAAGTTATTTACGTCGAAAAAGAATTTTTCTTAGAAACTTTCATATTTGGTTGCGATAACTATTAAAGCCTCTTTCCTTACTTTTTCCTTGGCTTGAAGATGGCTATTATTAGCCGAAAATAGTCGTCAACGAATTATTTATTGTGGATTAGTAAAAGTTATCTTCTTAGTTTTTCGAAACCTTGTTTTTTTTCAACAATTCCTCATGATGTCATCAAGATTCCACAAAGTGACGGCCTCCTCCGTGAATTTTAATAACGATTAACTCATAATGGCAATATACAATGTCAGCATACAGAATCTGCACTATTAATTGTTACTGACGTTTTGTGACTAATGTAAGCTGAGGAACGAAGTCATAAAACAGTGGTTTTTCAAAGTTCTACAAAATATTTTTGACCATCAAATCAGGAAATTATGGTTTTGGTATTTAATTTTAAGGTGCGGCAAATTATGTTTGCACCCGGGCGGCAGATATGCTGGGTGCGACTCTGGTTATGCGATCCTACTTTGCTTCAGTCGCCGCAGTGCAAATTTCGACTATTTAGCAGGCCCACAACGCTTTCGTTTGCGTTCGTAATTCGCCTCCACCGAAATAGATAAAAATACGCGAACAACATAAGATAATCGCAAAGCATTCCGAAAATGTTGGCAAGAGGATGTCCGAGGGATAAAAATACCCAATCCGAATATTCCGGCGGGAAATCTAATCTCAGTCCCTTCGAAGCTGCGAAAACAATTTCAATTCGCTAATCGTGGAAGCAAAAGCGCGCGACAGGTGTCGACCCCTTCTTCGGGGATGACGCGACCCGTCCTTTGAAGAAGACCGCTGCATTCAGAATCAAGGAGAGCACGTACTGGATTTATACGTGCGGAGATTAGCCTCCGCTGGGCAGGTGTGAAATTTCGCCACCTTGCGAGAAAAAGGGAAGGACGCCTCGATGTCACGTTATGCAATCATTTCTTCGCATCGTATCCCTCGGTTGTTTTGATGTTCGTCCCAGCATTCGGATTTTTTCTCCTTATAAAAATGAAGAAACTGCGATCTGGACCCGATCCAAGTGCGTTTAATTTCAGTCCGGCCCCTCGTTTTCTAACGCCTCCCGTTGTTTTTCGGTCCATTCAAACGGATTTGCGAGCTTCCTCCAAGGATTCGCCCTTTTAGGCCCCTGTCGCAGATGGGGAAAGTTCGGGTTCTGAATTAAAAGGGCGATTTTGATGGCTTCATCTGGACCGAAAGATGAAGGAAACTCATTCAAAGCAGCGGAGTGTATCAACTTGGACGTTATCGGCGTTGATAAGCTTTCTAAATTGGATCTGCCACCGAAATTCGTCTTGTTGCTTAAGTATTTTCCCGCTCTCGAGAGATATCGCGGAGATGGTTTAATTTCCTCGAAAGAAACTTGGGGGTTTTGTAGGTCGAGAAAAAAATGTTCTAAAATTTTCGCCGTTTTCGGAATTTTAGGGAAGGTCGAGGCTTAGGCTCGCGAGGAGGTCATTGCTCCGTCGAGTTTAAGTATTTTATACGTCTCTCTTAGTTGAGAGCTACTCGTTTCAATTAAATTCTACCAATATTTCCATCTCGGAAATTACGTTCGGAAACTGAAGTTTGAAGTGAAGTGTTCCCATCGTGAAGTTTTTTCATCGTGGAATGAATTTAATTTATCGAAGTCGGAGTGTGAAATTAATTCGGAGCTCTCACTTGTATTTCCAGAGTTTCGAATTTTCCTTGGATTTATACTAACATTAAGAAACGACGCATACTTAGGCGTTGTTGTCCGTAGTCATGACGCAGTATTCCTTCTTTGGTTTGTCCAAACTATTTCTACCTGTGGGCCGCATTGGCTCATATGGAGAATAAGCGGGCCTCGGATAATGTACTGTTCTGTAGCTTACCTTATTTCCGAATTCTAATAACATATGTAAAAGAGTGTTTTCAATTGTCTCATTGTGATTGTATTTCCTGCAGCAATAGTTTTTCATTTTCTAGGGTTAATTCCCTCAAATTTTGCATTTTTTCCTCTATTATCAAGCTTTAGTATAGATTGATGAACGAAACTTTCAAGTAAGAATTAGCAATTGAGCCGCAAGACATTGGTGAAAGGGCCGTACGTACGTACAAGATGGGTCGGGGATATCAGTTTTACTCTTATATTTCAAAATTTAAAGAAATATTTTGCCTATTTATTTTGCTTTCACTCATAATTACCAAAGTCCAGAATTGATAAATTATTGTTGGTTAAACTAAGACACGCCAAGAGAGTATAGAAATAATCCATTTATAATACTTAACAGACTGGTTTCTTTAGTTAGAAAACTATTAGAATTTATTATTAAAGCTACATCTTATGATTCCGTACGTTAAAGATTACATAATCTGTCGTCTGCTAATTTTCAACGAGTGGATTACCGTGAGCTTACTTTAGAAAAAAATGATCCCGGATTAAAATAAAGAATTAGAGAAGTTAGTATTTTTTATGAAGGAATTGCGATTTAGATTCTAGGTTCAATTTTCGACGCTCAAAACTGCACGAGCTTCAGAATATAGACGAATAAGTTTCGTGTTTAAACGAAGCTCGGTATTTCGTCAATAATTCGAACTTCGTGCATTTCGCAATTTCAGTATTCCGGCGTAAAATCTTTTAATCGGTTATTCAAAACTCAAAGGTAAGCAGGTATTCCACGAGTTCCCCTTTCTTTTATTGAGAATCACTTTGGAAAATAATTGATGCAATTACTCCAGGAAGTTTGCTCGTTCGCCCGTGATGTTTCCAAGAAACATCAATTCGTCACTCATTCCTCGAAAGAAAGGAACATTATTTTTGTTGCGCTCTGCGAGTAATTAGGGAAGAGGTGTTGAAATATCACTCATTCGTCTGGAAAATTATTCCTCTCACCTTTCATTGCGCGCGTTATTCACGAAAAAACATTTTGAAACGGCTATCCCAGGCGCCGTTGATAAGGTCCCCGTGGACTAGGAAATGGCGAAATAGGACGCGGCCCTGTGACCTCCTTTTCATTGTTATGAAAGATTAATCATTGCGGCATTCTGCCATACCTTGGCCACGTACGTTTTTCCGCTAAAATTAGAGCATATTCTTTGGGTATGCTTATCATTACTTCTGAGTAAGGTTGTACTGATGGGGAGGGCTCCCGGATAGCCAAATGGGCAACGCGTTCGAATTCGGTGAAAGCGGTCCCGGGTTCGATTCCCGGTGGGGGCGCACGTGCGAAATGACCTTAGCTGTCGAAGCACTTTTAACAATACCACTATACTACTACTTGTACTGATGGGGCCCTAAATCCGGGAAACATCTGCGATTTCGGGTATGCTACCGTATTTCCACGAATATAAGCGAATGTTTTTTCTTACCACACCTCCGATACGCAAGAAAATCGTACCGCTGACTTTCAAAAAAGAGCATATCAAAGTCTATTTAGGTCAATTTGACAAATTGTATTAAGCCTAATTAGTATAACTGTTGGTTTAGTTACATGTATTTTCTTCATTAGTCAACTCCAGAATTTTTGTCGTTATGGTGAATGGCTCAATGGTTTTCGGCCCAGTACACATGTGCGTTTTTCTGCCGTATGGCGCCGCAGCTATATCCGAAAAGTCAGTTCACACGTGCGTTAATTTAACGTGCGATGCCGTAAACACGTGTTAATCGCCTTATCTAATGTGCTCCTGACCGTAAGCGATGTACCGCCGCGGCGCCGCAAGGCAGGAAAACGCATGTAAGTACCGGCCATTAAGTACTCATTTCTCATAAGAATTAATCCTTATCAAATTTCCGTGAGGAAGTAAGAATTTCAAGTTGGATCTGGTTAAGTCGTGCATCAAGCGAAAACAATATGTAAAAACTCGAATCGCACGAAATGTTATTGTAAGTGTTCTCTAAGAAATGCTCTGAGACCCAGGTTGGGAATCTTTGAAATAAAGGAGATTAGAAGCTAGGCTGCGGTTGCTTGATAAATTTAGAAAAAGTACATTTGCGGAAGATTTAATCGGTATTATGCGACCCCTCTGCTACTTCGGAGGATCCGACAATTAGCGTAAACTAAGAGAAATAGATCGAGGGTAAGTCGTTATAGGGACAAGGGGTAACTCGAACGCTTGTTGTTTACACCCCCTGCTATACACCGAAAGACGGCTTGCTGGTCATTGATGTAGATGTGCACTGTAAATATAATTGGGTACAATGAGGTTATTTTAGTGCATGCATCCCCTGCCACAAGAGGGCTTGCAGGGTCCATATGTACTCGTACATGTAGAGGTCATTTTTTAATGCTATAAAAAGTGTTATTTTATCAATAAATATTTATCATTGTGTTGCACTTACGTGGAATTCTTTCGCTTAAGGCAATACAGTTCAATCGGGAAAACAAGGGAAAATTACCTCATTCCCCATCTTGCCTTAAAGGCCTCATTCCCTGTCCAAGATTTGTGACAGCTAAAGCTGCTGGGGTGGATGATTCAACCAGCATTCGGGCTGAATACGGACAGGTATATAGACCCATGCAGGTGCGTTAAAATCGCTGGTGGAAATTTAAGAATAAGAGATTGCGTGGTCTTGTGGAGTTGCTTGTATTAGAACTCCTTAACTTCAACTCTATTCAAGTTATTTAGCGTTCACCAATAACGCGTCCGTTCCTTCGGGGAAAAAGGCTAGAAACGACATTGTTCTCTCGTTATCCAGCGGAGGTCAATATTCCCATCGCACTTCCTCACGTATTTGTTTTTCCTCGAACATGTTTCCTTCCGTAAGCTATTCGTCCCGTTTCGTTATCGGCCGTAAAGTAAAACAAGGCAGTTTATTCAGATGCTCAGGGGTCGATCGTCTTTTGCCGCCGACAGTGCACCACACCTGCGAGAAGCAATCTGCTCTTCGCTATCTCTCGTTCATTCTCTTCTGCACTTCGCGGATTCTGCGTGTGTGCGAGAAGTAGATAAGGAGTACTCCTCTCAAATCGGTACGCTTTTACCTCTGCGGTGATTCAGGCATTCTTCCGCGTCCGTTTCTCCCGCTTTGCAGGCAGGGAAGAGTCCGGAGATGGTCGGGGAAAGATATCGTCCCAACCAGAGCAGTGTCACCTTCGCAGCCGCCCACCATATTTAAAAGCTGCTCCACCCACTTCCATTTCTTTCTTACAAAACCCGTCCTCCTCGAATGCTATCGCGGTGATAAATATCCACGTTCTGGTTATCGTTTTGTTTTATATTTCGTGAAATGAAGGAAAGGAATAGACTTTCTGAAAATGAAGGAAAGGAATAGACTTTCTGACGCCGGTGGAAAAACTGGGGGATTAGCTCTTTGCTTTTTTTCGTCGCTGGATATTTGGTAGGGTAATATTTCACCGGTTGAAAAGGAAGATTTATCAACTGTAGTTCAGTGTTTACTGTATGGGGGCAGATCCCAATATTCTGAGAAGGAAGCTGCGATAAAAAATATGGTAAACGTGTCATCAATGAATAGCGTTGTCGTGGTAATTTGAAGATTATATGCGTGATGAACAACGTATAATGTATCGTGTATGGTGTAGTGGTGGATATTCATCACGTTTTTAATTGGGTAACCACAACAGATAAAAAATGTTGAAAATATGTATGATAGTTTGCATAATTTCTCATGTCACCGAGAGAATGTTCTCATTGATCTGTATTTTTTGCTGCCGATCAGAAGTTTTCCTCTTGATAATTGTGAGCGGCCGTTGGTTTTACCGAAGATTTAGTGATGGTAACTTACAGGAAGGATATTTTCTTCTGTCAGTAGCATTTAATAATTATGACAAAAATATTGGTAAACATAAATTATGATAATTATTACATTATTCAATAAAGGAATATATTTTCACGAAAGACTGCCTTAACTGTTTAGCTTAAGTAAAGTTAAATCTCAATGCTGCATGTGGATTAATGCTTCACGAGAATTTATTGTACACGAAATAGAAGGAATATTCTAACTGCATCCGGTGGATTTAATAATAGTTCTAATGTTTCACTGAATTTTTTCTCTCTAATGAAATTTTGGAAAAATTGTATTTATCAATACCTTCATCTTCTCAGTTTTTGCGTTTCGCAAATAGATACATTTCGGTGCAGGTTACACCTTAAAATTCGTTCATCTAAATATTTATTCGACATAGCCTTGTCGCTCAGCGCGTAACTTTTTACTCGCGTCCCTTTTCTGCGATCCGTGGAGAAATTTTGTCTGTACAGTACCTGTTTGCTGCATTCTCTCCAAAAGCATTTGCGTGTTCCCTCGATGTAGTATATTTAACACGCTTTATTTGCAACCTTGTGCGATATCCTGACAGACTTCAATGCCGGTGTGGTTGCTTCATACTTATCTCGGGATTCTACAGTTTTAAGAAATCGCGGGGGATTCGGGTGCGGATTACAGTATTTTTTCTGTTTCGTTTTAGTTTAGATACAAAGTGATCAGGCAGTGCAAAGGAGATAAAGAACTGGTTTTTATTTGTTAAAGAGAATAAGTTGCTCGCGTAAAATCAAATATGGTGGTTTCTTCTCCAGAGAATATCCATTAAACGTGTAACACAATGAATAACAGCGGTTTATAATTGCAAACATTCTTTATTTAGATTTAGCAGACATTTTTCAAGGTAAAGAAGGTGTGGATGGGGAAATAGCGAATGCCATAAAATGTAAATACTGAGACCGGATGTCTTTAACTTTGAAGAAAATTCCTATGTTGTAAGGTTCTCGCATAGATTGATCTTGAGTTTTCTATTTCTGTGTCTTAAGATTTAGTACTTTAATTTTTTCGTCGATCCTAAAGTTACTTGAAATTGAAAACATTTCCTTCCTTCTGTTCATTTATCGATTTTTTTATTTTTCGACGGAATTAATAAAACCGAGACGTCTTTCTTATTCTTGCGAACTAATTTTAGGCCTGTTTTAGCCCTTTCTGAGACTACATTTCGTTTTCATTCATTTACACCAGAATATATGGCCGCCATTCGCATAACTCGATTTTTAACTGGCATGAATTGAGTTGAACAGGCATGGACATGGCATGAACCAGAGACATATTAGACAATTTACCATATGTTTTTGATGTTGTGTTTGTCGATGTTGAGGGGTGTTGTTCTGCTTTTCCACGAAGTTCTGGAAGGAAATACATCACTATTTTACGCGGAGTGAATCCAAAAAAATTATTTTTAGTTTCCAAATTTCCTTATATTGAATATTGGCTCTGCCATCCAATGGAGATGCCGTCTTATTGTCCGTGATCAAAATGTACAGGATCGCCACTGAGGATGGCCGCTTGGGCATTGAACTTGCTTCATTTTATGGCTGAAGGAGTTACCTTGGTTATCTCTTCGATCGTAATTGTGAAGAAAACTGGTCATGACTCAAGTCACGTGTCTAGACGTGCTAAAAAGCTCTTCCATTTTATTGCGATCGGACCTCTCTTCACTTTTCACACCGTCTCCATCCTCTTCTCACATTTGCTTCTCCTTGTCACTCCATTTATTCTGTTTGCTTTCTGTCTCTTTCTTTCTATCTTTTCAAAGCCTCTCTCTACTATAGGTGATGAGAGAAACTCATCATATAATGTACCTCTTGAATATCCTTTGATGAATATAAGTTATTTTGGTTAGAAGGCTAATTTGATTACTTTTTAAAATATGTAATGAATTACTCTTTTAACGGATGTATTGGTAAATTATTTCGGGCCTGTTTCGCTCATACCTACACATTTTTCTTATACAACATTTAGTTTAAGCTATATACTTTTGCTTGTCGTTACTCGTCGAGAGTAAGGAGATAATATTTGTCGAGACTATATTTAATTATGTTTATTTATTTTGTTTAATTCATGTGTTTCTTAAACAAAATTCCATCTAAAGCTTAAGCTACAAATATTACAGTCACTTTCCTTGGCGATTGATAATACCCCCTTTTAAAATGGTTACTTTGTATTCCATGCCCTTTTAAACTCTATGTATGAGGCTTCTTTCTGCGTATATGATTTTCACTTTAAGTGCGACGATGATGTAATTAGAAAATATGATATCATTGGCGTTCTATTGGTTTTCAGTATGTATTACTTTTAGTTGTATTTGTTTTTAACCGATTTCTGGAAATTCCTTTCCATTCTCGAGTGTTTGAATTTGTCTTCGTCTTAAATTTGGACGCAAAATGTTCATTAAAAAAAAACAGAAAATACCTTTACTATTCAGCCTATTACAGTTCGTATCCGCCAACTTAGATTATTCATTCTAATTCGCGTCTTATGCTAATTAAATTCTAGGCATTTTTGTAAACAGTTGAGAATTTCACGTTTTCGATTCTTTTAAGATCGACGTCGATTCCTTTCAAGGCGTGAAAATATTTTTCTGGACACTCAGATTCAGAATTTTATCATATTCGGTAAATGACGTTAAATTCCAAGGTTTGAGCTTCAATCAAGTCTTTGGTATTATTTTCGTACTCTCTCGTTAATTACTCTTTCTCCTGAAATTAAAAATGACCTCAGAACGAGCTGAATGACTCTACGGTTTCTTTAAGTCACCATCGGTGTGATCATCGGGAATCTCTCTGAAGTGCAGTTCATCCACAAATTTTACCTCTTTCCACTGGCCTAAGCTTTTATGCTTTTACATGATATGTCCATTATGAAATCATCAGCAAATTTGTGAATGAACAATATTCATGCTCACATCGCACTGCTGCCGTCATTTCTTAGCTGTTTTTATGTGCTCACCTGTGATATCAGCTTAGTTTTATAATTACGTGATTCTTACTTATTTTTCTGTATTTCTAATCATTATATCAATATTTTTAATTCTTTTTGATCCAATTTGCTGTTACGTAAGATTTCTTCATTGCTGAAGTATTTACCGGTAATTACTTACTGTATTATTTACCTGTACGACGAATTTCAATTCGTCGTTATACGATTAGCCGAGACTCGAACCCGGGACCTTAGGGTTGTCTAGCATCCTAATCACTCCGACACCGTGGACTGTTGTTTTTTAATAGCACGAAATATTCATTCGACGCATTTAGCAGTACAGTGGGACGATTTTAAGATACGAAACCAATTGAATCCGCTTTGTTTTCTCGAATTCTCAAGTGCTAAATATGTTTTTCGTTGCAGAAAGGAAATCTCCACGAGGAAAACTTCTCCATATCGCTCATCTTTATCCGTTCACTTATCGTATCACCGCAATGATTCCTCCATCTGCAATTCTTTAGCTAATCCCATCCTTCTCGAGAGGCATCGTATATCGCGCGAAATAAAAACGCCGTTGCGATTCGCAGTCGGGATTTTATTATGACAAACGCGGCTTCTTGAGTGGTCCCGAGACGAACGAATGGATCGCGCGAAGTGGTCGATTTTTCAATCTATTTTGAAGGCGTGGAAGATTCGGATTCTTCCGCTAGCCGTGGCCGCGCGTGGGCTGCACCACCGGTGATTCACAGCAGTCCGTTTTCTCCATTGGGCGGCCTAGGGCGATCCACCCGCGCGTCAGGGCACTCACGAATCCGCTCAGCATGTCACACATGTCGGAATTGCTTTTTTCATATATAAGCCGAGCTGCTGAGAATGATGGTGACTTTTACAAGAAGAATCTATTTTCACGATGGATTTTGTTTATATCTGTTTTTCCTTTATCAGATTTTTACGAGCCGATAGAATTAACGGATTTCGAGCGGGACTCGTATCGTCCTAGGTCGTAGGCAGGTCCTATTGTAGGTCAACCTTTGGGAGGTCTTGTGCGAGACCTGTATTTGGTATAATTTACCACTATCCTGTTCTTCGATCCTATTTACATAAAACGCTCTATTGTGTATTCGCCACTCCAATAATCTCAGAATGACAGATTTGAGCAAAGGCTTAATTTACTCAGCGACTAATTTTGGTTGTGACTAATATACTAAATTCAATTAAGTACCCACGTTCTTAAGTGTAGCCATGTTATGCGCCCTTTCTGTAACGTAGGCTGTTTTTATATTACGAGAAAAATAAGAGAAATAGATGCTTGAACTAGTTGTTTCAGGAGCTCATTTTTTTCGCATACGGTACGCGAAAGTAGATAGATTGAGGAAGTAAAGTCATGGTGTATGCACCCCCTGCCACACGCCGATAGGCGGCTTGCAGGGTACACAGGTAGGTGTAGATGTAGATAATAGTCATTCGATTTATACGTTACATACTCCATGGAGTAGGGGCTCCGGGATAACCAAGTGGGCAAAGCGTTCAACTTCGGTGAAATCGTTACCGGTTTCGATTCCCGATGGGGACCTACTAGGGAAATTACCTCAGCTGTCGAAGCACTTTTAACAATAATACTACTACTACTCAAGTAATTTCAGCAAAAAACTATATACTTATTTATGTATAGGGAAAATTTTGTTAATTTATGTAGGTAAAAATTATATTTGTTCTCGTGCTCTTCTAGCTTGTCACTTTTCTTGTCCTTAACATGATCAAAATTTTATATTTCTAAATAAAAAAATCGCAAATGTTCAAAATTTTATGTCTATGTTCTATGTAAATTACGTATATACAATGATACGTCGCTCAATTATAACACAGAATTGCTTCAAATTAAGAACACCACCGATTTCTGGCGCATAATTCGAGACAAAATTTATTCAGTTTCAACTACGCTTTCAGCTATGAACGGTTCTACGCATCTGTACGAACTACATGCTCTGAAAAAATGCGTTTGATTTTGGAAACGTCAAATATGGTGTGACCAAGTCGCCCTACACCCTGAAATCATTGTTTATTTAACTAAATATTTTCGCTTTTTACTCATAATATTGTTGTTTCTTTTCTTTATGCCTAAAATCATGCACTTATACTGATTAAGTACATCGATAATGGCATTATTTAAGATTGGGAATAGATCGATTCATTTGTTATCTTTTCGGATGTGGATGATTGCTTCGGAATTTGAGCCTGCATAAACGTATGAACATGCTTAGCTCCAACCAAAAGGTGCCTTTGTTACTGAATCATTTGCGAGTGTTTCTCAATGTACTCTGTCTTTGTCTTTTGGCATATCTTTCCTGTTGTGTTTTGGAATGGAATGTATGTCTTCCTCTTTCGTTAGTAATGCTGCATTTCCTCGTAATTCAGACAATGCGATTGTCAAGGTCGTCTATTAATGAATAACGTATTCTCGGAAAGTAGCTAATAAAGATACTTCGGTCCGCATGGGGAGCCACTTTCGTAACTTATTTCGGAAAGAACGCCGTCGTTACGGAAAAAACTTTGAATCAATAGGCGCTCTGTATTCGATGAATGGAATAGATAAGTGGCACACAAACGATGAAACTGCTAAGAGAAAGGAAGATACCAACACCAAACAAAGAATTTTATTGCCATCCGAGTCCCCAAAAGTGATACCTATTTATAGTCGGAAGCGTTTCTTTCGGTTTTTTGTGGAGTGAAAAAGTCGACTTCCTCCGAAACGGGGAAAATCTTACGGTAGCTGTATAAAACCGCTCATTATCTTCAGCATCAGGACGCTTTATTTTCGAGTTCTACTTTCTGAATTATACACGCCTAACCTTAGGTAGAAAATATGAAGTCCTCCTACGGTTATTATTAGGGTCTCCCGGTTGAATTTTTTGTCCGTCCCTGAGGTCATTGGTATTCAACTTCCCCTCTGTGTTCTCCTTAATATTCTTGTGGTAAACCTCTTTCACTCGTGTACATCGTTTAGAGGAAGAATAATATGTATTGGCGGTGAAAGCACGGATCAGCTTATTGAATTTTCCAAAAAAATACGATAAAAAATGTGTAACCAGATGTTCTATTTTTTTTTGATGGCCTTGTTCGTATACTTGTTCTCCAACTCATGTAAAGATTTTAACTGTATCAGAGGTTTGTGAGGATTTTTTTCCTCGTCGGGTTTATTTTCGTGTGAAGATGTTTCTGTATTGCGTTTTTATTAAACGGAACAAGTTACTGTTTTACCTTATTTCACTCGGTCAATTAAAATCTTGAATAATGCGATGGAGATTCGCCGATTGTGCTTATAGAAAATCAGATCAATCAATCATAGGAGGACTTCAACGAAGACGGTCCCGGGTTCGATTCCCGGTGGGGGCTTATGTGCAAAATGACCTTGGCTGTCGAAGCACTTTAAACAATACTACTACTCATAGGAATGTCGATCATTGGGATTCATTTTTGAAATTTATGTAGATGTCGTAATTTTAATTATTTGGTCCTTTTGTTACGTAAATATCGCTGAAATTACATCTCTTCGGGTTGTCAGTGATTTATTGCTATCAATCTGATTAATTTTTTAAAGAATTTGTGTAAAACGCTTCACTACAGATTTTCATTGAAAATTATATGATAATCTTTCAAAAAGATTGAACCTATATATTGGTTCATGAGCGATCGTAGTACTAAATTTTCGTGCTATTCTTTTATACCTTTGTAACCTGGTACGTTTATTTCACAGAAATCTTATCACTAAAAATTTAGAATTGCTAAAAATTTGAAAGCAATTTTAACTGATATCAAGATTGTTTCTTAAGTTGACTTTATCTCAGTCCCGCAATCCAAGGTTGAAAGCTAGCTTTGTTTTATAACTTCGTTTCCTTTGTTCATAGATGTGTGGATTATTTTTACGCAGCAACAAAGTGATTCTCTTATATAATATTATCTCATATGTTCTACCCTTTTTAAATTGCTGCAAGAAGTTTAAATGATTTGTCGATAAATATCGAAACATTGATTATATTTTATCTTAGATCTGGTGCTCCTCTTTAATGAAATTTTTCCATCTACCGCCTTATAAATCATATTCCCCCACCTTTCTGAGCTTACTCTCACATCAGACAACTGTTGTAATAACTTCACTTGCTTCAGAGAGGCAAATACAAATCTGAATTCGACATCATGTTTTCCCGCAAACGATGCTCAACTTACTGCTATAGTGAGCGTCCCTTTTGTGGCTGATGGATTCCCTGTATTTTCCTGTCGATAGCAAAGGCAATTGAATTCGATTCTGTATCTTTTATGGGATCGTTCGCATCCTTAGTCGTCGGATGGGAAGGAACCTTGGTATTCAAATGCGCGTTCTAGTTTGTATTCGCCTCCTATACGAGATGCTCGTGCAGCAGTTAAGTCTAACGGTAACCTGGTTCTGGAGCCGCGTTTTTGTCTCCTTTGCTCCCCATCTCGAACGTCTTCAGATTTGTGCATTAGAAGGGCCTTTCTCCCTCCAAAGACGTAATACTCCACCACGTCAAGGTTGATTATTCCGAATCCAAAATTCCTAGTTATTCCGGGGTCCATAACGTAGGTCGGAAGCCGTGTAGGTTTATTTATATTAGTAGTAGTAGTATTGCTTAAAAGTGCTTCGACAGCTTTGGTCATTTCGCACGTAGGCTCCCACCGGGAATCGAACCCGGGACCGCTTTCACGGAAGTCGAACGCGTTGCCCACTTGGCTACCCGGGAGCCCTTTATTTATATTCTTTAGGTGAATTTTAGTCTAATGAGACCACTCTTACAATGAAACTCGTAAAGCCGAACACAAACAGCCATGCCTTGACCAGGATTCGAACCCCGGACCTCGGCGTTGCTTGGCTAGCACATTAATCACTATCGATGTCCTATATATATCTCGTCCTGTAATAAACCGGCCATCGAGGCCGGTTTATTACANCATGCCAAAAGCGTTTTTACAGCGGAAACGGAATCTGAAAAGCACGGACACTCTGCATACCTTTTAGGAAAAGCACGAGAGTAATCTGCACGAGTCTTAAATGTTAAGGAATTGTATTTAATTTCAAATTCAGCCGTCAGGAAAATAATAATAATTATTATATATTATCATAACACTTTATTCGGCTAGGTTACATCCATGTGGGCCCCATCTTACACCTTACCTCTGAAGTCAAAGATAGTACATGCAAGATTGACAACATTACAGTATTCCAAAAATAAACAAAAACCAGACGAAAGACTGAAGTGTGGGGAAAAACTCATCAGCTGAAGACTTTTAGAAAAAAAATCCACGGTGCGGGAAAACGCTCACAGCGAAAATACCGCGAAAAAATGGAAATGTATTGAATCAGGATAACAATGTTTGATTCTTAACTGTCGACGTTTATAGTGTGAGCATAGTGTGTGCTTGATCTTCAACTATGTTGAAAGTCTTATGCCTGAAAAGAAAAAGGGTGAAGATTACGCGAGAAAAAACAAAGTATATTTCAAATAGAATTTTATTTATATGTGTGGTTCTGAGATAGGAGAGAAAAGAAAGATTTACAACCATTTTTATATTATAATATAAATAACAATCATTACTTAAGTGTTCTGTATTAGTAACAATAGTTGAAATAATTCTATTACTTCGAGTAATAAAACAAACATTATTACAAATAATAGTAATTATTCAAATTTAATTATATAACAATGGCAATAAAGTAAAAGAAAGACGTAATGATTCCATAATGATCTCTTTTCTTTCATCCTTCATCTTCATCATTTTTCCAATACCCAGTATTTTATCCCCATCCTGTCTCTACAGAATCATTTCCACCAGTCAGCACAATCTTTTGTTTTTCCCCAAAAAGTAAAAACCTTTTGGATGATTTTCCATATTCGTTAGTTTATCAGAAAGAGGTTTTTAATGGAATCACTTCGCTATGATTCAGTCGCATTCTTGAATTCTTTGTCCTGTGTCCTTTTCATTAGGTACTTTATTCACCTCCACATTCCTCTTTCTTTCCTCATCCCTCTCATAAGTAAGATTTTTATCTGTACAGCATTCAGCACGGAGGCCGGTTTGAACCTTTATATAACCATAAGCTGCCAAAAATTCTAGAGAAGGAATGAGGCTTACTAGGCAAGATGAGGAATGAGTTAATAGTCCTTCCGCTCAGACTGAGCCAGAATGCTCTGTCGTAACGTTTGTCGTCGTCAATTTTATATTCTCTCGTCTTAGCACCTCTTCTGTAACCTTTCTCCAAATCTATTTTTCCAGTTTCCATTTCACGTTTACCGCTTCTCGATTTACTTTCCTTTCCTCCTTACATTTTCTTGTTTTCCCCCGATGTTATTTTCTCAAACTCTCACTTTCCACAGTTCTTTTTCTGCCTTCCGTTCCATTTACCTTAACCATCTCCAATCAGTTTTCTTCCCGTCTTCCTTTCTTCTGTCTTCTAACCGTGCATTATGCATAGGGATGCCTTTCACGATTCTTCTTCAGAAGCATTCTGATCACGTTCCCGCAAAAAGTCAGTAGCGTTTGGGATTAAATTTGTGGATGTAAAGCGTCCCATGATCACGCGATTAATTTTAATGAACTCAGATCGCTTTTTGTGCCCTTATCTCAATTCCATCGAGACGCTCGTCCAATTAAAATAACAATAAAACCAGTTTGGAGCGAGAATTTATTCTTTCTGTAGCATCATTCAGTTGTACTTTGTGGTGAATCGTGCATTGCTTTCTTCACCTAGAACATATGTAATTCTAAGGAGATAAGGTTTCTGCATCCAAGATGGCGTTGCGAATTTTAATGATCCCGTTCCGGTTGTTTAATTTTCGAAAGTGTTTGGAAATCAATTTCATCGCACCCTCCGTGTGTGGCTTAGTTTTACTATCATAGGTATTTTCTTTCTCGTGTTATTGGAAGTATCGTGCATTCTTTGGACTGTTGATGTATTTAGCTATTGCAGTCTCGTTCATGAGCTTCGGGTAGTGCGATTCGTTATCAAATTGGTATCTATAATGGCTCTCGTAACATCGAATTAACGACTGATTGATTTGATGTGAGATGATCCGATTGTACTCTTACGTTAAGCTGCGTATTACCCTGCTCTCAGCGTGTTATTTATTAAGGTCTTGAAGAGATCGTATCATATTACGTACAGTACCATACACAGTAACTCAATTTAACCTGTTTAATGCTGTTTCAGTATTGCGCGGTTTTATTGTGATTCCCCGAAATCGAACGCGGTATTGGGATTTTCAGAAATTGCGCATGATTTTGTTAATCCAAACTAATTAGCATTTCTAAAGATGAGGAACAAAAGGAACTTTCAACGGATTTTCCAGAAGAAAGTTCAGCCACTATAAATGAAATTATGGATCAGTTTATACTAAATGATTAAAATTTTGATATAAGTTCAAAGGCAAGACGAAGTGTAATTGATGCGATGTCTTGCTATAAACAGCTGCTTGCTGAACGAAACAGGAGAATGCAAATGACGTTAGACGACTTCTTTACAGAAAAATAAATATGCCAAATGAGGAAGAACCTTCCTCATCACAAACGTCACTTCTTTACTTTAACTTTTTTGATTTTCTTGAGTGCTTTGGGAACATAAAACGATATCAGAAATAAATAAGTTTATAATTAATGTAATTAAGAATTCTAGAATGTTACAGAATAAAAACTGGTAAATTTTCTTATTTTGTGTTCTGTTTCACTTATCCCCATTATTTACGTACTAAGACAACCTCTTTTTAACTCTGTTTCGTTTAGCGCTCAAACATATTGGAACGTATTCCCCGCGATAAGCGGGGTCTTACCGTAGTCTCGAATTCAGTGAGAACAACGCACAGAAAGAGCTGAAATCAGTTTTCACTCAACTTTTCCTCTTTAAGTTAAGCTTATAGGTTTATTTCTAGACTGCTACAGCAAGGCAGTCATTCCAACGTTGGTTTATCTCGCAAAGCGGATTTTGGAGTCACGATTTATCGAGAGGAATTTCATCTGAGAATTTTAACAAAAAAGGCCGTGAGAAATGGGAAACCTAAAATTATTATTTTCGCTGCGGCGAAAATGCCTTTTCTGGAAATCCCGCCATCTAAACTTATCGCCATCTTGAATTCCCCCGCCTTAAATTGCATTCCATAATTTTTAATCTGTTTTTTGCCTTATCTAGCCTTGCTTATCTTCTCTTTGCGTAAATTTATGATTCTCCAGTCGCATTAGTTGTGGTTCTTTATCGCCCTTCAGCTTTAATGGTCTCACTCCGCTTCAGCGTGGTGCAGTGCAAGTCCATTCCTCGAGCGGAAGAAGATGATATTCAGATTTTTACGCGTTTTCCGAGGTGACGCGATTCTTAAGGAACTCCAGCCCCCTCGCGCTCAAGAGTACAACTCCAGCATTTCCCGTTCTTGGTATAACCCCACTCGGCGTACTTGAGGGAGGTTTCTTTCCGCGAAAGGAGCAATCGAAATCTTCCCCGAAGGTGTCTTCTCTTTATATTGCATGCCAAAAGCGTTTTTACAGCGGAAACGGAATCTGAAAAGCACGGACACTCTGCATACCTTTTAGGAAAAGCACGAGAGTAATCTGCACGAGTCTTAAATGTTAAGGAATTGTATTTAATTTCAAATTCAGCCGTCAGGAGTGAAATGTGCCATTAGTACTGTGCTATCTTACATCTTGCATTTCTTGCTCGAATTCTTTATTTTTGCGTATGAAATTTCGCACATTACCTTTGAGATGATAAAATTACGCTATTTATTCCCTCTGGTACGACTTTGTGGAAGGTCTCCGACTCATGAAACAATAAATGATAAAATTTTACATTTTTTCGAGGTATGGGTAGATGTTTTATCATTTATTGTTTTAAGATGAAATTGTGAGTAGAATAGAACGTCTTTATTGCAGGCGAGATCGGGAATATGAAATAACTTTGACCTCTTAATTCTAACCCGTCTAATGTTAATTAAAGGAAGGGATAGAGCAGTAAAAAAAGATAAAAGGGAGAGACTATTATGACAGGCGTTTCACTCATTTTTGAAAATCGATGTGTTTTTAGGCTCAGGAATGTAAGAGTACATCTTGCCTTAAGGGGAGTCTCGTTTTACATAAGAAATGGCTAACGCTGGAGAATGAGAATTCCTCGCTGCACATGGCGAGAAAGACGTGCCAGTAATTTTTGCTCCCTCGCGAGATTCTCTTCGCGTTGCGACACAAGTTTCCAAGGGGTGTGTAAACGGGTCGCGTAAAGAATGAAAAAACGGACGAGGTGTGCGGAGGGGGATCATGGGAAAGAGGAGGCCGACATTAGCCTAGAAAATTACGGCGGTGTCATAAATACCATTGGAGTGCAATCAGCGCGGGGAATCTTTTTGTTCCCGGCGACCGAGTCAATGTTTGCCGTTTCCTTCTCGTTATGGAGGGAAATTTCTCTGCGAGCCGCTGAGATGTTTCTATCCTTAGAAGGAAGGTTACAGTGCCGTTATTATTCAATGAAAAGCGTTATCGTAGACGGAATTTTCTCCGTAGTGGGCGGAGGCGTGCGAGTAGGGTGGTGTAGTTTTCGGTGGTCAGTAGTTTTTTTTTTCTCAGCGTTTGAATACGTAAATTTTATGTGCTTAAATTGTATACGGTTCTGTAACGATCGGTGATGATAATGCGTAGTTAAGGGTGATCTTCCCAGGTAACCGTTATAGCCGCTGTAATATGCATTTTTATGCTTAATGATATGCTTTGAAAATTATTTTTGTACTGATATCATTTTGAGTAAATCTAAATGTACTCAAATCAGTAGAAATTTTCAGGAAATTGAGATATCTTTCATTCGCAGAATATTCATCACTGAAATTCTTTCATAACAGCTATGACTACAAACGCTTTCTTGAAACTGACGGGAGCCGCGATTATTTTGTTATTTTTTGTTGGGCCAACATGGTTATGTTGCTGTTATGAACACAATTCCAATTCATAAAGTCTCCCTAAGTCAACATTGGGTGATTCATCTGAGAATGATCTCGTAACAAAGGGAAATGTTAGATAACGACATCAATAGAATATTTTTCCATTCCATTTTAATGATGCTTTGATAATTACGCGTGACTTCAGATTTACTGAAACTTGTCTCTGCTTGCATTTCAAGTGTTCTAAAGCGATCTATTAAAAAAAATCCGCGGAAATTTCCGTTATCGAAAGTTCAAGATTATGATGAAATTTTGAAACGTTTTTGTTTAGAAGATCACCAAACAACGCTTAATTTCTCGGGATTTGTGAACATTCAAATGTTTAATCCTGAATTGTGTTTATTTAATTTGTAATAGCGATCAGCGATGTACATATTTTAATTTTATATACTTTTAGGAACAATAGCCACTGGTTTTAATTCAGATAGACAGCTGTTTTCACCACATTTTTATGTATGCATGTGTCCATCTTACAATCTTATCTTTATTTGTGCATGAATATACAGATATTCCCGTTCCAAGTATTTTCCATTTAAAATTCCTTTCTTTCTAGTTAAAATGCATTAAAAAGCAGCTAAACTTAAAATTCGACTACACGAAATATTCTCGGTACATGGAATTGACGTAACGTCAATACAGTTGAACGTTCGTCGAGGATCTATGAAAGTAATTGACTTGAAATCTGCGAAAACATGATTCGAGCTATCGATATTCGCATATCTAGAACCCTATTTTGAGAAAATAAATAAGATCTTTGTGTATTGACTTGAAAACGCCCCTGTCAAGCATGACGGAACCTAGCTTATTTAAAAAATATGTTTTATCGTATACATCTGGTCTAATTGTCTTTAATTATATAATTGTGACTGGTAGATGGTTTGATTGAGGGATAAATTTAATATATATTTTCATATAATTAAATGTTTGAAGGGCAATTTTGTCAATTGTCTTTAGGGTATGAAGTCAACATTCATAAATCTTTTGTATACTTTAACTGTGAGTCATGAAATTTGTGAAAAAATACTATCATCTCGTAACCGTTAATTCTCCTTTTTAATTCCAAGCTTATTCTTGTAAAATAACAAATTAAGCTCGCTATCGATAATCGGGTTTGATAAACGCCCCCGTCAAGCAGGATGGAATTATGATAACTGTATATGCAACCTAGTCTCACCCAATTTTTTATAGATATTAATCAGGATATAGTTCAAGCTAGGAACAGTAGCGAAATTCCGAAAAATTACTCGATAACTTAACTCGATTTCGTCGAATACTATGCAGCTCGTGGGATTTACATAGGCTCACAACTTTAAACTCTTTTTCGTTCAAATTTCGTTCTTCTCCCAATAATATTCCCTTTTTCTCACTGTAATATTTCTTCGTCTTGTTGATCGCGATAAACCGACTCATAAATGTCCTTTCATGAATCGGGTTGATTCAGAAACATTCCCAACGTGGCCGTGTGTTATACTCTGATATCTAGAACCCTATTTTGGAATAAATTGAGGTCAGAGAAGCGAAAGATTTTTAATGATAGTTCTCGTTATTCTAATAGTTTCTTTTATGCGTTGACGTAACGATCAAAATCATGTTGCTGATAAACAGTACCGTTCTCACGAAAGAGGAATAAAAAAGCATATGAAAGGAACGCACGGATTCCGTCATGACTCCGTCACAGCGTTCCGTCGATGAGAATTTTTATGCGTTTGAAAACGAGTCCAAGGAAATGGCATTTCCATTGCGCGCATATGCATCGCAGTTTTTTACGTCCGATGGGAAGAATTTCCCTTCGACGTTAGTCTTCACTCGTATCAGTTTTATAGGAGAGCTCTCGCGCGAGCATTCCTGCGATGGATCCACGGACCGTTTCCTTGATAGCAGTCTCCACGGCAACCTACATAATGGCGGGATATGTAACGAGGGAGTTTTACTGGGCAATAAAGTTCGCGAGATGCCGGTGTGCCCCAATTTGCGCTAAGGGTCTTTCAAGGATGCTTCGGAAGAATGCCCGCCGTTCCTATCGACGACGTAGTCCCGAGCGATGCTTGGGCGCATTCGATAATTTCGTTCCGGGATGATAGAATGGCGGTTCGCTGTGAATTTCCGACGTTTCCTTTTACCTCAACGAGAGGATCCACAGGTCGATGACAAAAAGCGTATTTATACGAATTTCGAAGACCTTATCTGTCACTCGATGGAATGAACTGCCTCCATTTTGCGGTTCATTGGTTCTCGAGTATTCCTTTATGCTTGGATGGTTTTACGGAATCTTGGAGCGAAAATGAGAGTTCGCGATTGCGACAATTTAAGGTGATTCCTTTTGGCATTAAGTATTTCGTAGCAGGAAAACGTGAATTAAAGTGCCAGGAGTTTATCTATACCATAGATAAAACTTAAACTTTCTGTAAGACCTTGATGATTCAGGGTGTCAAAATCCGGATAGCGCATTAAGTTTAGTTTTAAATGGTATGTATAAATAAATTTCCGCTTTTAAAGGACGCTTCCTTCTAAAATAATTTAATTTTTAGATCTTTATTAAGGCGAGATTAAGACTGAAAATCTCTTCTCCAAAGTTGTGGAGTATGCTCGTGTTATAAGATTTTTATATTATTCATAGAAGTTTATTATGACGAAATGATTATCAATTTTGTAATCTAGTACAATTTGCGAAAAATGGAATAGTGAAAATGGGTACACATTAATAATGAATTCAGTGAAAGTCACTTGATATTCAACGTTCAAGAGAGTGCGAAATGCCGAAATGAATTAATATTTTGGATTGCCTCACTCTTTCCATGAGCACAGCGCATCACTGATCACAAATCATCGTGTTACTCAACTCTCGACGTGTAATCTTTCTAATCAAGGTAATCTTGGATATTAACCTAAGTTATCTTCTGTATTGAACTGTTGAATAATGCATGTGAATATGAAAATAAATCGCGAATAATGTAATTCTTTGGGTCGCAATGGTTCTTTTTGATAAATAATTCGCAATAGGGAATAGAAAATACTTTCAATGTGATTTACTCATTTATTTTCTTTATGTACATACATCCGAATTTTAAATTCCGCTAATGATGACAACCTCTTGTAGTTCATTATTATCAAAAACCAGACATAGGTCCAGAAATTGACATAACACTTCGGTGTTATTGGCATAAATTGATTCGTGTTATAATGCAATACTATAGAAAGGTCTTTATTGGGCGAAATTGGGACTAGAAAGTCCCTTCTTTCATTTAACCCTTGTCAGAATGTGATCCAGAAATAAGAATATGTAACATAACATAAGATTTCAAACTGGAAAATGTACAGATTTGTATTTATTACAGGTGCGATCCGGTTAAAAACAGTTTTGTAGAACTTCTACACCCTTTGCCCAGTTTAGTAATGCGGTTGGTCTTGGGAAAGGTATAAATTATAAAAGGTTTGGATCAATCTGATCGTATACTTCTCAGCGTTACTAACTGTTTCGAATGAACTGAGGAAGCTCATGAAAATTTTGGCTACAACGTGTGCAGTCGGATCTTAAAATGTAGAATCGTTTCTTTTTATCACGCACTTTACCCTGCTAGGTCATTGCCGGAATTATCTTTCCATTTCTTTGCGTACAAATGCGAGAATGTATTCGTAGTGTGAGTCTTGTAAGAAATGATGCTCTGTGTGACAAGAAGTGGTATGTACAGCGCACGTGGTTGGAGATCTCTCGGTCATTTCTCTCTCCCTCTCTCTCTCTCTCTCTCGAGGGTCGCAACAGAAGTGACGCAGTCCGACGAGCTAAAACCATCGAGTTATCTGCTCGTGTTCGAGGTCCCGCCACAAAGTCATCGCTTCTAATTAAACCGATTATAATCCATTTGGGATCGACAGCGGTATAAACTCGGCTATCCCCTGTCTGCTCGGCAGTTATCAATATCACTTGCTCTTAGGGCTTTGTTTATTTACTCTCGACTGCGTAGGCGTCACCCGATCCTAGTTGAGCCCCCTGTAATTGGTTTTGTTCGAACGAAATAACATACTCTTCCGGGGAACCTTGCAGATGTGAGTTGAAAACAGACACATTTGGGGTTTCCATCGCCCGGGCGTGGAATGTTTTTCTCGATTTACTGCTTCTGTAGCCATTGACAGAAGTGGGTACTCTCTAGCACAATAATAATAATAAAACGACTTTATTTCAGGGCGAGATTGAGACTAATAAGTCTCTTCTTACATCTAACCCTAGATAACAATGATGCTCCACGAAGAGACGATGAAACAGGTCCTTGTATAACTATGAATGGAGCATCTTGTGAAAACTTATGGTTTCGAGAAGCGAGGCTTGATTGGAGATGGATCTCTAGATTTGCATTCTTGAATATTTCGTGATACAATAAATGTTTCTCTTTAGGTATTTTTGACAAATATGTTCTTCCGCTACCGCTACGACCTTTAGGGTGGCACTTTATTATGACAATGTTATTATATACCTCTTTGTTAAACTTTTTGTATAATTAATGAATTCATTTATTCCTGCGTGTCAATGTTGATAAACTCATACTTTCATATTCTCAAAGATAGGGAAATCTGGAGCTATTTAGATTAACCTCGAAAATCATGCATTACGGGCCATCCTTAAATAATGTCGTGGCATTTTTGAGGCTCCTGAACCCCTCCTTGTCACAAAGTGTGGAGCTTCATATCCTTTATCACCGGTTCCAAAACTGGGGTTCGCGAAAGGGTCCGCGGTTATAAATGTTTGTCCTAATTAATGCGGCGTTCAACCTCGCTATTTTCCGTGATTTTATCATATTTTCCTGTTGGTTAAATCGATTAAAACATTTTAATAGTTAACTTTTCGTAATTAATTGCATCTGTTTAGTAGTATGTATATGAAATATAAACAAAATTTCAATATGTACGCGAAAGCGCAACATTTTCCGTGAAACAAAAAACATCACCTAAAGGGAGTCTTCAGACTACTAAAGAACCGATGTCTATACGATCAAGTTTCACAAATCCCAAGACCCCCCCGAAGTGTGACATCATTTGAGGACGACCCCTCACAGCTCCAAAGATCCATTAATTTAATTTTTTTCTGAATTAAATGAATGATGCATTTGTAGCTGGTTCATTGTCTTTCATTTTACTCGTCCCCACCTAACTTCCTGTTGCTCTTTCAATGTTTTATAGCTTTCATTCAACTTCCCGTGCTCTGGCTTTCATATGTCAAGACTATTATTGTTCAGACAGCATGTTTTCTTGATCCGATTAATATATTGCCCGAAAATTTTAATATTTGACGGTTTGAATTTGAGTTTTCTGCGAAATCGGGAAAAATTATTGCTAAATTCTAGCTATTACACGATAAAATCTTATTTTAGTATGAAATTAGCGGGGTTGGGGATCCAACCAGCTTTCGGGCTCCTCTATTTGTCATAGACGATCAAGATTTTTGTAAAAAGCATTCTCTTTAACTCTTAATTATGATAGAATATAAGGAAAAGATCTTCGGAAGAGTCAATCGGCAAGCTCAAAACCCGTCCACGTCGCTCTCGAACGTCTCTCTCCTCTTCGACACATGTAAATGGATCCGGTAGACCTTTTCACAACCTTGGGGTAGGCAATTTACGAAAAGAAGGCTTTCGCAACCTCTCAGGATGTGGCTTCCCGGTTGCTCATGAGACGGGAATTCGGTGGATTAATTCTTTATCTTTGACGCCCAGAAGGCGCCGTTCCAGATTCACTTCCTCACATACCCGACTTTGTACAGAGAAATCTTTGTGATCATGGAAGAATTCGCAGTCGAGATCTCTCCAGATGTCTCGAAACTTTTCGTTGCACTTGTCGCTGGCGACCGATTTTTTCCTATTTCTTGCCGCTAACTTTTGAATCGCCGCTATTGAAAAATAAAACGGAAGAAAGGGCTCTAAAAATTGGAGCAACCCTTCAGTTTAGTTCTATAACTCGTAATTGCGTTAATTTTTAAACTCATCATTAACTGCATGGTTTTCTATGCTATATGTTGTTGTAACTATCTTTTACTGTTAGTTAAATGCCAAGAACGGTAAATAATGGGAGCAGAACTGCACCCAGCCTATCTGCCGCTCGGGTGCTAACATAGTTTTCCGCCTATGTAAATTAAATACCAATACCATGTATTTCCTGATTTACTGGTCAACATTATTTTGTAAAACTTTGAAATACCATTGTTTTATGGCTTCGTTCCTCAGCATGCATTGGTCACAAGACGTCAGTAACGATTAATTCTGCAGAATCCATATGCAGACATAGTAAATTGTCATTATAAGTTAATAGTTATCGCAACTAAATATAAAGGTTTCTAATAAAAATTCTTTCTCAATATAATGGAATCCACTGCACAAATATTCCTTTCTCCTCTTGAGTTATCCGTAATTCTTTCCTCTGAATGTTTGCCAATCTTTGATATCACATCTCAATGTTTCCTAGATTACTCGTGTGCGTAACACAGAAAACAACAAATAATGTTGTTTTAATAGTTTTAATGGTTGGCTAAGCTCCTCCTGCAGCCCTTTTGATGTGTTTAGGGTGCGATGCACCCCTTGCACCCATAGGACGGCGCGGCTCTGAATGGGAAGTTTTTAAAGTAATTTTCTCTTGTATTCGCCGGAAAAGTCTCTTCTCTATTGCCTGCTTGCACGGACTTGCTTGAAATTTTTATGACGTTGTACATTATTAGCACAGTTCTTATCCTGGGATGCTGTCTTAGTTGTATGTACGTGTTGTAGACCCGTTCCTCCTTTTAAAGAAATTCTTCGTTTGAAAAAATATTCATGGTATGGTGATCAATTCTCTTCTCTTTAATATGGAGCCGAATTTCCTTTTTCTATCATTCGTCCAATATAAACTTATCAATAGGAGTTCGTTTAGTTGATTTTCGCTCATTTGTATGAAATACCAGCTACTGAAAAAGAAATAGAAAATTGTCGACATCTTACTTGCAGAAGATGATTAAAATGTTCGTTAGGGATAGTTTTCGTCCGTTCATCCATTACCTTTCAGGGTTTGAATCTTTAAAACTTCTACGGTTAATCTGTTAGCGAAATCTTCCTGCTTATATATATTCATCCTGTGTATTTTATATGAATATTGGAGACGCAGCTGATGTGAAGTGTAGAGGAGAGCAGACTTATGAACAGTGACAATGGGCCCATTCCGTCCTCAATCCTCTTTTCGCTCTTCTCAAAAAATACATCATTCACTTCACCTTCGGACCGAAACAGTATAAATACCACACACACCGTCTCAACACATTCTTCACTATCTACTGATGATGATTGGTGACATGGTTGTCGAAATACGTATTTAGGCGTTTTTCTGTAAGTGGTGAGTGGCTCAGGACTTGTTTTTTAAATTTTCAATTTTTGGTCGTTTTTACACTTTTGCAAACACATTGTTTATATGTCAATTTTGTCTTTGTCCTTTGGTTTCTTAGAATCGGGATTCATTCTTTTACTTTTGAAACAAAGGTTTTTGCCTGTTATCTGGTTTTATGTACATTTTATCCCTTTTAACTTGACATACACGCATTGCGTTGAATTGAATTTTTATTCCATTGACACATCACAGGTTTACCCATTCACATTAGCCCCACACGTACGACACATATCTTGTTGATTTTGTTTTGTGTCTTGTCCTTGGGTCGCTTTTGACGTTATTTGGGGTGTTTTTCTCTTCGGACGGCGTAGGTGTGCTGTTTTGAATTCTTGGGTACGGATAAGTACGTTTGGGTGGAGAGGGAAATAAGGATTGGGAAGTGGAGAGGGAAAAGAAAAAGAAGGGAATTGTTGTATGTGCAACCACCACTTACAAAATACGGCTAAAGGAGTTTTTCTTTTACACCCTGTGTATTCTATATTAAATATGTCTCAAGAAGCTCATAATAACTTTCCTGTTGATGAGTCGGATAATGGCTTAGTTTTACCTGGACGGTTACAAAACTGTCCCTGGCGTCGTTGCTCTCATACCGTAGTTATGCCGTGAAAATGTCGATTAAGCTGAAACTCAATTGTTTATACATTGTCCCTTTATCATTAATCTTTTCTATTCATCAATCACATATTTTTCTCCCATCTTATCTTCTTTTTGTCTTTATCGTCAAGGAAGTTTCTACCTTGCGAGCTAAGTATTGTTATCTTTGTAACTCTGTATAGGTGATATCTTTTCCAGGAAAATATTTCGCTGACGATATCTCATTCATTATCATACTAGTCTGGAGGGACAACGGATTTCCACGTTGTATTCTGATTACTACGTATATTTCTTTGCTCTTCCTTCCAGGAACCTCATTCATGAAATAAGTTCCGGGAAAACCTTTTGAGAAGGCCGTTTCGAAGTTATATTTCGAAGTTTTTCCCGATGTAGTTCATCGTGCTGTAAATTAATGAAGAAAACTTTGATTTCCTGTCTTTATGAGATTAGATAATCTGGAAAAGTTATTCTGCAGAAATTGTACTTGGTTATATATAGCATGGTTTTTAATGGCAGGTCTATCGTCTAGGAATTGGTTTTTAGTGGGGTTTCAGATAGCCAAATAGGTAGTGCGTTCGCCTTCGGTGAAAGCGGTCGGTAGAATTCCCGGTCGAGGCCCATACGTACGAAAAGACCTCAGCTTCCGAAGCACTGTTAGAAATACCACTAATATTTGGAGACACTGTCCATTAAGAGGGAAATTCTGAAGGATTTTTGACAGCTGATTTGGTCAGATCATTTGATCATTTATGAAATAATTTATGTTTCGAAGTGTGCTGGTTCTATCTACTATTTCTCGTGCCGAACTTCGTTGACGATTATTTAAATACATTCTGTGAGAGTCGACGAAACCCATACGTCAACCCTGCAAGCCGCCCATCAACGTGTGGTTGGGGATATTCATTATTTTGGCTGGATCAGATTATGTTTGTCGTTAGAGAGTCAAAAATAGCCGGAGAAAATATTAAGACGTAAGATAATTATCAAAGGTAATTTTCCCTCCAGGTGTAGGCGGTTCATTTCAATGCGTAGGCTGTCTGCGATGGCTGAGTGTACGGAATTAATTTGCCCATTAAGATTTCTTTTAGTTCCTAAATAATTAACTTCATTGATCGCGATTTAAGAATCATTCTCTTATAATGATAATAATACTAATAATAACAATGCGACTTTATTAGGGTGAGATTGAAACTATCTCTTCTCTTCTTACATCTTGAAAGTCTCTTCTTACATCTAACCTTTCGTCATATAGTTGGAAAGAGATAAAAAAGAGCATAGAAGAAAACTACTTTGTGGGTTTAAAAACCTAAATTAGAACTTAGGAAAAAATACACCACAGCAGGAAAACACCCACAAGAAGAGAGTGGAAAACCTGCGAAACCTACTGATAGTCAACTAAGTTTAAAAAAAAATCATATCTGAAAAGTAAAAAAAATAAACATTCACATGTACATTATTGCATAACAAGACATAACAACTAGAAATAACTTGCCATAAAAATCAGAAAAGAACTTAATGAAATACAAATACAACGGTTCCAAAAGAGGTTAGTACCAATATTGCAATAAAGGTTCTAAGGAAAACTTTCAAACCTGAACTAATGAGGAGCATTCTTTGGCGATTATTTTATTGTAAAATAATTAGCAGCGGCTCTTTGAGACTTAGCTCAGCATCGTTTCGGGTAGGTTTTATTAAATCGAGTTTTGCCGTATTGGCGCATGTCCGCCCATATTGCGTCAATAGAAATCATTGTTACATTACTCCGATAAACAGGTGAGGTTTGAAATGAGGCCTTAGGCGTGGGATTGCACTATTCCGACGGGGGGATGCGCAGCTCAAATGTTCGCCACAGACCGTAATCGACCTTGACAGCAAAGACGAAGGCCACACCCCTGGCGTAATAAAAGGACCCGGAGATGCGGAGCGGAAAAAAATTAAAAGGAAGGATCCGTACCTGAGTGCCAATTGCCCCCTCGAACAAATCCCATGCAATTAATTTGTTCCGATTACCATCCCGACGTAGCCGTTCATCTGGTGTCTGAGTTTGAAGTGCCCTTGCTGCTCCAAAGAAGAAATAACGATAACTACAGTTCCGACTGCCTCCCTTGATAGTTTTTACATTTCCAGTAATTTCCATGATGTGACATACGGTTTAGATCAGAGCTGTCCGAGCTTCTACCTCCAGCGGTCCGGGTCAGCTCGAAACACTACGCGAATCTAGGAAAATTCGGTGTTATTTAAAGTTTTGATAATTCATCTTAATTCTTTTGGAGTGAGTGATTATTTGATTTCTTAGTGTGTGATAACTAAAGTTTTCTTTTTCAGTTCGATTAATGAGATTTCAGGTATAATGTCGTGGGATACATTCGGGAAATAATTAGATTCCGGGCCACTTGTTGGTTGTCTCTGATTTTGGGCATCCAAATGTTGGCAGTTTTTCTGTAGCTTAAGAATTACTGTGGCTTCTGATGGAAATTAAATGATGGAGCCCCCGGTTTATTTTTGTGATTTCAATCACTCTCAAAGGATTTAGATAAGATTTTTATACAATTAACTTCTCATTTTTTGTTCTTTGGTGGAACTTGAAGAATAAATAACTTTAAAAGATATATTTCTTGGAAAATTAATCTATAGATTAAAGTTACGCGTATGGTATCAGTCTGACTCAAACGTGATTTGTTTGCTAGGTACTATAAACCTCCTTATTACAAATTCTTGCATATCATTATTTAATTTAATTTAGAGCTTTTGTTTTACTATCGTTTTTACTTTTTGCTTCCTTTATCTTATTGTTAGACTCTTATGGTGAAAATACCTAGTGATTGATATACCTAGGCATTGATGATTCACCAGTTTTCTGTACATAAAACTTAAATTGTATAAATAAAAATCTTATTTATATAGGGGTGACTATAATTTACACCTAAGTCCTAATTGTTATTGTTATGCGTCAACTTAAGAATTGCTAATGTGGTGTGTCTTTATGTTTTCAGGGCTGCAGGGGGAGAGTTGCAATACGTGATAGATGCAGGGGGAGGTGAAGGTTCAGAAGGTGGTAGCTCCGGTGATGATTCCGGTATAGGAGGTCTGTTGGAGTGCCATGCCATTCGTATATTGAGACAAGTCCTAGAAGGAATAGCCTTTCTCCATGACCGAAATGTTGCCCATCTTGACATAAAGGTGAGATTTGAACTATTAATGTCAGGTGAAACCTTGATTCCCACAATTATTGATTTTCACTATTGTACATATAAAATCTTATCTAGCTTGCAAATATTGTCTAAATATTACCATTTATTGTCAATAAGGTAAATAACTTAATATTTATCGTTTCAATAAAGTTTACATATAATTTATTAACTAGCAATGATTTTATATTTGTTCTACCTGTTTAATCATAAGCTTTGCAAATGAAAGGTATTTTTTTCGAAATCATAACTACTTTTTATAATCCACAAGAAGACTTAAAATTCATTTTTTAGGGAATCCTTCCTTTATTTACAAAAAAATATTTTTCATGTATTCACCTAGCAATTATGAGATATAGACGTTTTTGAAAATGTATTCTCCAGTTGAGTCACAATATTTATGTTTTGTATATTTTATTAAATTGAATATCATTTTTTATGACTAAAGCTTGAAAATGTTTAATTTCTTGAAATTTGTGGATTTGATTGCTAAAACTGGTTTTATTATTTATTGTTCTGGTTTTTTGGTTTACAACCAAGGTTTAAAACTCTAACAGTTTTTTATTTTTTGTCAAACTTTTTATTTTCAGGTTTTTCTGGATTTATTTCAAAATTTCTAATTAAGTTTGTAACTTAATGTGTTATTATAAATAATTAACATCTACTATATCAAAAATTTACTCTAGGTTTCTAAATGAATACAAAATGAAATATATTTACTATGATTTAATGACTTTTAGTAGGTAATTTTAATTGTTTTAAATGATAATGTATTATGTATTCTATACTGTGTTATGTTAAAATTTCAACAGTTGTTTTGAGTTCTTTTTAATTTGTAAATGTTAGTTGATCAATGTTTTAATTAAAGGTTTCATTAATTTTCAGCCACAAAACATCCTCCTCTGTGGGCCTTATCCATCAGCTGATGTAAAAATCTGTGATTTTGGCATCTCAAGGGTAGTGGAGATGGGAGCAGAGGTGAGGGAGATTCTAGGCACTCCTGACTATGTTGGTGAGTTAATTTTACATTTGATGTGATACAATGGGTCATTTCATTATCAAAATGAAATTATAATTTTCCTACTGTATATCCTTAAAATCTAGTGCAGGGTTAATTATCTCTTTTATGAAATCAGATGTCAGTAATAGAGTTTTTGGCAGTGTGTACTGTATAAGATTTACTGTCATTTTTCCTCACCTTATTGATACACTTTGTATGGGAATTTTTCTATTTACAAGAGAAAAAAGCAATCATGTAAAATCCCATAAAAATCTTAACTATCCCAGTAATCTGGGTATGCTGAACATGTTTGTCATGGTACCACTTCCTCCAGTGGTAAATATTCTGAGCATATTCAACACAAGATTTTTCTCCCTTGATTGCTATGGGCATGCCAAAATATTTTGGCATCTTTCTTGTATTGGTATAATTTAGTTAACTTATTAGCTATAGATGGACTATTCATATTCGCCAAGCTTAATCGCCAAATGGATGGTTAATTTTAATGATGTTATTTTGTGCCCCTTTCGCAATTCCAATCAGTATCCACAGGAAGTTTACATTTAATTATCATTTCTTATATTATTCTCATTTATGATATCCTCCTAGTTTCTTTAAGTTGTTATCTTATATATCTAGGTTTAAAAATACTTTTCTCTGACCTTCATTAAACTGTCTCACCTAGTTATTATTAGATTTGGTATTAAAGACTCTCTTTTCTCTTTTTACAGCACCTGAAGTCCTAAGTTATGAGCCAATAAGTCTTGCTACAGATATATGGTGAGTATTTGCTTAAAAACACAGTTTTTAAAGATAATATTTCCAACTAATTTGTCTCTAACAGTGGAATTCCACTTGGAAGTTAAATTTTCATCTTCATTCAGTTTTACAGTAAATATTTGAATTGATTGAACCTGTTGAGTGCAGGACAATTATTTCTACAGCTAAAATTGTTGCAATTAAGTCATTTTTTCTCATTTTTCAATTTTGTATGTATGATATGAATGCAGAAGGCTGTAAAATTATGTGTGGAGAATTTTTTTTTTATTTAGAGAGTAAAGAGATTATTTCATATTGATGAAATACTCATATTTTATGTCTTTATGAATCAGCAATTGCAAGGGCATTCTTTCAAATTCCAGGTCAATTGGTGTTCTAGCCTATGTGCTCCTTAGTGGGTGCTCTCCTTTTGGTTCAGACTGCAAGCAAGAGACTTTCTGCAATATATCTCGGTGTAATCTTACCTTCCCTGAAGAACTTTTTGGTGATATCTCAGAAGAAGCAATAGATTTCATCAAGTCTACAATCGTAGCTAAGCCAAGGTATGCAATCTTAATTTATTTTTATTATCAATTTAACCTAAAAGTCTTAATTTTGGTTGAATTTATTAACATGTTCACTGTGCATCACTCCACCGTTGGAAATAGAGGTATCCGCAGTGAACGTGTTAAGTAACCATATTTGTGAATGATAAAGGCAGTGTTAATGCCTATTTAATTCTATAGTATTACCTATATTTTATTGTTATTGATAAACTGGAGATTCATGAGGTATAGTAATTCAATAAGAAGTTATCAAATAATATGAATTTAAATTTTTTAGGTTTTGGTGACTTTTTATGTGCAGATCTATAAATGTGTGTAAATTTTGTGATTGATAGTCAATATATATATTCAATCAATAGTATATGTATGTTTAGTTCAATATAGTATATCTATGTTTTGACCTCTAATTACAAAATTTTAGTGTAGAAAATCTACAGTTGGCTTATACGTAAGAAACTGATCACTAAAACCAGTATTTGTAAAATGACAAAAATAAGTTATCTTCATTTAAATTTCCATACAGTATAAAATTTGATTTTGTGGCTACATGGCTTAAGTTTGACAAAATTTAAAATATAGATAATTCCTGCAGTTAATAGCAGTTGTACCTGCCAATTTTCTAGCATCTACAGCTCACAAAAACATTGTCCTATTTTTATATATATCTTTACTTACTTGAAAGTATTACTAACTTTTTAAATGCAAAATTCTTAATTAAAAGTGAAAGGTATTATTATTAAATTGACACATTAGTAATTAAGAAGATATTAAAGACAAGAATTTTTACGAGAATAAACTTCTTTCTTGAATGTGAATTGACTCTGAAATCAAGTTCATTTGGATTAATTCGACCAATCTAATGAATAGCATAAATAAATTTGGTGGAAAGTAAATCTTTGATTTCTTCTTTGTTTTTAAAAATGAAATTCCACCAGATTTCTCTTAGTACTTTTAATTTTTTTCAATCTAATGAAGATGAGATTTATATCAGGATATAAAAGATTATTTAAGTAATTTGCCAAATTTGGAAACTGCAAAGTGAGCTTGGTTAATGTAAAACTTGTGTAACATTCTCAATATTTGATTGTAAAAAGCATAATAAAAACTTATCTGCCAAGTTGAAATTCCCTCTGAGGATGAAACTCGAGGTATCTCTCTGAAGAAGAAGTTTAAAAGAAGCCTGAAAGAAGCAGTTCTCTATTTTGACCAAGCACTGGCTTTCTCTGAGAAGTGATTACCTTAATGTTGTGGAATCAGTGGAGATGTATATCTCGGATCAGAGTTTCTGAGGGGAAAATTTTCTAGTGGTCAAATTAACTTGAAATTACTTTTCTTTTTTTCTGTCAAGTCCTAGATGTCCAATTTTCATGTGTTCATAAACTATGCTTGTATGCATCAAGATGGAGACTTGTCTTGAACTTCATGAAATTCTGATGTCTTCCTTCAGGGGCCGTCTCACAGCCCAACAGTGCCTACAACATCCTTGGCTGACTCCAAAACTTCCATTGCCCACTGCCTCTTCTGCACTCATTGCAGTTTTGGTGTCACATGCTCCTAGGCCAAATTCTCCCTCAGATGAGGTATCATCCTCTTTTAAGGATGACTCATGCCCTGCGCAATGTGCAGAAAACCACTGCAAGTGTGGTGGACATGATGGTTACACAGAAGGACTCACATCAACCCTTAAGTCACCAATGGAAGTAATGTGTGATCGTGGCATAAGGTGCTGATACAAGTGCCCTTGTTTGATGTAGTTTATGAAGCCTCCAGTGTTAGACTATACTGCCTTTTTCTCCTGACTACTCATGACCCTATGTTTGTGGTTGTATTGAGTGTGAAAAAGAGATGCAAGAAGGTGGCTGAATAATGACCGCTTTCGGTCTTTTTGCGTTGCAAACCTTTAAAAGGTTTAGCCCCTTTGTGTTCCTAACCGAAGAGGAGTTAGTCAACATGCGCAAGTTATCTGAGATGACAATAGCATATTTTCATTTAACTATTCCATTTGTTTCCTATGTTAACATAGGAAGAACCATCCAATCCTTATGAGTTTTTGAAAGCTTTCGCCAGTGTATCAGACTTCGATGCACTGCTGGCGTTTTTGCAGTCTCTTTCTTTCTTGGCTGTAGCAGTTCCTTTGGAAAATTAGCTTAACCAAATCATTAGCTTTGATTAGTAATCTTCTTGTGATTCTGTATTATTTTGTTTTGTTAGATATTTAAATATTCTCAAAATTCTAGTGTATGTAATAATACATTTTTTTCCTGAAATAACATGGCAGTAAGTGTTTGTAAATATGTATCATTTTGTAGATATTTGTTTACTTGCCTTTACATTTAAATTATCAAAATGGAAGATAGCTATAGGTGAAGAAAAAGGCAAGGCCTTTTTGTGAAAAGAAAAACCAGTCCAAAGACTTCCTGTATATCATTGCAATGCATGTTTGAAGTATTATGAGCTGTAAATATATGATTGGGTTTTCCAAATGCCAGTTCTTGTTCAGAAAGAAATTGTTCTCAGTAAGTTGACACTTTTTTTTATATTTCACTCTTGAATATAGGAACTGTATGTTGTAAACTGGCACAATTAGATTGTATTTAAGTTTTACTGCATGCATGTGTGGGATACATAAGATTGTGTGTGCCCTATAAAATTAAGTTATGGTAAAATTTTCAAAAGTTGTAGTGATATCTTTCTCTTCATAACTGGCATTGAATTTAAAAAGCAAACTAGATTTAAGCAAGAATGATAAACTGTAATAAGTATGTGACCTCTTGAAACTGTATTAACCATGTATATAATCCTAGTACATCAAATTATTATTTTTAAATGCAAATCAGTGAGTGGAACTTATGTATGAGAGTATAAATTACCTTTAATATTTCCCTTAAGTTGGTAATTATAAATGATTCTATAAAATTTGGAAAATTTTGTTGGTAATATTAATGATGTATTTCTTTATTTGAAAGTGAAAAAATTGTATTTTTGGAAGCTTTGTTAACTTGTTTATGCTGATCCAGTGTACTTCATCTTTGAAGTGTCTTCGCCAAATTTTGTGTTATTAGTATATGAATGGAAGAAGGTATGAAAGTCTTGTAATTTGCATTGGCATCAGCCATTTTGCACATTAACAGCAGAAAATTGTTTAAAAAAAACTCTCTATTCCATGAAATCAAAATTGCAAATGTAATTAGAAGTTTTGAAACAAAACTTGTATATCAGAACTTGTTTTGATGTAAAATGGTATTTCTTGGAAATGTTTTCAAAATTGGAAATTCAAATATAAAACTAAAAATTATTATTCTAGCATTGTAATTGTATTGTTAATCATCATTGAATTTTTTTGCAGTTAAAAAATACTATGATTTTAAGTTAGATATTCTTGAAAAGTTAAAATATTTATCTTCATGATATAGTATGTATAGCATCTTCCTTTTAATGAAATTATTTTTTTTATTCAAAACAATTTCATTTGCTGTAGAATTTTGATCTCAGAATAGTAAAACTCTAATACCAACAAATAAAACCTCATTGAGAGTAAAACTATAGAAGTGAGAGGAATATTGTTTAGATAGCATATTCCCAAAACCAATTTAAAAAAGAAAAATAACTTCTATTTGCACAACAGTATATCTAATTAAACCTTCATCGGAGAATGCATGACAAATTTGATTTAAACATGCTTCAAGATTTACTTTTAAAATTTTACCTTCACTATTTCAATTCATTCTGATTTGTCACTTCATCGATGTAAATGAAAACGTAATGGCTACTTTTTGCTTTGCAGTCAATTACAAATATGGACTTTGATTTACACTATGTGGTGGCACATTTTCCAAATATTGATTGGAAGTAGAAACAGTATTTATTCATTAAGAGCAGGATTAAAACTGTGATTCAAGATAATTTCTTAACTTGTTATCATCAGTCAACTCTGTTGATGATAAGTGGAAAAAATGGCTTATAATGAAAGGAATTATATTAGCTCACTCATTATTGTTATGTAAAACAAGTATAAAAATCTCAGCTTCCTTGATGACGGCTGGTTGATTGTTGGTTTACAAATATTATAGCGCTACCACGTATTTGATGTAACAGCTTCTTCCTCTGTCACAATCTTCAGGAGTTATCTTCAACAATTTGACTTGCTGAACAGAGTCGTAACAACACACTAGGTAGCAGTGACATAACTTAGAACCCATGGGAACTAATTACATGCAAATAGAAATTAGTTCTTACTAATAAAACTTAAAATGTTCATAGCTTTGACCATGGGAATTAAAGGGAAGCAAAATTTTAAACAATTTTAAGACTCGGCAGCTGTTTAAAAGTTCATAGTTTTACAGCTAAATAGAGAAAAATGATAAGGCAAAAAAACTTTTCAAGAGCATCCTCTTTAATAATTAAAATATATAAATCTTAATACTTTAACAAATAATGTTCATACAAGAGATAGTGTATCAGCATACTGAAATTCTGGACTGGTAGCATAGTCACTAATATCAAGTGCCACTTCACAACTCTCACGTACAACTTGCTTGCTGTCATTCAGATAGGTTTTCAGAATTTCAACACATTTCTCAGTTGCTATAGACCCAAGGGCTTCTGCACACTCGTGCCTAACCTAAAAAATAAAAATACTCATAAAAGTAATATAATCAAGCGGAAGAAAGGCGCTTTTCTATTATACCTTAATTCTGTCCATATAAGCTGTATTTTCCATAGTTAAAAATTTTCCTAAAATTACTGTTTTAAATGAGATACTGCTTTTGGAATCTTCAAAAATAGCAAAATAAATAATAGTTATATAATTAGGAGAACAAGACTTATAACAACAGCTCCAATTGAATTAAGCAATAGTTACTGAAAACTCCCAATAAAGCTATTCATTGCTTTGCGACAGCGCTGTGCAGAATTTTTTCTATTGCATATTACTACATTGCATGGGATTTACACATACCATTTCATTCTCTTCTAAATCTTGAAGCCCTTCTATCAAATAGTCAACAGAAGAGGGATCTTGTAATTGTCCTAATACAAAGGCTACTTCATGTTTAAATAAAGCACTTCCAGTTTTCAATCCTAAAAATGCATAAAGATCATTTGCATTTTAAGAAAACCATAGACAGTTTTAATCAAAACATATAATTGTAATTAAGAGTAAATTATACGACAATGTAAACCATGAGCTTATCATTTTAAATATTATTGAGTACGGATAAATTTATTACCTTTTGAGATAGCTAAAGCACTCTCCGGACTTCTCAGATTTCTAAGGGTGAACATTGCTCGATAACGATCAAAGAGAGGTTTGTTATTGTCTAACAAAATATTCTCTAAGTGAGAAATGTCTTTATCATTGGCAGGCGGTGCTGGGTCGACTGAAGCGAATGGATTCTCTGGCAATCCCTCGCTTTCTTTTTTCTGATTAGACAGCCACTGAATCCTGGATAAAGCCAACTGGCAAGTTTCAGCTACTTCAGGAGTTTTGTCATTCGCATACTCCTTCAAGACTTCGATCACCTCTTCCGATCCTATGGCTCCCAAAGCTTCTCCTAAATGTAAATTATGATTCTCTGAATCCTGCTTCAAAGAAATAATACATTCATAACGCTCAAGCCTTACCTGCTTCGTGCCTGACCATTGGCTCCTGGTCTGTATTCCTTAAAACAGAAATAAGAATAGGAATAGCCCGCTCATCTTGCATTTGTCCTAAGCAATAGGCCAATTCATGTTTCAAAAGCGCAGAATTATCCGAGAAGCATTTTTCAATGCAGGAAATCGCTTCGGGACCGCCCAAGTTTTTCAATGTGAATAATGCTCGAAATCTTTCCTTCAGTGGTCTACGAGGGTCATTTAGAACATTTCCTATGGCTTCAATTTTATCCTTAGAGACCATTGCGACGATTGTCAATTAATTTTAACCTTACTTTATCTTTAATTGACTCCTCGGCAACTTTACGTTCTAAGAATTCGACAACTTTCCTTGCCGAACTTGTTTCGAATGTCAATTGACGCTTAAACAAATGAGAAAGGAAATGTGGCAGTGTGCACGAACCGCATGAACGTAAATAAGGTTAGGGAATTTCGTACCATCGAAGAAAGAAACTTACGTGAAGAATCATGGCTTGGAGTAGATTGGAAAAAATCGGCACAATTTTTTCTAGGTATAGAAGGGATATTTACCCTTAACGGGCATTTAAGTATCTAGAGTTATTGTTTCCATTTTAGTATTTTTCGCTGTTATTAGATTAATCATTTCCAGAAAGTCGTGCATCGATTAAAATTTAATAACTTTTTCTTATATTAAAATTCTTTTAGGGTAAATGGATTGATTAGGGCTGGTGCCTTAAAGGAGGAAGATAGGCCACTTTGGTTTGATATTTATAAACGATTTCCTCCAATCGATGAACCACGGTTCGATCGCCCAGCCAAGGAAGTTACCGTAAGGAAAATATTTTATCCAGAAGATGTAGAAAGAGCGTAAGTGTAACCTCAGGATACTCTTATGATTAAGCATTTCCATTGAAGAGATAAATAATTGTACCTTAATTCTTACTTTTGCATTTTAATTAATATATTGGTGTTTCATTCCAGAAAGTTTCATCAGCTATACGGCTCTTCATATAGGACAAACTTAGCGGATAATCGAAGTAATTCAACTTCCCAGGAATTTTTAAAAATCTACAGTTCTTTGAAAGAGAGCGGGGAATTTAAAGAGGAAGAATTATTCGAAAAAGCGGTGAACAGACTTGGTATAAAAACATTTTCCCGTCAAGGCCCAGAAAATTTCGATACTAGTGCGAAACAGCTCGAGAGAAGGTCTAGTTTAGCATCTTCTTTCAGAAAGGCCAAAGAAAAATCAAGTACGGACCTACCGCATTCTGAAGTAAATATAAAGAATATATTCAAAGAGTAAATAATTTCATGGAATTAGTGGTATGTAATTAATATGTAATTAACATTTTTGGCCGTTTATCATTTATATTTGCGCTGCTGTATGAATTAGTCCCATCAGTGTACGTATACTTAATGCAGCTTTAAGTTAGTGCGTTTTAATATCATCATTACATCAAACTTGATTGTGTGTTGATGAGTATGTGGAGCTGAGTGTGTGCAACAACCCTAAAAATGAGACGTGCAACTTTTCACAAATGGGTTTTAGTTGAGTGCAAATATTCTGCCTAGCAATCTAGTGAATTAACTCTAGAATAAATTTTCTCAGTTTTCAAGTTTTATTCTTTTTTCGCCATTCAAAAGAATTGAGTGTCAGTGAAACCACCAGCATCAATTCAAAGAAATCGATTTTCCAGTTATCATCTCAGTGACCTTAGGTGTATCGTTGTGCGCGTAATTTTTGTGGAAAGTGTAATGAGTATGCTATGATGGGGCAAGAGAAGGGAGATAGCAACCTCAAATACCAAGCAGATTGGGACAGCATTTTTATTTTTTTAGAAAGTATCTCTCTAGGTATGGGCAGAAATGGAAGAATATCAGTAATAGGAAAATATCATTTATTCTTTTAGGATCATATAAGCAATCGCTAGTATGAATAATGGTAGTTATTGATTGATTCGTTTGGTGTTACAAAATTTACATTATTTTGAATAATATGCCTCAGGGTTTCACTAATATGTTCTAGCCCTAATATACCACAACACTGCTTCTAAGAACATCCATCATTGTAAATCTTGAGTTAGTTAAAAGTGATGCCTTTTATGTGGAAAGATGGAAATAGTTCATACTGCTGAAATGTTCTAAAATTCTAACTCTTGTTTAATATTGTTGAGAAAAATTTCACAGTAACCGAATTTTTCCCTCCCAAAGTTTCAAATGTAGGGTAAACCATTAGATACCATTTTAACTTAAATTTTTGATTATGGGTTTGAATCTCATTACCTAAAAGCAAAGTATCTGTTATCTTCCAGAAACATCCGCCTTATTGTTTTTGCTACACAAGTGAAACAATTGTATACTTAAAACAATTTTTTATCAGAAATAAAATTGATTTGTTCAGGCATTATTCTGTAGAAGGCCATATAACAGAAGAGGAAAAAAGAATTTTTTTCTCAGTTACAAGTCATCAGAATGTTTTTAGATCTGTGAATGCTTGGTGTATACACTTTTAATGGAAAAAACAAATTTCCCCCATTCCCATTAGTTTTTAAATGTAGGTTGCTTCGTTGGTTTCAAAACAAACATGTAACGCTCCCCTGCTGTTTCAGTACTTCTCTTGGTTTACAACAGCAAATTCATATTAAAATCTTAATTCTAAGAATAATAATTATTCTAACCTGAGATCAAACTGTTATCACCTAGAGGATGGGTAACCTGTAATAGTTGGAAAGCCACATTTACTATTTAGTTGCAGAACTAAGCGACATGTGAAACTACTCTTGAGCTGTGTATCAAAATTGTATATGAAAAAAGAAATTATTTGCGGATCGGACCAAAAGAGAATATTTTCTATAATTTTCAATTGAAGGCATTACCAAGACTGCAAAAGAAAATTATTTCAGCTTCAGCATTTGTTCCAGAAAATGACTGAAAGGCTGCAATGTATGTACAACCAAAAAGGCATTATTTGCCCTGAAGATTACAGATTCTACACTTCTAGCCCATGGTAAAAGTTTAGATCTTCTAAGCAAAGATCTCCAACTTGAGTCAAAACAACGATGAATCATATAATTCTACCTAAATCATATTTTCTCTGCTTATCTAGCTATTATAGCCTCTAAGTGAGATGACCAAATTTCTGTTCTGCTGAACCGTGACATATCATGTTTCTTGAATCAGGATGTCATGCATGGGTTGTGCAAAAGTGATGAATTTTCCAAAGGTATTCACACATCAATCCCTTTCTTCTCTTATATCTAAGGATTATGTTATCAAAACTCCAGTGACAGAAATCAGAAGATCGGTACTAATAAAATTTTTTTGTTTGGTCTTTCGGTACTAAGAGCTGATAAACTAGTTCTGTCCTGGTTAACTGGTACATATGGTCACCTTACCTCTAAGGTATGTTAATTTTGCCAACATTTGGTATTGAAATTTATTGAATATTGTCTCATTTACTTCAACGTTATTTCAGAATTAATCTACCCCCTCAAATACAATAATAATTATTATGTATTTACATCATATGTTGATCTTTGCTTTATTTAGCTTTTCTCCTTAAAAAATTAGTTTCAATTTTTTCTCTGCCATTGAATATTCTTTTAAGATCTAATCTATTCATTCCTACTGATCCACATAGAGGCTGAATAGTTTCAAGTTATTCCAAGAGCAAGCATGCATCTCTCTATCACTGAAAGGGACCCATCGCATTCTGATTATCAGAGCTTTACAATCAAGTCTAGTCATTTGAGTGATGCTGTAAATAGACATGCAGACAATGAGGTAATTAAATTTTAGGTATTTAGGAAATTATTTCATGAAATGACAAACTATATACAGTTATGTTATTCTGAAAATCCAAATTTAGAAAATTCATCATTTAATAAAAAAGATAATGGTGACAATTGTCGACAATCATACTTTCAATAAAAACATTAATTTATTACTCATAAATGAAAATAATAACTACAGTCAACATAAACTTTAATTTCTTTTAGAAATCACATGACTTTGAATACAAGACAAACATTAAGTAAAAACAAATATATTTAACCCTTGAACCTCAAGGTGTACATATATCTGCTTCCCCTTTTTGCCTTAAAAGGCTCAAGGTTTTGATATATCGGCACTTTAAACTTGTGAGCTTTCTGGAAATCACAAATGCCATGAGAGAGAAAGGGTTAAGGATGAGGCAACCATGTATGGTCCTGTTTCTATAAAGACCACTGAACAGAAAAATCTCAGAAATAAATAATGATCTAAATAAAAAATAACTATTATGTACAATGTACAAAAGTTACTAAAATTGGTATATAACTGCCAAACACTACCATTCTTTATCTACCCTATAATAATACCGTGAACAGCTTTATGAAGCATTCCATTGTCTGAGAAAAAATATATATTACAAATAACACATTGAAAAAGCACAGCCTTCAACCATAATACCATCGTTAGTAAAAGGAATGTTGTCATAAAATTTCAAATAAAACAGGAAATGCTTAGCCCTACTTAGTATTAAAATACCAAAGATAAAATTTTAAAATCCCTACAATTGAAATCGCTGTCCAGTTCACCGAATGAAACTAAATTTATTAAAGATTATTTGATGTACCTTGCTCTAGCGTGTCCCTATAAAACTAATTAAAAGTGCAGTTTGGTCTAAAGACTTCAAAAATGAGAGAATCACCCTATATCTTACACAGATATACCTCAAAATTTCCTAAAAATGTTCCAGAAAAGAAAACTGCATGGCAGCCACATTAACTGTTAGCTCAAAGTTTTTGCCAATGAAAATAATCAAGTAATACAGATGAGTCGAACGGATGGCACTAAGAAGAGATTTTAAAATTATTTTACAAGCCAGCACAGGTAAAATTTTCAGCATTTTTAAAATAGTTGGTGTATAAGAGTTTGCTTAACATTTGTGAAAATGGGAATATATTTATGCCCACATATGTGGAATGCATGAAGGTAAGCATTGCAGTCACTGGGAGAACAAAGTACCTCTTTGATAAGGTATAATAAACACTGGGCTAATATTGAGTCAAATGGAATGGGTATTAAAGGAGAACTATTCCATAGTCCCTCTCAAGTCGGCGCCTGGCTTTCAATGGAACAACTCCCATGAGATCTGATGGTGCAGGTAAACCTGCCTTATTCCCAGCAGGCTGCTGATAAAAAACTTCAGACCTACAGCACTGGCATCCATATACTGTGTAGTCTTCACACCTAAACAGGGAAGTTCAATGTTATGAAAATGAATCATTTAAGAGTGATCTTAACCATGCACATCATACAGCATGTGGGCCTCATAACGCCAGCAATGATTTTTGGAGATTATTCACAAAAATTGGTAGTAGTGTTACAGTTGAGAATGAAAGATAATAATAGAAAATACGTTATTGAAGAGACATTTTAAGAATGTAGATCTATAATTTAACCACTTCTTTAAAAAGCTTGCTATTGAAGATATTGAATGTATTTTTGTTGTGCTTTTATGTTTGAATAATTTTTCTTTAAAATCTAGAAAGATAACTTTCAACTCCAGAAAATCATTCACATAAGACTAGCAGTGCTTTTGTCACAATCATGCAGCCCTTCCCTTCTTGTAAGTTGTGCTGTTAAGTAATATTTACATATGTACACACATGCAATATGCCATAATTTACATTCAAGCAATAATAACATTTGGAAAATATAGCTTTGAAACATCTTAAAATTGCAGCATTTCTTGAAATTCAATATTCTCTAAACTCAGTGGCTGACAAGGAAGAGGCACACTTCTCTTTACATCATCAAAGTTTGGGTACTATACCTCTTCTTGTACTTTAAAGATAGTTAAATATCTACCCTGTTAAGATACTTTTGAGGGGACTACAGCAACTTTTTAATTCTTGGAAAAGAAATGGATTTTTGGCACTTTCAATTTTGTGGATGTGAAGCACTTTAAATATTAAAAGTGCTTCATATCTTAAAACAAAAAAGGTGCTTCTTTAGTTTGCTCTGTTTGCACAGATATTGTAACTTTGGAATACAAATAATATTGTGAAGTATTAATGGTTGCCTTCTCATCAATTTTTTTACCCTTAGACTAGAAATTTTCCAAATTTTTCCTATCACATGCATGTCATATAACTTGCTTATTAGATTAGCAGATTTTTTTAGTTGTAATCGAATCATTTGTCTATACCTACTGTGCATGTAAACAAGACCATATTTCACGAAACAAAGGAAAAAGGCCAAGATCTTCAACAGACAATAATAATAATAAACGTCTTTATTGGGCGAAATTGGGACTAAAGAGTCCCATCTTCCATTTAACCCTTGATGAGACAAGTTAAAGGATAAAGAATGGGAGCAGTTAAAGGATTAAGAATAGCCAGCTTTTTGGACAAAGAGAGCACCTGCCTTTATTACTTCATTTTGGTCAGTTATCACTCTTGAAGTGTATTGTACTGATACAGTGAAGTGGTTTTTATCAGATACTATAGGAGAAGAATAACAAAACTTTTAATAGCAGTGGTGAGAGGCTGTCACAAGGCATGATCTCTCCATGACTCTCAACTCTCCAAGATCTCTCAATGGCCCTTAAAACACTGCAAAGTGGCTCTGTTTTGTTCAGTATGTTTATAACTTGAGATTTCAATAAAAGGAAACACTACCAAGCCCTCCTTAATGTGAAGATTTACCCTGAGACGAGACTAATCAAAAAGATCTATCTCCATCTCAGTCATAGGAGGAATCAGTTTCGAAAGTGGAATGGAGATTGCTGCACTTTGCGATACCTTAATTTTCTTTTAACAGAATTAGTCATTGCAAACAAGAGGGTCAAAAGGAACATTTCAAGAGATGAGGTGGAAGGAAGAAAGAAAGAGGAATAGAGAAAGGTAAATGACTTTTGGTCTATCAAATGAGACAGACTGACTGCTGACAATAATGAGGCAGCAGATACAGTGTTTCCTGCTCGAGTAGGAAAATCCGCCTTATAAGTGGTTAGCAGATTGCCATTAGTGGTATTTTTACAATATGTTTTGTGTGAAAAGGACCAGGATGGAGAGGAAAACAAGTATTAAGTGAGTGTGTTTTACACTAGTTTCTCTATATTTTCTTTCTACACAGATAAATAGCAAAACAAGAAAAGAACCAATAACATGATTTAGTTTTCGAACTATAAAATCAAACATGTTCCTTATGTCTGAATAAATTATTCAAATTGCATCAGGTTTTCTAGGTTCATCATCAAGATAAATATTCTCAAAAACAGGTTTTATGCCTGCCTTAGAAAATCGATACACTACTGACTATGCTGTACCAGGAAAAAAAAAGTAAATACAGCATAGAGAATTAAGACCATAGGTCAGTGAATCATGATTAATTCATTGACTGAAATTAATGACATGAATATAAAATACTTAACAATAATTTCTCACCTTACTACAACCTCTGTTAAGCCTGGGATTGACCGGAAGTGAGCATGTAGCTGCTGAGCAACTTCTGCTTCAGGTGCACCCCATGGACGACTGCCACCACATTGTAGTGTTTCACCAAATGGGTCAAAACTGAGGAAACCATAGGAACCACCTTCACCAACTTCAGCCACACCTAAACCAGAACTGAAGCCTACTTCACCGACTCCAATGCCTCCTCCACTGGCTCCTCCAACAGTCTGATGGTGTTCCAGACAGCGTGCCAGTTGAGCTTCCAAACCTCCCAAGCCTTCTTCACACATCTCCCACTGCCAATAGTAGAACTGAAGTCAGTAAGTTGTGCAAACAAAGAAGTATGCTATGAAAAAGCTTATAACATTTCTAGAAAGTAGTTTATGATACAATGAGTGTACAGAGAAAAACAGACTTTGATTAAACTGTAGTCTCTGAAATAGCAGGCCATATCCCACTGGGAATTTTCCAATATCAATTTCAAAGTTGGAATGAATCTACTGTACACGTTTGGTTAAATTGTGGAGCTGGTTAGGAAAGGTAAAGAGCTATGATAAGGTACATGTTTTATTTTGACAACATCACAGCTCTTATACACTGTGAAACTCAAATACTATTTAGTCAGTTAGGTGACCACAGATATTTCATGTATTTGATTTCAAGATGTTGAAGTTACACTTCTCAAAAGAAACAATTTTTTATTTTGAGTTCAGTCTTTCAGATGTGGACACAATTGACTTTTTACTAGAAAAATTTCAAGAGGTAAATTACAGTTTCCTGTGTATAAAACATTAATACTCACCAGACCATGAACCAATTCAGGATCACTTTCACAACCATCATCCATTATCAGCATTAGAGACATGTCGTGTTGTCCATAGACATACAGTACAGCAGGTTCAAGCTTAACATCTTGCAGTTCATCTCCATTAGTCAAACTGCTTCCCTTTCCTCCTTTTTCAATAACAGCACCTTCTGGAACTGTTCCTAAACTTAAGGATGTGTTTGTTACCTTGTTGGTAGACTCTGTTTCCTTTGATGATTCAGATCCTACATCCCTAGAAAATCTCTCCATCGTGAAAGGTATGGGCACGCCAGGTGGAAGCAGCAATGGACTAAGAGGAGTCTGTTCGGGTCCAGGTGTTGGAACAAAACCTGGGCACTCAGAAGCAGCTCTTGCTCTTCTCTTCATAGCTCCATCTTCAGCTTCACCAGAAGATTCTCCATCCAAAGCAAATGATTTAAGAGGCAACGACAGAGATCTCCTGTACAACTCCTGTTTTGAGCGGTCAATGCTTTCACCAGTGGGTGACAGTTCTGCAGGACGTCTGTTTTCTTGTGCCATATTTTCGGGTTTACCTGGATCCACCAGTTTGACACTCTTTTTCTCTCCTTTGTTTGGATCTTGTTTGCTGATTCTCCTCATCCGATTCTTTTCTGTCTCACTTTCACCATGTTTCAGAGCTTGGTAATGCAACTCGAGACACTCATTGAACAAAGCATGAGATATGGGAAGGCCATCAGAGCGAAAGACAGGATACATTGGATCTGTGATTGTTTGGAAGACTTTCCTCCCAGCCAACATCTTCTTTCCTTTAATCCCATCCCATGAGCTAGCATTGAGCTCTTCTTCATCTTCATCCTTTTGAGGGCTACCAAGACCTTTATTGAGCACATCATGCCTTGATAAACCAAAAGCATGGTGATGCATTGGAAATGGCCTTACTTTCATATCATCCAGACTGTGACTTCGTTCCTTATAGAAAGGATGTGTCACAATGGGAGATAATTCCTCTTCTTCCTCTTTTTTGTCTTTGACAACCATTTTGCTACGATTGGTCATTTCTGTCAAACCAGCTTTGCATATAGAGATGACCTGCTCCAGAAGTACTTTACTGGGGCTGGTTGGTCCAGGACTGCGTTTGATCCACTGCTTACCATTCACCTTGGGAGATTCAGGGCCCTCTCCCCAGATGTCACTCTCTCCTTCCCCTTCCTCCAAAACACTCAAAATGCGAGAAGGATCTCTCTTGAGACTAGTTGTCTGCTGCTCTTTATTAGGGAGAGTTTTGGATATTGAGGCCTGTGAATAATTCAATTCTGTTGATAGCAGTTTCCAACAAAAAAAAGGTAATTTTACCTAAATTAAATTAAAAGTTATTTTGTGAGCAAATATGACCAATCAAGAGAATTGAATTATTAGTTATAATTCAATTACAGAAGTAGTATTGGTATATTTAAAAGTGCTTTGACAAATGAGGTCATTTTACATGTAGGATCCCACTTGGAATCGAACCTAGGACCAATTTCACTGAAGTCAAATGCATTGTCCACTTGGCTATCTGGGAACCCAAATTCAGTTACAATGTATAAGGAAGTATGACTAGATTATCTCATAATAATGTTAGTATTTCAACATTTTTGACACATCAGGATTAAAAGTTAGCAATTGGAATTCACCTCTACATTCATTAGACAGATATTCTAAATTTTTTATGAATGATGCCAGTCTTGAACCATGAAATTTTCCAGCTGCAGGAAAAATAGTGAAGTATGAGGCTTCCTTCCATATAAGAATGGCACTTATTTGTGTAGCATTTAGTATAAAACTGCAAGAAAAGTTGATTAGTGGATTCACAAACCTTCCTAGGTGCTGGCTGTAGTGAGGAAACTGAAGAAAATGCTTCCTCAGCAGTTTCGGCCATTGAATGCAAACGTTCGAGTTCTTTGCTGCTTACGTAAATTCTAAGAAGCTGTACTCCAATTGGAGGGCGAAATGCCCCACATACACTTTCTGCAGGAGACTGAAATGACATGAAAGAGATATGAAAGACATGAAAGAGATATTCTAAAATTAATAATAAATATATTCATATTCAAATATTTAGAATAAACACATTTTTCAGGTAAATCTTTCCATGATAGTTAAAATCACAGATTTTCTTAGATTAGGATTATAGCTCAACTATTCCATATTTCACATGGATTTTCAAAAATTACTCCAATTTATATGTTTCAAAGCACTACGTGTAAACCGATACATTTTCATCTACTCTTACTAATCTAGGTATATTCAAGTATTATTCTAATCAACTGTAGTCACCAACATCTGAAAATATCAATCCATATGAAGGAACAGTAAATCACATACTCTATACAGATCTTTAACACTCACCTTTATCCTAAAAGGATCAGTGTAAACCAATCTTTTTGTGGTTTCTGAACATAGCTGAGTTGCCACAACCCTAAAAAATATACAATTTCAACAAATGTAGCATTCATAGCTTAGCTGATAAACTTTCCAAGTCACACATGAATAAAAGTTTCAAAATTCCAAGCACTTACTTGTTTTGGTAGAGTAAAATGCCTCCCAGAACACCCTTTTTTGCTTGACAACACTGAAGGATTTGGAAAGCCTCTAGAAAGGTGTTGCTAGCACTCTATATTTAAGAAAAAAGTTGTAATTATAGATGTATGAAATTCATATCCTTGCAACTGGATTCAAGGAATGCTAAAACTTACCATTCCCATTTAGTGCAACTTAATGCATTGAATACTTCACAAGTTTTGATATTTTTACATGCAGAACTCAAGTAACCAGCACCACAGAAACCTACGCAGTAATATTTTTACAGGCAGTTTTAACAATAATACTCACTTAGCTAATTTTATTTTAGCCTCATTCTTCTGACATACTACCATTCTTTTATTCAATATTTCACACTGCTGTTGCAGATAATTGATAATGAAAAGGAGATTCGTAAATTGTAGCAATTGCCAAGAGAGGAATGAAACAAAAATGTTCATTTGGAACTTTTGATGAGATGGTGGATAATTCAGTGAGAATTCATAACAGATCAAAATTAATTATGCTTTATAATCTCATTAATAAGTTTCTCTGACTCAATATGATTATGAAAATAAATCTTTGCAACCTTTCATTTCATTTGATCAAAAGAAAACACAACACACGATAAAAACTAAGATCTTCATTCAAGATTTTTTAGTTTTTAGAATATTCAGTTAAAATTTACCTTAGTTTGGATTTTAAGTGTTACTTTAATTTAGCAGATTCATACTGCAATGGAATGTATTAAATTAAAGATGCATACCAAATGTACTACACTGATTTATTATATGAATACTGCATTCTCACAAAACATGAAATTTGTCTAAAATCCTATTGAACTGTCTGCTGGTAATCCTAGATTACAAGCAGACAGTTCAGTATTAGTGGTACTATATGGTAGTAATTTTAAAAGTGCTTCAGTAGCTAAGGTGATTTTGCAGGTGAGCCCCAACAAGAAATCAAATCCAGAACCACTTCCATGGAAGTCGAATGCATTTCCCACAAGACCATCCAGAGGCCCACTACTGAATTATCATTATGAAGTTAAGAAACGTAGATACAATAAAATCAGCCATGCAATGAAAAAGAACAATTTTCATTATTGGCAAATATGTACACTGTGATGCACAATGGAATGATACTGACCTCACAAGACTAATTAAGAGTTACATTGACCTAGCTTAGCCTAAGTGCTACCATAGTAACTGTTTATATTGACACCTACAGCATTACTAGAGGTCTTAATTAGAGAAAACTTGAAATTAAAAAATGAAGAAAAACATGATTAATTCATAAAATATTCAAATGAAGTGGAACTAGAAATGCATCTACTTATGAAAGCTTTATTGAGGCAAGTCTTTATTTCTCACCTTTGGTAAGAGGACTGTAGGAATGTGAGAGAAAGGGCTCGAGGCACATTGTAACACTGGCACATAAACATCCAACATTTGAGTCAAACGTTCAGCCAAGGCATTCCTTTGCTCAGATTCTATCTCTCTCATACTATCAAACTGCTCCAGTTTTGAGCAGCTTGCTTCATCTTCTTGATTGTCACTGCCTGCTCCAGGCGATGGAAGAGAAGCTGCAACATTATGGGCTATGGTTTCTAAGTCTTTGTGATAAAATGCTATGGTTGTTTCCAAAGACGTTGCTTGCATCTGAAGAAGCCAATCTGGAGTACCACTGTCAGTCCCAACAGCCTAAAATTAAGTAATGCCCGAAATATCTCACCTTTACTGACTTAAAACTAATTTAATAAAGAAAATCAAGACACAATGAAACATCCAGAAAGTGGAAGTTCCTCAGAAAAATTTGTAGTGGTAGAACTACAATATTTTGAAAGATATAGATCTAGACTAAGTCGTTGCATAACATTGACCTATTCTTGAATAAGCATGCATTGGATGATATTTCCATGTAAGTGATGCGAGAGAGGATATACTAAGCATTCAGCTGAGCCAAGCTTCAGCATCTTTGTTAAAGCAGAAGTTAAGTTTTAAACACAGAATATATTTAATAATGAAGCATTGCATTTGTTCAAAATAACCTTAGATAAAAATTCTAGCTATGGCGCATCTTAAGGGCAAGCAATCTTACCAAAATATAGCGACCAAATTGCCGGACCACAAATTTACCCCGCTGAAGGGTTAGAACTTTAGGACAGCTGAAAGTTGCGAGAAAAAAATGAGCAGCTCCCATCAACTGTCCAGCTAATGCCATTCTTTGCTGGTCACTGACCCAACCAGGATGAAAATAAAGCAGAGCATCTTGGGGGTCATCTTCCTCTCTTTGACACCTCTGAGTGTCGTACACGAACACAATATTGAAATCCCTACGGTAAATGTTTCATTACATTAATACAACATTACTGAAATTCAATAAATCGAGTAATAAAGAAAATGTATTAATTACTTAGCCATTTTGAGTTCTTAGATGTCCTATCTCAAGATACTCGGCATTTTGGCGAAGATACTAAAGGATATTAATGAAACGCTAGTATCCGTGTCTCCGTTTAAATTAAAATGCATACATTTTCTGCCTAGCATGATTTAAATGTTACATAATCAATAAGCAGCACAACATACCGAACTTATATTACGCTGTTAAAATTAAGACATAACTCTTCTGCAAGTTCTGCATACATTTAGAGATGAAGATTAATTCATCTGCTGATAAAAAAATAACATTATCAAAAATAGCATATCAACCCCAATTCCTAATTACGGGCGTCCACTGTGCCCGCCCCACTACATGTCACTCTAGCGTTGAACAGGTAAACGAGAAGTAGCAGACGTTAATTAAGGAAGATCGAAATTCGCAGTATATGCGTATATGGTTGCCTGGAAAGGTTAATTGATTTGGTTACGACAGAGTGAAATATAAACTTTTGATGCTCAAGTTCATCAGGTACATTTATTTCAGATGCATAAAAATTTCAAACTTGCCTGTACGCCTCTTTTCTAAGAATGGTAATTTGATTCAATTTCAGGTTAAAAGATGAACAGCGTTGGTGAAAATTGTAACGATTTAAAGAAACAATATGATTCATGCTTCAATTCATGGTTCGCAGACAAATTCCTGAAAGGTCAATACAGTGATGAAGTATGTGCTCCTTTATTTAAAGTATATCAAGAATGTGTGAAAGTAAGTGGCCATTCAAATCATTAGTGCTTATCCAACTACTAAAATAAATCAGTTTTACATCCAATATATTGACTACTACATAATTGTACGAATTTACTAATATTTAGTGCTAGTGTTTCAAATCTAAATATTACTGTGTGTAAAGAAACTAATCGAAACAGCTGCTCTCAATTTTGTTCTCACTTTCTTAAATAAATGTTATCGCTGTCTACTTTGAAATCTCAAGCAAGTTACATGAGCAAAGAGATAGCGAGTGAACATCACTTCTTTTAACGAATCGTTGATTCAAAAATAGGTAAACTGAAGGAAATTGCTATTTAATACTTAGCGATCGAATGATAGAAGTTTCTTCTAAATGGTGGTCTTTAAAAATGTGATTTAAATTTTTCTAGAAGCTAACTCAATTCATTATGAGCAATGTCATCTGCTATATTATGTGTACTTTCATCGTATGATTTGATAATTTTAAATTGAATTTTATTTATTCTTAGCTATTTTAACTGTTGTTTTGCCGACAGACGAAAGACTTTTTGTGCATTTTAACCGTGAAATATATTTTTATCAGCAGAAAGAAGCTAACTTGTTGTATTGTTTAGTGCTGTATTTCTTGAGTATTATTCGAGATTTACTTCATTGATAAAATTCTCCATATATGTTTGATTATAATTCTAGTATTTTAAATGAGTAATTTCCTTGTAGATAGGATTGCAATTTTACCTGGAAGTGTGTAGTGTAAGTTTAATGAGTTTCTCAAGGGGATACCTCTCTGCTCAGCAGGATCTATTATGTTTATCTTTCAGATCTAGCTCTTCAACTACCCTCGTTATTTAATTATCAGTGCTTCGAAATCCATTTATTTATTTTTATAGAGCTACTTTTCTTTTCTCGGATGCTGCTTAGATGATGGTCTGGAAGCAAATATTAAAATAAAAATTGCCAGTGATCAATGTTTTCCGGTTTTTTATCAAATCCTTAAAACTAAAATGAAGAGGGCTTTCGTTTCCTTAGTGATGCCATATCATATGTTAACATTCAAATAACTGTATCAGGTAGTATTTGACTAACTTTATTAGTGGAGTAGTATACTTACCCAAATATTTAAAGGAAAATCTTGTTGAGGTTTTCAAAACGTTTTTTAATCAGAAATTTGAATTTGCTAAAATTTTCAATGAAAATCTTTTATGAAGAAAGTTACCTAACTGATTTTGTTAAATAAGAAAACCAATATGCTCCTTGTCAAGTACTTTAATGAGAATCTAAGGTTTCTTGCATAAGAATGCGACATGACAAATAAATATCACCGTGTTATGTATAAGGTTCTTTGGTATAGTTGCCTTATAATTTTGGCATATTTGCTTGATCTTCTGAAGTAAAATTTTAGTGGTGATGGAAAGATTATATGACTAGATGTTGAATTAAAAGTTCCCGCAAAAACAATTGAAAAAACTAATAAGAAAAAAGCTAAATTAATAATAGGATTACCAATCTCAGTTTTTGTATTTCAGGAGTTCTTTGTGAATGTAGCAAATTAGCTTCTATCAGAGACACATAGAAAATAGAGATTGACAAGTTGCACAGGACATAGGGAGCCAGGTGCAGCAGGAGATGGGCTTAAGAGCCTACTTTTCAGATGGGTGCCAATCTTGTGGGGCGGCAACATTTTTCTTTCAAATTAATTTCCTACCGATATAACAAAATTTGGGGTAGTAATTTCAATTTGGCAGGTAGGCAGTGTTCAGCCTAGCACCAGTCCTGTTGGCAGCAATCTGGTTGATTATTATGTATAATTTGGGGCAAAATTCACTGACTTGAGGCATTGAAGTAATATTTATTATAGTTTTTATTTTTAAAGGAAATTTTGGGATAAATTGCTTGTACGTTGGAAATTATAGCAAAAGGAAGTACTTTTTACTTGAGTAACTTTTCCATTGCAACTATATTTGAACATCTCCGTAGCAAACTGAATTATACTCAACACAACATTCCTTCAAAATGCTGCCTTGAACTTGAACATGGAGCCACAATTGACTAAGTGGGTCTCAAAATGTTATTAGTGTCCAATAACTTGAATTACAAAATTGCATCATCATCTGAAACTAGGCATAAGAAAAAAAGTCAAGATTCAATTGAATTTTGTGTGAAGAATCTCTCCCAGTTTGCTAAAGTAATCCAGTTGAAACGTGTATTATCAATCTTTTGCAGACAGCCATACAGGACCAAAAAATAGACCTTGGTGAGATCGAACAGGATGTGTTGGGTACAGACAATGAGCAGCAGCAGCCCCACAACAAGAAACCAAATAGCTGACAGTCATTTGAGATGGACTTGAGGACCACTGCTAGCGGCTGGAGATGTTTACCTCAAGCTTTTCTCAGAATTATTTGCACACCCTCTATTAGCTGTGATTGGAAAAAGAGCTTAACTGGTAGCGCAGCACTTTCGCAAGATTGGACCAAAAGTAATAAGGAAAGAGATGCTGTACAGATAACTGATGTATAGTTGAGAGGATTGTTATCTGATAAATGTATCATTTGATGTTTCTCCCACGCTGAGGTAGGAAAATGAAACACGATTACCTTTTTAACAATTTAATTATTACAAAAGATATCCATGCACTAAATAAACAAGTATAAAACAAAGATACAAAATTTCTGCATTCCTACACATTCATTTGACTACTTGGCTACAATGATCCTTCTTGGCTGTTTTCAGTCTTTCACCACAGATGCCTCAAAGGCAATTGTATGCTTCAGTGTTACAACTTTTCCGCTTTCCATGTGTTTCCTCATTGACCAATGTGTAAATATAGAAATCGATGTTTATAGTTAAAGCTAACTCATAGGTTGTGAAATTTTAATCAGTAAACGTCTCTAAGCAAGGAATATTGCAGGAATTAATGTATACTATTGAAGAATTTCCTTCAGCAGCAGTGCATTAATTTCACTATTAAAATGATAGAGACACTTGTACAGGGTTCTAGCACTATGGCTATTAGTATGCACATGTAACAGCCATGGATGAAAATAAAACATTTAAATGCTCAACAGTGGTTTCTTTACAGAACATTTCAATCATGCAGTTCTTTGAATACTTTCACGTTGGATTAACTTTACGGTAAAGATATTTTCTCAAATAGTGATTTAATTCCTACGTTTGGAAATACTGGTTTCCATAAAACTTCACTTTCCAGCAGCAAAGCTCTGTATTTGTTGCAACAGATTAACATATGACATGTGTTCATAATGAGTACTGAAGTCAGACAACTTCTCCACAAATTCATTGGTAATTCCTCTGTCTTCAAGTTGACTCATGAACAGATCATACAGGAACTGCAAAAGAAAGAACGGCATGAAACAGGAACAACTCTGAAATAATTATAACTAGCATTGCTGGATCAAATATGCTGACACTGGTTTTGGCTGATAAGGGAACCTTTACCACTGTGTGATAAACAGATTAAAAATTTAGTTACTCACAGTTCAAATTAATGAATTTAAAGTTGATATTTAACCCGTTTTGCTGAGAAACTAGGAAATGTTCAGTAAAACTAGAGCATATTGGTCCTTATTTTTTGGCAAAGAACCTACGTTAAGTGTAACATTTAAGATCTGTTTGATGCAGTGGTGAAGGTTCCCTTGTGAGAGGTATGCTAGCATTAGTGAAAGTTCTATCTAGGGCTACAAACATTGAAAGGAATCCATATAAACTTGAATGGAGCTCTAACAACACAAAAGGTGCAAGCAGAGGAAGATATATTTACTCAATTTCAGGAAGAACTGATATATGCTGTCAGTAGAAAATGAATGAGAGTAACTAATCAGGAATGTCCAACCTTCCGAAGTTCTAACTTTCCTCTCAAATCATAAGAATGGTAAATACAAGGAACTCCTTATGAAAAAATTCTTAAATCTTATTTACAGTATAGTAGATTAGCATTTGTTGATCGAAACAATTTTAAGAATTCTTAACAAAAGTGTAACTTTTAGAGGAGCTAATGCAAATAAATGTATGTACTTTAAAGTATGTTTTACATGACAGATTTCAACATCCGTCCTTGGAAGCATATGAAAGTCCAGAAACTTGCATCGTACTTTTGATGTAAAAAGAAATATGAATCTGTAGGACCTAATTTTAAGGATAACAGTGCCATTTTGCAATCAGTGCGGCTCATAATGATGCAATCCAAGGATACTAGGAATATTAAAAAGCAGGTACGCATCAATTACGCCATCCAATAACGTGAAAAAATGTCATCTTCCCAACAAGAAAGCGATTAACAACTCATGTTCATTTATGAGTGCTACTCCGTCTGTAATACTTTAATATTGGTCTCGACTGATTAATAATTCCTTTAAACTTGAAGAAGACCAAATCACCTTCAATTCACCAAACGTTGGCAGTACGATAGAAATTGAAAGTAAGAACATAATTTATATTAATAATACGCAAAACATACAAGTGACTTCAGGATGGTGCAATCATCGTTTGAATAACTATTATGAAATATTACCACTTCAAGTACTTTGTGTGAATGCGAAGCATTCTCTTGGACGACTTTTGAACCTTGATAATCCTTTCCAAGGATGAAACTTACCCCATCGAGAATTTCGCCCGAGACAGCATAAACTTTCTCGTTCCACTCTCCTTCAAAAATTGTTACTTCGTCGATTCCAAAGAGGTCACCTGAAATCGAAAATAAAATTAAAACCATCACGAAACAAAGCTTACAAAGAAGTAGAGAATCGAAATCTTACCATAGGCTTCATCAGTTTGCTGGTCAGCCACATTCTCCATAAATGAACATGAGAAACTAAGGGTTTTATTTCCTCTTTTGATGTCAACTTCGAAGCTTGGTCTGGATCTCATCTCACCAAATTCAGGCTTATCCATTTTGGCATTTATTTGTGGCTCTGGAGGCTCCGAGTCGACGGTGTGATTAACATTGAAACTTACAGTGACACTGTGCAGAAACGAAAATACCAGGTTAGAGCTACATCGCTTATCATTTGGAATGACGAGATGTTATATATATACTAAGACTATTGACTATATACATATTCAGGAAGCGCAGAAATCTTACGTTTCGTTTTCCAATTTCTTCGTCAAGTCAACATCTGAACCGTTTGCTTCTACTGTAAATCCTTCAAAGGTGGGAGGAACCTTAATCATTTTCATTGATTTCTTTTCCGTAGCTAACTCTTCATTGAGAAACTCCACCAATTCCTTATCACCTGCAAAGAAGTTGGGTTACTTAAATAAACTATAATAAAATCATGTTTCACCCGAAAAGCAGAAGGTTTAGGAATTACTTTTGGTATGAACTCCATGTATTCCGCAACCACAGCTACAAAGGTCACTCGGATGCTTTATTTTCCATTGGGTTACAAAGCCGGTATCAGATCTGGATGAGCACATGTGCCACAGGGTCCTCGCAAACTGTCGTTTAGCTATTACATTACTGATATTAGCTGCATTTCTAGCATATAATGACTGTCTTAATGGATGCAACACATTTTTGAATTGTGACAGGCGTGAGGTTAATTTCACTAGGCCACTCATTCTTAATTCACTAATTTAACCTCAACCTTCGATCACTTGGTAAAGCAGACAAAGAACAGCGAAAATTCTTGTAAGAGAACACGGAAAAGATACCACACTCGCGCTTCTAAATTAGAAGAGGGTCTTCAACGCCTCACTTGGGAACGTTTTGTACTATATAGGATTACCCCATCCCCCATGAACACGAATTTGACTTTTATTTTACCTTGCAATGTGTTCGTAAAATTTTTCAATGAAAAAAACATACCAATAATATTTTCAAGTGCAGAGCAATATGCCAAAGGTGTTCAAGAGCGAGATATATTAATTTTATATACATTGAAACAAGACTCAAATAATGGGTGAAATTCGCTTAATTTTAGGATCGTATACTTCATCTCTCTTTCATCGCGAATTGCTCGTAATAGAACGTATTTTATGACAATTTTAAATATTATATAAATCCAATCGCTTTACGCTTTCGTTGGCTACATTAATCTTTCTATAACATAGCATAACAGTAAAATAATTATCTCGCAGTATCCTGATTGCTCTTTACGTGGATAAGGCGTATTTCCAGAGCAAAATAATCATTTTGCAGTATACTGTGCTTTCTACGTGGATAAGGCGTTTTTATTATGTAATAATTTGATTGTCTCTAGGGTGTCATGTGAAATAAGGTGGAACGAAATGAAGAAAAATTCTTTTTAGGTTATACTGTCCACAGTATTACACACGGAAATAAGAATATTCTGTGGGTCTGGTATCAGCTTCTTTCCTTGAAAAATTTTTAGCAATAATTCACAACAACCTACAGCAGTCATTAGTTTATTTCTGTCGACTGCTTTTCCTTCGAATGAATTAGGGGACTATCGAACGACAACAATCGAATGAATCGAATCGTTACTGCCGGTAGTTCCCATAGTCCCCATAACTAGTTTGGTGTTGGGACGCCATTTTTGTGACAAGTTGCGGGTTAAACGTGAAAGCATGTGATTTTTGTCAAGAAGTCTTCATTTGAATGGTAGACTGATATCTCTACCACAGTAACAATCAAGGTAGGTATTAATAATTTCATAGTTTATTCTCTTTAGAAGAAATTTCAACCTCTATTGCGTCGTCTAAAATTCGTGTGAAGCGTCTTGAAAGGTTTATAATATTGGCGGTTTCCTATGTATGTACATCATGAATTTTTTCATTGATTCTGTTTATAGTAGCCATTTAGGCATTTTTTCATATCCTCATCTCGTGCACGCTTCCTACTATACTGTGGTACCTATCAAAAGTGTATCCAATCGGCTTCGTTTTGTTGTGAAACATTGTTTTGAAGAAAATTTTAATTATTCCATTCATTAAATTCGTATTATCTCGTTGAAACTGCCTTCAAATGCAAGATCTGTGATGAATTCCTGTATTATATGTGAATATTTTTTGTGGATGCTGCAAAATAATATTTTCTTCTCTGCGCTTATGTAGGTACTGTTATGTTTTTTAGCTTTTCCATCGAAGACTTGCGATCCCTATCGTTTCAATGATAGTTAATCTATAGAAAGGAATCTTTTGCTCTCATTTTATTGCCTGCTTATTTCCCTTAGTTTTCGTCGTTGTTATTTGTACTGAAATTCAATAATAATTGACTTTTCTATCTAAACTTCATAATTACGTCTAATTTAAATATTTTACATAAATTTTCGATTACAGTATAATCATGGCGATTCCACCTTACTTGTTGGGCCCACATTCATGGGCCACAATGATGGCTCAGCAGCAGCATGCTCAACAACTAGCTGCTGCTGCTCAAGCTCAGGCCCAAGCTGCCCATGCCCAAGCACAGGCTCAGATGGCCCAAGTGGCACATATGCAACATGCAGCTGTAGCGGCACAGGCCCAGGTAGCTCATGCTCAAGCTGCAGCCCAAGCTCAGATGGCCCATGTTGTCCATGCTCAGGCCCAAGCTGCACATGCCCATGCCCAGGCTGCCCAGCAGCAACAGCAAGTTCAACAGCAACAGGCTCAAGCCCAAGCTCTCAAGCAAGGTCACGAGATATTAACTGAAGAAAAGTTACAGGATAAAGGTAATGATATTCTTGTAATAAGCAATCTTTTCAGGGAACAATTTGGATTTATTTGAAAGAAATAGCTCGAACATCCGGTGTTTACACCCCCTGCCACACTCAGTAAGGCGGCTTGTAGGGTATTGATGTAGATGTAGAAAGAAACTCTCAGCTTTCTTTTACCACCCATCAAGATTCAGCAGACTCTTGCTTATCTAGATAGGCGTGGAAAGATAACTTCCTGGATAAATCGCTGCATGGAAATATGCTGAAAATGTTTGTTGGGTCATGAAGGTGTTAATAAATACTTAAATACGTAATTAAAGAGGTACTCAAGAAAATTACTTTAATTTAAGTAAGCTTGTTTGAATCTCTACTCTCTATCTTAAATTGCCTTGTCATGTTACCGTTACCCAATTAATGATAGTAGTAATATTATTCTCCTTTACATAGATAACATAGCCTTTAGGGAGTTAACAGGGTTAAGGCTGCTAACTCTTGATACTAACAGTCTGAAATGAAGATAGTGCGGCCATTGTGCCATGCTTTCACTACCTATTGTTACCCTATTAGTTATTCATAACATTTCTAGGGTTTTTGAGTCATCAATTGTAGTTTAATTAGAGTCGTTGATGTTGAATAGTGTGTTTTTTCTGTTACATAAAATTCATGATTTAATTTTTGCGTTTAGTGTTGCTGTAAACAATGTGTAACAACTTACTGTCTTTTTGTGTTTAAATAATTAATAAATCTACCCAACTCCGGTCAATATGTTAACAATATTATTTACTCCAGTTAATATGTTGTTAAAATAGGAACAAATATTATCATTATTATTCATAAGAGACACCCTGCTGCATTTTTTATCTTTTGGGTTTCTGTAAATTTAAGCTACAACATTTCATTGCAACTGATCTATAGCTAAGCTTGTGTTGATCACAATTAATCTATAAATTTAATGATAATTGGTGGTGTATTGGTAGTTATCCTTTCTAATATAATGCAGTAATTCTTAACATTGTTTACTGCAATAGCTTTTCAGCATTAACATTTTAGTTTAAGACAAGTTGAAGAAAATTTGTTTAAAAAATTTCAGAAGATTGGTTTATAACAATTTTTATTTATTTTAAATTTAGCATTGAAATGGCAGCAGCTGCAGTCAAAACGTTTCTCAGAGAAGAGGAAGTTTGGCTTTGTTGATGCACAGAAGGAAGACATGCCTCCTGAACACATCCGCAAAATTATCAGAGACCATGGGGACATGAGCAGCCGAAAATACAGACATGACAAACGTGTTTATCTTGGGTGAGCTGAAACTCTGCTTTTTATTATTTTTTTTTCAGTTGAATAACTTGATCTGACAGTTATTATCATTTGAAAAGAATAATAACAGGTTTCCCTATTTAACAGTAATCTTTCTAAGTGGAACTTTACATGAATTCAAGTTATTAAGTTATTTTATAATTCTAAATGTTTAGAATCTCTTATTGTATTTGATCTCAGTTGGACTAATATAGCAAGAGTTAGTAATGATATTTAAAATCATGTAAAATGATACCTGAAATGTACATTGCATGAATTGTTTCTTTTTCAGAGCTTTGAAGTACATGCCCCATGCAGTGATGAAATTGTTGGAAAACATGCCCATGCCATGGGAGCAAATACGAGATGTCAAAGTCTTGTATCACATCACTGGAGCTATCACATTTGTGAATGAGATTCCGTGGGTCATAGAACCAGTGTACATTGCTCAGTGGGGGTGAGTTCTGATATTTAATTTTATATATTGAAGAAGTATAATAAGGCTTGCTAAGCTGACGAAGATTCCCTTTTTTCCTCTCCATCAATCATTACAAAACCTATATTTTTATCTGCAGAAATTCTTCTCGGGTTTCCAACTGGGTGGTACAATGGAACAAGTATGATGTTTCGGCTGCTAACTCTGCAGCCATCTTCAGGAATGAAGTGACTTCATCTCTGAAGATGGTTGCAGAGTTAGCAGCCGAAACATTGTACTTGTTCCATTGTACTACCCGGTTGGAAACTCTAAGAATTTCTGTACCACAATCACCAGGAAAGCACCAAATCCTTTATCATTTTTATCTATTGCTCCTTAGTATTCTCACTAAGATGTGTAATCAATGCAGTTTGGCTTTGCTGATTGGCAGGCCTTACAGAATTAAAATAAAGTTGCATTTGTAGAGCTTTGTGTAAAAAGTAAAGGCTTGAGAGATATGGCCTAGCCATGTGACTTTTACAGTGGGTGACTTGTGATCAGTTTGTCAACTCCCATGCCACCATTTTGGCTTTTCTAGATTGGGACCAGATGTCTAAATTAAAAAAAAATCTTTATTATAAACAAATAAATAAAATAATTTATTTTGAATAAATGAGCTTCTCAATCTATAGTTAATTTCTCTTCATAACCTCTTACAAAAATATCTAGTTTTTATTGTGATCTGTGAAAGTGATAAATTTTATTTATCTTGGTGGTTCTCTCATATTTTGTGAAGTTAAGTATCTTAAAATAGGCTGATAAACTTCTGTCAACTTTAAATGTTGTATTCTAATAGAATGTTTTTCTGTGATCTGTTTATGGTTTAGTACCATGTGGATCATGATGCGTCGTGAGAAGCGTGACAGGCGTCACTTCAAAAGAATGAGATTCCCTCCATTTGATGATGAGGAACCTCCCCTTGACTATGCTGACAATGTCCTCGATGTGGAACCTCTGGAGGCCATCCAAATTGAATTGGATTCTGAGGAAGATGTAGCTGTTGCTAAATGGTTTTATGACCACAAGCCACTAGTTGGCTCCAAGTGAGTTTTGAAAACTTCTTTCACCTGATGGCATTAGAACTCAGTATTTCATTCTGTCATATTTTGACTTTGTTATTGCTATTAAGCTGTTTTAGTTTGTTTTGAAACCAATAGCACTATTCCAACTATTTTTTGAAAAATAGTCATCAGTTGTTAGCATAATTATTGGCAGATTCTGTCAAGCACCTCATTTTTACCTTTTAATATATTACAGTTCAGCATAAGATAGTTTTCTGTATCAGTTACTTAGTATAATCTGAAAGGTACCACTATATGTCTGCTCCCTTGCCATTAAAATTATTGTATGTTGTTTTGCTTTTCCAGACATGTCAATGGTTCTACTTATCGAAGATGGAACTTGACCCTTCCACAGATGGCCACTCTTTATCGAATGGCAAACCAGCTCCTTACAGATTTAGTTGATGAGAACTACTTCTATCTCTTTGACCTGAAGTCATTCTTCACCGCTAAAGCCCTTAACATGGCTATACCAGGTGGCCCGAAGTTTGAGCCCCTCATCAAGGATGCTAATCCAGCGTGAGTAATTCCATAGGTTATTTGAAGTAAAGAATACCATTATATATTTGTCTCAAATATTTTATATTTTGTTCAGTATTTATAAATGTATTTTCGAAAGCATTTTCATTGGTTTCTATGCTTATGTTATTAACAAGTCACACTGTTTACTTAACTCAGGGATGAGGACTGGAATGAGTTCAATGATATCAACAAGATCATCATTAGGCAGCCAATTCGAACTGAGTATAGGATTGCCTTCCCATATCTCTACAACAACATGCCACATTATGTTCACCTGTCGTGGTATGCATATTTTCTGTTTGTTTTATATATGAATAAACATTTTGTTGTTAATGTTCTTATTTTTGTTCACATTGAAGCATGAATAATTTCAAACTGAAAATGCTATGTTCTTTCCTCTAGTTATTACCACCTTCGTCTAGTTGTCTATTGCCTTGTTGCAGAAGTTTTATTGCATCTTATTAGTCAGTTATAAATCTGTCCACATAAACTGTGGTGGCTCACTATCCCAAATGGTGTTTCACTTATGGAAATGTGGAAAAGAAATGTCAGTGGCTAGATATTTAGTCACCTTGTGAAGATACAGGGGTGATTGCTGTTGCCACTCACATTTTATCAATTTCTCCAATATTTTTACTACTCTTAGTAAAGTGATTATTCAGTAGAACCACTTCATCGTTACAGAAAAATTTTTGCTTACTTTCTATGTAGTAATTATCTGTAGGTTGACCCAGTTTAAGCATGAAAAAATCACTCATTTTTTGTTACTTTTATTTTGTTAGTGTTTATGACCGGCAAATTCTCATAATTTTTGTGTAATTTGCTTCTAGCATTTTGTTGGTTAAGGATCATAGCTTGTGTAGAAAATTCTGAATGATAAAATGTATCTTAACAGATCAATTTTGAAGTTGTCATGGCTGGTGAATTTTATTTCATTTAATTTGTGCATTGATGTTTTCTCTAGGTATCATGCTCCAAATGTGGTGTACATCAAAACCGAAGATCCTGATTTGCCTGCTTTCTATTTTGATCCACTCATTAATCCTATTTCACATCGACACACATTGAAGGTTAGTTATTTAATTTATCGGAAATTTAATCATATATTTCTGCAAATGGCTATGTCCTTAAAATAGAGTATGTGGAATACTTTGAAGGTAATGATGACTGGCAGTGGAAAATTCTAACAGATAGTCTGGAAAATCTGAAGAATACAAGCTTAAAGATTGCATCAAAAATAAAAATGTATCGTCTAAGTCCATAGTTCACTTTCCATAAATGGGAAATGATGCACGAGGAGGGCAATGACCAAAAATTATACTAAATAGTTGTTTAATTATTTATTCATCTGATATGTGTGCTATTAAACCTCCAAAAATATTTCTAATGAATTATATTATTTTGTGGAGTACAAATTTTGATAGTGTGAAAGTTCTTACAGCCAGTTTAATATACTCATAGGGTGTTGAGCCACTGCCTGATGATGATGAAGAGTTTGAACTGCCAGAAGAGGTTCAACCATTTTTACAGGAAACCCCACTCTACACTGATAACACAGCTAATGGAATAGCATTACTTTGGGCACCAAGACCGTTCAACATGAGATCAGGTGAATAAACAGCCTTCTATAGCCACTTTAAAAATTCTTTCTCTATAATTTATATTAAATGCTTGTTATCACTTAATTTTACTCTCACTTAGAACTGCTTGTGTGCTTAAAATTTCATATAGCCATCTTTTGTTATGGTCCTAAGATTTGTTCCATTGTATATGTCATAAATTTCCTTCTACCTTTCATAAGGTCGCACCAGAAGGGCAATTGATGTTCCTCTAGTGAAGCCATGGTACAGGGAACATTGCCCCCCTGGACAACCAGTAAAAGTTCGAGTCAGCTATCAGAAACTGCTCAAGTATTATGTACTTAATGCCTTGAAACATAGACCACCAAAACCACAGAAGAAAAGGTAAATTATGTATTGATTTGTGATGTTGGATGAAATTATTTTGTTTATAAAAACAGTATTATCTGTGTTATTTCTATTAGTAATTTTATTAGCAGAACTTCTCTAAAGCCATACCATTCCTTACAGGTATTTGTTCAGGTCATTCAAGTCAACTAAGTTCTTCCAAACAACAACTCTTGACTGGGTGGAAGCAGGTCTCCAAGTTTGTCGTCAAGGTTATAATATGTTGAATTTGCTTATTCATCGTAAGAACCTTAATTATCTTCATTTGGATTATAACTTCAATTTGAAACCTGTCAAGACCTTGACAACCAAGGAAAGAAAGAAATCTCGTTTCGGAAATGGTTGGTATAATTTTTAAATTCTCTAATTTTATATTTTGCTAATCAGAATGGAAATAGATGCCCTAGTCCATCTCATTGTAATACAAATTTTAGTTATGTACTGTAGATGGTAAAAATCTCTCACGATTGCTATAATTTTTTACAGCTTTCCATTTGTGTCGTGAAATACTTCGGCTCACCAAATTGATTGTGGACTCCCATGTACAATACAGACTGAACAACGTAGATGCCTTTCAATTGGCAGATGGTCTGCAATATATATTTGCCCATGTTGGTCAGCTGACTGGAATGTATCGTTACAAGTACAAGCTTATGAGACAAATTCGAATGTGCAAGGATTTGAAACATCTCATTTACTACCGTTTCAACACTGTGAGTACATTGTCTTGCTTCATATTCTTTTGCAGTAACTCATTTTTATCAAATCTAAGTACAGTAAAACCTGACTGCTTTGAAAATCTAAAAAACCATATATCTCTTCAGATTATCCAGTTTTCCATTAAGCTAAATTGTGGAAAATCAATTGTTTTCTATCCTGTTAACCCTCAGAAAAGTTGTTCGATGTGCAGAATACAGACTGGAATTAGGCCTTGATAGATTCTTAACTGGCCTGCTAATACTTAAATTTTCCAAATGTCTAACATGGTAACTTGTCCTAACTTGGTAATCTACCCTCTCTCTACTATAATAATATTGGACTTCTCTATGAATGGCCGAATCTGTAATATTGCCCCATCATTTGTCTCTGTTACAAAATAAATTGATGTTAAAGTTAATACTTAGAAGTGTTAAAATCGCTTAACTGAGATTCAAGGAAGAACTTAAGCGATGGTTCCTAAACCCTGCAGGATAGCTTGGTAAATGGAACCAGAAATGCAGAAAATTTCCTTGTAAAAGCTCAAAACATTTTTGTGGCTTCCACAAAAAAATTCAGATTTCAGATTAGAGTGGACATATTTTATTTAACCAAACTTAGTTTTTTTCAGTCTAATTTTTATGAAGAGAGATATCTGATTAATTTTAATTACCTTATCACAGAGTAATGGATTTTAATATATGAGATATCAATTTCTTACCTCATTCATCATATTGATTGTTGAATTTGAAGATGAATTATCATAATTTTTCACAATTCATTATTATTCAACAATTCTTTGTAGCACACACAATTAATTTTCTCTGACATTGGAGTATTATTGTATCTTAGTATCAAAGTGAGTTTAGCGTAGTGACTAAGACTTGTTGGTGGTAGTGATGAATAGCGTAGGGGTTCTGAAATTGGCCCAAAATGTTAGGCAACTATTTCAATTCAAGTTTAGGTGAAGCCTGAGGCTTGAACCTTGACCTGGTTGAAGTAGGAATTACGCTTTCTGAACTTAATGTCCAAGTGACGCACTCCATAATTTGTGTATCATTCTATGCACATGGCAAACTGAACAATTTTCTTTGTATTTAGGGTCCTGTTGGCAAAGGTCCTGGTTGTGGAATTTGGTCCCCAGGGTGGAGAGTTTGGCTGTTTTTCATGCGTGGCATCACACCTCTTCTTGAACGTTGGTTGGGTAACCTTCTGTCACGTCAGTTTGAGGGTCGACACTCTAAGGGAGTTGCCAAGACGGTGACCAAACAGCGTGTTGAAAGTCACTTCGATCTTGAGCTCAGAGCTTCTGTAAGTATATTTGTGTATATAACTTTTTAATTGTATAGTAAGATCTTGAATTCTAAACTTGCAACTACTACATGATTTTTCTTCTTACTTTTCTCTGCATAAGTGTTATCTAAGATGACCTTTGGTGGTGATGATTTGTGTAGGGGTCTGAGATCAGCTATTAATGAGGGCTGACTGCTTTAAGTATCTTGAAATCTCTGAGCCTGAGGCTATTGATTCCAAGAACTTGAAGAGGACGTTTGCTTTTCTGAGCCATTGGTCTAAATACATAACATTTGAGTGCATTATGAGTGTAAACATGCTTATTTCAGAAACTTTTAATATCTTTTTTTGTTAGCCCTAATAAATTCATAGTTCTTGATAAAAGTATTTATTTTATTGGGTCTTCTCCTGATAATTAAAGTGATATTTTCTCAGGACTCAAATTTATCTGAGAATCCATTTTCATAGTTCTTAATGGTATTCTATTATTTCAGGTGATGCATGACATAGTAGACATGATGCCAGAAGGTATCAAACAGAACAAAGCTCGTACAATTCTGCAGCATTTGTCTGAAGCTTGGCGCTGTTGGAAGGCTAATATTCCCTGGAAAGTAAGTTGATATCACTATGTTATTAGGGCAAATGTAAAAATTTTGATTTCCATATCATTATGGTATTCAAGTTTGATTCGGCATCTCATCATTAAAATTAATGTAAAACTGCGTGTAAATTATTTCTTGATCATGTAGCAATTCTGCTTTTTAGGTTCCTGGACTCCCTACTCCTATTGAGAATATGATCCTTCGTTATGTGAAAATGAAGGCTGATTGGTGGACAAACACAGCTCACTACAATCGTGAGCGTATTCGAAGAGGTGCAACTGTTGACAAGACTGTCTGTAAGAAAAATCTTGGACGTCTCACTCGACTCTACCTGAAAGCAGAGCAGGAAAGACAGCACAATTATTTGAAGGTAATTAATTGGTCAATTTTTTCTGAAACAGCAGAATAAAGGTGATATTTCGTATTTAAAATTTCCTTTGCTTTTGACCATATTTAATCTATTAATTCTATTTTCTGTGACAGGACGGTCCATATATTTCTCCAGAAGAAGCTGTTGCAATATACACTACAACAGTGCATTGGCTTGAGTCTAGGAGATTTGCTCCAATTCCTTTCCCTCCTCTATCTTACAAACATGACACAAAACTCCTAATTTTAGCTTTGGAGCGATTGAAGGAAGCATACAGGTAAGCAATACTGCAATTCTTTTAATTCATTTTGCATGCTATCTTATTTAGTTTGAAATGGATTAAGGAAGAACAGTATTTTAGCTGTTTGGATAATTTAACATCCAATTCTGAAATTTTTATTGTAACATCATACAGTTATGTAATTGTTAAAAGACTGATTTTTCTCAAATGTTAATAATCAAATCTCTGCTGCAGCAGTACATGAAGTCCCAAGACTTAGCCAAGCAACAATAACCATGGGTCATATGTTATTGTTGTACCAACTATAATGCCATGTAGTTGACTTTTGCTTTAGAATTGTATCTACATACTAATTCGAGTAGCTCTTCAATATTTTCTTACTGCTTGGACAGCATCTTCCCTAACTAGGAGCTATGCTTGAAGTATTGGGTCACATTGTATTCATTATGTAGGACACTAATAGGGAATGATACAGGATTAACAATCCATTTAGATAGAAATTACTAAATTATAATAGTCATTATTTCACCTATAAACTGGAAAGAACATGAATATGGGAAAGGTTACACTGTCTACTTTATCTTTGAGTTTGATTTGAAAGTGATAAATGTCTTTGCCTTTTTTTAGTGTCAAGTCACGCTTGAATCAAAGTCAGAGAGAAGAGTTGGGGTTGATTGAGCAAGCTTATGACAATCCTCATGAAGCTCTATCACGCATCAAGCGTCATCTCCTCACCCAGAGAGCTTTCAAGGAGGTATGTTTGGATTATTTATGTCCTATACTTGTAATCTATGATTGTTGAAGCTATGCTAAAACTCGGGAAGGAAGGTGAATGTTGTTACTGTGATAATGATCATTTCATTAGTAATCTATTTTGTCTTAGGTGTTGATATTTTTAATATTTTTTCTTTTAGGTTGGAATAGAGTTCATGGATTTGTACAGTCACCTGATACCTGTGTATGATGTTGAGCCTCTGGAAAAAATTACAGATGCTTACTTGGACCAATACTTGTGGTATGAAGCAGACAAAAGACGTCTCTTTCCTCCTTGGGTCAAGCCTTCAGATACTGAGCCTCCTCCACTGCTTGTGTACAAATGGTGTCAAGGTATTCATTTCTACATTCTTGTTGGCTTCCCATGGATTTATTTAAGGAATATAAATCAAATGATTTTGTGAATTTTCAAAGCTTGTTTCAGTTAGTAGTTTAAAGTAACTTGATATATGATAAATTAATCTTTTGAAATATATGACATTGTTTACCATTATTCTTAATGTATGTATATGATGCATATGAAAGAAAGTTAAATATCCAATATATTTTTCTAGGTATCAATAACTTACAAGAGGTTTGGGATGTAACTGAAGGAGAGTGCAATGTACTTTTGGAGTCTAAATTTGAGAAGATGTATGAAAAGATAGATTTAACCTTACTTAACAGACTGCTTCGTCTCATTGTTGATCACAATATTGCTGATTATATGACTGCAAAGAACAACGTCATCATCAATTATAAGGTATCCACAGTTTGAGTTATATATTTACTTGTTTTCTTTTAGGCATGTTGATATAAAAAAATTACTTAATTTATCATGCTATAAAATTAAGTGATTGCAATTAGTTATTCTGACATTGTATTGCATCAATTAAAGCTTGTAGACATAAATAAGTGTTTGGGCAATTATTTGTTTGTTAATGGGTATTTAAGAATTATCATCTTTCCCATCTCCCCAAGGGTTAAATGGAAGATGGGACTCTTCAGTCCCAATTTCGCCCAATAAAGACATTTATTATTATTATTTCTCATGTGATTATAGCATTTTAAAAACCATATAAGTTGTAATGCATCTTTGCTGAAGTTGAATAGTATTTTAGCAATAATTTGAGTGCTCTTAAATTTGTCATAGGGTTTAAAGATTTTCATTTAAGTTTTTGTTTTTGATTGCAGGACATGAACCACACAAACAGTTACGGAATAATTCGAGGTTTGCAGTTTGCCTCATTCGTTGTTCAGTATTATGGTTTGGTGTTGGATCTTTTGGTCTTGGGTCTGCAGCGTGCATCTGAAATGGCTGGTCCTCCACAGATGCCAAATGACTTCTTGACTTTCCAGGATGTGCCAACAGAATCAGCGCATCCTATTAGACTCTTCTGCAGATACATTGATAGGATGCACATTTTCTTCAGGTACATTCTCCAGCATCAAGCAATGACAACTTATGATTGAAAAGGTTCAGCCTTAAATTGATGGTATTCAATTCCAAAATACAACAAATTATATCAAGGCTTAGTATTTTTTATACATATCTAAACCATACAGATTTTTTGCTATTTTGTGCTTCAGTGTGAGTAAAAAAATTACTGTTTATAGTTTGAGTACATTTTTCACTGTCAGGCGGGCAGTTATTAAGGTATTAATGGAAGCAAGAAAGACAATCATAAAATATCTTTTGAAGAAATTGGAACTGATTCAAACATTTTTATTATTACAGTTCAAGTATGCTATCATATTTTATGGCTTTGAAGTAACTTTTGAGAATAATTTCTAAATTGTGTAGTATGTGGATCCAATTTAATTTTAATTCTGATCAGGCAAGTTTTAGATTGTGTTTTTTGAAACAATAAGGCTTGATCAAGTAGTGTTTGTATTACAGTAACTTTGCCACAATAATTTCAGAAAATTGCTCTATCATAATTTTAATGTAAATGGATTGATATTTATGATGTATCACAAAGATTAATGCCAAAAATATGGTCATCTTTATCTTTAAAGGTTCTCAGCTGAGGAAGCTAGAGATTTAATTCAACGGTATCTAACAGAGCACCCTGACCCCAACAATGAGAATATTGTTGGGTATAATAACAAGAAATGCTGGCCTCGTGATGCAAGAATGAGGCTCATGAAACACGATGTCAATTTGTAAGTCATCTATTAACATTTAAGGTTTACTGATGGTTCATAGATTACAGAAGCAGTGGACAATCAATGACTTACTTACTGTTTTTCAGGGGCCGAGCTGTCTTTTGGGACATAAAGAATAGACTTCCCAGGTCTGTAACCACAATTCAGTGGGAGAACAGTTTTGTAAGCGTTTATTCCAAGGATAACCCTAATCTTCTATTCAACATGAGTGGTTTTGAATGTCGTATATTGCCCAAGGTATGTTTGAAAGATGGGATTTTATATTAATTCAACTTTGGAAATTATTTCTCATGAGAAATCTTCCATATTTTATGTTTTACTTCTACCTTATAGTTTATAGTTTTAGAGAAATATTCTTATTTATGAAATATTATTGAAACTCTTGAGAGCAGTCCACTTATGGGCTGGTCTTGAATTTAATGAAACATTTTATACTAAAACTTCCCAGTATTTGTGTAGAATATTAAGATTGAGTAATTGAAAAAAATGTGATTCATCTAAATTAATTGGTTCATTATTTCATTCTTAATTTTTAAAAATTGAATTTTTTCTTTGATTTAGTGCCGAACAACTCATGAGGAATTCACTCATCGTGATGGAGTATGGAATCTTCAGAATGAAATAACCAAGGAGAGAACTGCCCAGTGTTTTCTGAGGGTTGATGATGAGTCAATGCAGCGGTTCCACAATCGTGTGAGGCAAATCCTTATGGCTAGTGGTTCTACCACGTTCACCAAGGTTAATAGTCTTCTTAAATAATATTTGTTCTATATTTTTAATTTACTTTTAGTGAAGTATTTACTCTGTATATTTACTGTATTCACTAGTTTTAAAATAATAGTGATGATTTTCCTCTTTTGACACCAGATTGTCAACAAATGGAATACTGCTCTGATTGGCTTGATGACATATTTCCGTGAAGCTGTTGTCAACACCCAAGAGCTGCTGGACTTGCTGGTCAAGTGTGAGAATAAGATTCAGACTCGTATCAAGATTGGTTTGAACTCCAAAATGCCTTCAAGATTCCCTCCAGTGGTTTTTTACACTCCTAAAGAACTTGGTGGTCTTGGAATGTTGTCCATGGGCCACGTTCTCATTCCGCAGGTATTTCAAAAGTTATAATTCTTGACACTTTTCATTTTGTTCGTTTTAGATTCCTTTGTATCCCATTTTTAGTTAATCTTATCACTGGTGGTAAAAACTTTGATGGTGAATTAAATGTTAATCTAACATTTTCATGGGAATTTGTGGTCTTGTTGAAGAAAGTATATTGTTTTGGGAAAGTGTTATTGAAAATGAAAACTAATTTTATGGAAGTATAGATAAACTAAGTCTTTTCAATGGATTTTAATTTTAAAGTGTGGATAGTATTATTGTACTGTTAAAATATACTCTTTGTTGTATTTGTAACTCCTGGTAATAATTTGGTGCTTCAAAAGTATATAGAAATGTTTATTTGTATGTTTTATTAATTTTTTGTATCTTCTCCAGTCCGATCTCAGGTGGTCGAAACAAACAGATGTTGGGATCACTCACTTCCGTTCTGGTATGAGCCATGATGAGGATCAGTTGATTCCCAACTTGTACCGTTATATTCAGCCATGGGAATCAGAGTTCATTGATTCTCAGAGAGTGTGGGCAGAGTATGCTCTGAAGAGGCAAGAAGCAAATGCCCAAAATAGGTAAGGCCTGAGACTGCAGTTATCCTCTGTTTAATGTATACACTTGACTTGCTGGAGCTGTAGTGATGAAGTTTCATCTTCATTTCAGGCGTTTAACTCTTGAAGATTTGGAAGACAGTTGGGATCGTGGTATTCCTCGAATAAACACACTTTTCCAGAAGGATCGTCACACTTTGGCTTATGACAAAGGCTGGAGAATAAGAACTGAATTCAAGCAGTATCAGGTACCATTGGCTAAATGCTGATTAATAGAATTCTTTTATTCAGTTCAAGTTTTATTTAAAATCTCCAAATTTTCATTAAGATTGGTCTAAAACATAAACCTTTATTTGATTCCCAATTCATTTGAATTTTGATGTTTCTTTAAAATCCAGTAGAATTGTGTTATAATTGCTTTCATTGGTTTCTTTTCTTGAACTATTATTTTGCCATCTTATTAAATTCTCATGAAATTTCTCTTGTAAAGATTGAGCATAATAATCTTTCCTAAAATAACTCCAAAAAGGTGTGATTTTAAATATTTTATCCATCATAAGCCATGAAGTTATCTCTAAAATCATTACCTTTTCTGATTTCGATTTAATGTCTAGTGTTTATTTTAATTTTCATAGGTCTTGAAGCAGAATCCTTTCTGGTGGACTCATCAGCGCCACGATGGAAAACTGTGGAATTTAAATAATTACCGAACAGACATGATCCAGGCACTTGGTGGAGTAGAAGGAATTCTAGAACACACCCTATTCAAGGGAACTTACTTCCCAACTTGGGAAGGTCTTTTCTGGTTAGTGTTTTTTTAACCTTTTTATCCTTAAAAAGAATGGATTCAATGACTCGGCTTTATTATTGAGTGTTTAATTTTGCATTTTACAGGGAAAAAGCATCAGGCTTTGAGGAATCAATGAAATACAAGAAACTCACCAATGCTCAGAGATCTGGTTTGAACCAAATCCCTAATCGACGATTTACTCTTTGGTGGTCTCCAACAATCAACAGAGCTAATGTCTACGTTGGATTTCAGGTTTGTTTTCTCTCCAGTCTATTTTCAAAATGACCTTTTTCTTAATCCCTCAAAGATCTTTTGTGTTTGTCATTTCTTTGAATCATGTAACAACATAGCTTCAGAAATTATCAAAGTTTGTGATTCTGCAGAATGTATAGTGCTATATAAATTGTCAATTTCACTATATTATGCTCAACCCAATTGCTGACCCAATTAATCAGTCATCATGGAGTGTATTAGTTTCAGGAGCGAAGAAAACTTCATGTTTTTATACTGCTAAAATAATGTCATTAGATTGATATGTTGGCTCAGCTCTTTTTTATCATTTAATTAGATATACTATTCTCACGCTAAAATGTGTAGATTGGGTGCAATTAAAAGAGATTCATTGTTAGTTTTAATATTGAATGTTCACATTTGCTCAAAGTAAACATTCCATATTAAAAACTTGATTTTGTGTCTGGTTTGTGTGACAGTTCTACATGTAAGCATTTTTAGTAATCGTATTTCCATTCTATACAGGTACAACTTGATCTGACTGGAATATTTATGCATGGTAAGATTCCTACCCTGAAGATTTCACTAATTCAGATATTCCGTGCTCACTTGTGGCAGAAAATCCACGAGTCAATCGTTATGGATCTTTGTCAGGTATGCGTGGTTTCTGTTATGCATAAAAATCTTTGAAATTTTAACATGGTAAATTTAATTTCCAATTTTTTTCATTCTGTCCAGGTCTTTGATCAAGAACTTGATGCTCTTGAAATTGAGACAGTGCAAAAGGAGACTATTCATCCCAGGAAGTCTTATAAAATGAATTCCTCTTGTGCTGATATCCTGCTTTTCGCTGCATATAAATGGAATGTGTCTCGCCCATCATTACTGGCTGACTCAAAGTAAGTTTTCTCTACTGTGAACTTCAATAGAAATCTTTTCTTCAATCCCTTATGTCCTCCTAATGATAAAATATCTTTTATTTTGATGTTGTTCACTCTAGGGATACTATGGATAACACTACAACCCAGAAATACTGGATGGATGTACAGTTGAGATGGGGTGATTATGATTCTCACGATATTGAGCGTTATGCAAGAGCCAAGTTCCTGGACTATACCACTGACAACATGTCCATTTATCCATCGCCAACTGGAGTTCTCATTGCTATTGATCTTGCATACAATCTTCACAGGTATGGACAGGTTTATCATGATGTAGTTTCTGATATTGGACAGCTATGATTTGCTTTCTTTGAAAATGGTTTTTCTGTATTTACCTTACAATCAGTGCGTAATGTCATTGCTTTCTTCTGGACTGATATTCATTTCTATTGAATTTTTATTTGTAAAAGTATTTTTTTGTTTGCTACTATTAGCAGTGAAATCTGGCATGCAAATAGTATAATAAAATTTTTGTATTAAATTATTAATTAACTACTTTAAGTGTAATTATTACAAATAATAAATTACTCTTTTTATAATAATTTTTGGAGATGACTAGTAAGCCTTCATTTGTAATGGTCAAATCAATAAAAATTCAAATTGCAGTGAAGTATGCTAATGAAGCCATAAATTAACTGACCAATATTTTCCTGTGGGTATGTTTTGAAAATTTCAAATTGTATCAGGTGATGTAACGAACCTTTAAATTTATCTTCCTACAGTGCCTATGGAAACTGGTTCCCTGGTTGTAAGCCTTTAGTTCAGCAAGCCATGGCCAAAATCATGAAAGCCAATCCTGCCTTATATGTGTTGCGAGAACGTATTCGTAAAGCTCTGCAGCTTTACTCTTCAGAGCCTACTGAACCTTATCTGTCATCTCAGAACTATGGAGAGTTGTTCTCTAACCAAATCATCTGGTGAGTTGAATTCACTATGTTGAGACATCATATTTTGATCAAGGATTGTTTGAATATATGTTAATTTAAAAAGTAGTCATTTGCTATGTCTTTTGCTATTTGTTCTTTCTACTATTTTGGTATTGTCAAAATTCTCAGCTTTATAAAAAATTCTCATTTACACATGAATTCATGTTTTTATTTAGGTTTGTGGATGACACCAATGTGTATCGTGTGACAATCCACAAGACCTTTGAAGGAAACTTGACCACAAAGCCTATCAATGGAGCCATTTTCATTTTCAATCCAAGAACTGGGCAGTTGTTTTTGAAGATCATTCACACATCAGTGTGGGCTGGACAGAAACGTCTTGGGCAGCTGGCAAAATGGAAGACTGCTGAAGAAGTAGCAGCTTTGATTCGTTCGCTTCCAGTTGAAGAGCAGCCCAAACAGATCATTGTTACCCGAAAGGGTATGTTGGATCCACTTGAGGTAAGTTATTACATTTCTGAGTTCCAGAATGCCATTTTATTGCTTCCAGAAATACCCTCTCACTATTGTTCTCTATTATAGGTTCACTTGCTTGACTTCCCCAACATCGTCATCAAAGGATCTGAATTGCAGCTTCCGTTCCAGGCTTGTTTGAAAGTAGAAAAGTTTGGTGACCTTATCTTGAAGGCTACTGAGCCTCAGATGGTTCTTTTCAACTTGTATGATGACTGGCTGAAGACAATTTCATCTTACACGGTAGGTTTTTCCCTGAATTACTATTATTGCTCCCTGTATACCATAACATAACTATTATCCTTTAGATTGTACTTTTGTTTTCTAACTAGGAAACTGCCTCAATGGAAAACGTTTTACATTTCTCGATACTATTTCTAATTTTTCTTTCTGTTATTGTAGTAGCTGTAGATTTTGGCTATGTAGTAGTAGAATTCCAGAAATATTTTTAAGCTATAAGATTTAAAGAACAATGTATAAAAACTATCATTTATTGTATGTTCACATTACATATTCAATATATCTTTATGGGTTTGATGCGATCCCAGGTTCTCTATTACCAGGTATCATATCTTCATATTCATTTATATTTATTTTGCTTTACAGGCATTCTCAAGGTTGATTTTGATCCTGCGAGCTCTGCATGTGAATACAGAAAGGACAAAGGTTATCCTTAAACCGGACAAGACCACTGTAACTGAGCCACATCATATTTGGCCTACGCTAACTGATGAGGAATGGATCAAGGTTGAAGTTCAGTTGAAGGATCTTATACTCGCAGATTATGGCAAGAAGAACAAGTGAGTTGAACTCTCAGTATTTATGAGAAAATCGTTAATGATACCATTTTATATTTCATTAGGTTAATCAGCTTATGGAATTATCCTGTTTGTTGTAATTGGCTATTTACTCTTTATTTGCTATGTAGTCTTATTTTCTGGTTCACAACATGCTACTTCTAGATAACTTGCATTGTATTTGCATCTTATAACATCAAAATGAAGTCCAGATTTTTGGGGTCATTTTATTCATTGCACTCTTAAGGATGAAATTTCTTAGTGGGAATTATTTGCCTTATTAAAACTTTGACTGGGTTCATTGGATAATATTAAATGACTGTCATTGTTGCTTTATTCATTATAAGTACTGTTGGTCTATAGATATTAGTTTAATATTATATTGTGTAGGTTAAAATTTATAAGTTTCTAATTTTTATCTTTCAGCGTAAATGTAGCTTCTCTAACTCAGTCAGAAATCCGAGATATCATTCTTGGTATGGAAATATCTGCTCCATCGGCCCAGCGTCAACAGATTGCTGAAATTGAAAAGCAGACCAAGGAACAGTCTCAGTTGACCGCTACAACCACTAGAACTGTTAACAAGCACGGAGATGAAATTATTACATCTACAACATCTAACTATGAAACCCAGACATTCAGGTAATGCATAATTGAATTAGAAGCTCTTAGTTTTAATATTTGTGCTTTGCTATTCAAAAGCTCAGATAGTTTTAATGTAAATAATTACAGCTTTCAGATTAGAGAGTAGTATTTCTCAAGATTTTACAAAACTTTTCAAGAAAATTTATTTTTCCCTAATCTATGTATTGCCAATGTTGTTATCTGTTATTATTATTTTTGCTCCATATTATACTTTCTTTTAAGCTTTTGAATGTTTTTTCTATTATTAATATTTATTATCTACTATGATATTTATTGGTCTATTATTTAAGCATTAGAGCTAAAATTTCAATTAATAATTATGCTTTATGTTTGAATTTCAGCTCCAAGACTGAATGGCGAGTGAGAGCTATATCTGCCACTAACTTACATCTTCGAACCAACCACATTTATGTATCATCTGATGACATTAAGGAGACAGGTTACACTTATATATTGCCAAAGAATGTGCTGAAGAAGTTTGTTACCATATCAGATTTGAGAGCACAGGTCAGTTCATCATTCATTATAATCTCTGAGAACTTCTCCTAAATTCATTGAAATTTTATTTTCTGTGTTTATTGGTTTGTCTTAATGAATGAAAATTATTGTATCTAGATTGCTGGGTATCTTTATGGTTTGAGTCCTGCTGACAACCCCCAAGTGAAGGAAATCAGGTGTATTGTGATGGCACCTCAGTGGGGTACCCATCAAACTGTCCATCTTCCTAACCAACTTCCTCATCATCAGTACCTGAAGGAAATGGAGCCTCTGGGATGGATCCATACTCAGCCAAATGAATTGCCTCAACTTTCTCCTCAGGTAATACTTCATTAGTTGTAAGCTGTGAAAGATACTGTAAAGAAAGTTCTCCCTTGTCATGCCATCTCTGTTTACTAAAATTTGTACTGATATATGTGGAAACCACATTTTTTTTGAAGTGATTTTAAAAAGGTGTTTCAAAATGATTGCTTGGTATCTTTAGAAGTGATACACGTAACAAAATTATCCAGTTTTATCTAATACCAGTAGTGAATTTTCTTCACTTTAATGTTAATTTTTCATGCTGACTTAGCTTTAACAATATTTTTTGGAATGTTCTTTCAGTTTCATACAAAATGATGTAATAATTAGCACTTTGACTCGAGTTGTTTGCACTCATTTTACGGTTAAGTATTTGATTTTTATATTATTGTTCTTTTTAAATGTATTTATTCAAAGTTAGCTTGGGAAAATATTTCCACATCTTTTGCTCCCATTTTAAATTTGCAAAACAGCAAATTTGCCAAAGAGGCAAAAGATTCAATTAATTCTTATGTAGGTCTTAGTGATAAACAAACTTTTGACAACAAAATCCAAAATTTGTCATGACTATATTTGGGGCTTTAGCATGTTGTAATTTTAAACTTCAGCAATTGCTGACTCCAGTTTGTGTCTTCTGCAATGCATTATCAATTTATTCAAGGACTTCTTATTTATAAAGATTTCATTATATACTACATACTTTATCCACTCTCTTATCATTTCTTTGGTAAAGCTATCAGAGTTTTGAAATTTCATATTTGAAGTTATTACTCTATGAGCAATGGAGCCATAGATATTTTTGTTTTTGTGGTTCAAGTAACATATCGATTATTTCATACATATCATATGAATGAATTGTTAAAATTTTTAATAGTTAAAAGTGAAGGGAATATATGGCTTGAAAAATTCATTGAGCTGGAAGCAATTAGCAGCTTTCCTTTTCTTGCTGCAAGAAAGTTATACTTTAGATATTTTCTTAATTATGATTTTATGGTTTGAAATTTATGATGACAAAGTGATAAATTAGTCTTCATTTTTACTAAAAAGTAAATAAATTACTTTGGTAGAGTAACATCAGCAATGAATCAATGTTTCATCATTTTTATATTTGTTCCTTATATGTCATTGACTTATGGATATGGTGTTTTCAGGACATAACAACACATGCAAAAGTAATGGCTGAGAATTCGTCTTGGGATGGAGAGAAGACTGTGATAATAACTTGCAGCTTCACTCCTGGTTCCTGCTCACTAACTGCTTACAAACTAACACCCAGTGGTTATGAATGGGGAAGACAGAACACAGATAAGGGCAACAATCCCAAAGGTTATCTCCCCTCTCACTACGAGAAGGTTCAAATGCTGCTCTCAGATCGATTCCTTGGCTTCTTCATGGTACCTACTCAAGGCTCGTGGAATTACAACTTCATGGGTAAGTTGTTATGTAGTGTTAGTGCTCATAGAGATTGTTAGTGGTATTACCTAAAATATTTTGTTTCATATTCTTACTCTTTAGTAAAATGATAATTTTCTTCTTTATTCATTATCACCATGTACTGCATTTGTATGAATCTTAGCTATACCTAAGGCAACCCCTATTTTTAGAACTCCTCAAGGAAGTATATTTGTTTTGAGTTGCATTAAATGATGGTAGTTAATAATAAAATGCTTAAGAGTTCAGTAGATAAAAATTTGATTGCTCCAATGGTGGAAAACTAGGGTGGGTCCATTAAGTTACTTTGAAAAAAAATGCACCAATATTGTTGAGGTTTATAACATGATAATTTTGTTGCTTTTTACAATCCAAATTAGGTCATTTATAACCAGATAGAAGAAATTTTGTGAGTTGAGATAATGTTGAAGGGACTCACTTAAACAGAATTTTACTATGTACAATATGTAGTAACATGCCTAAACTGATACAATTAAATGTCTAGATTATTCAGTCTAATAGACGCCAAAGATTTTGCTTACTGGAGTCAGATGAACCCATTTTTCTTTGAAAGTGTGGAAGGGAAGAATCTACTTATTTTTTCGTAAATGCAGTATTTTATTCCATTATTTGAAGAAATGACTCACTTGGAGTTAAGGGCATTGTTAGTAATTCACAATTTTCTTCAATCTGTTATGGCATATCATCAAGTGAAGGCTGAAGTCATTTGTGATTAAAATGATTCTTATTTTTAAATTTGCTTTGAAGTTATTATATGGTTGATTATGGACATGTATAATTAGGTGTTGAGAGCATTAATGCTTAAATTTATCCCCTTCCCTGTTCTTGTGGTATTTTTATAACCTTTGAATGTTATCTAATGGGATCCTATTTTGTATTATTAATTTTCATATAACCTTCCAGGTGTGAGGCATGACCCCAACATGAAGTATGAGTTGCAGTTGGCCAATCCAAAAGAATTTTACCATGAAGTTCATAGGCCAGCTCATTTCCTCAACTTTTCTTCCTTGGAGGATGGTGATGGAGTGGGAGCGGATAGGGAAGATATGTTCTCATAATTATGTTATGACTGTACATTACCTCCAGCAGCAATGTCAACTACATATTTTTTACTCTGAATCTTCTAAGAAGAGCTTAAAAGAATTTTTGGTCATTCTGTAATTCCGGTACAATACCTTAATATTCTTTTATCATTCTGTTTGATATATGTTCCTTTCTAGAAGTGTGTGTGGTGACTGAATGTGAAAACGAAATTTTGTAACATTTGTATATAGTTCAAGGTGTGTCTTTGTTTATTTTTTTAATGACAGGAGCATAATGCATTTCTTTCCAGTTCTCATCCACTGTATTGTACCTCAAATGATCTTGTGATAGTTGTACTGAATCGTTTAATAAATGACAGTTACAGTCACCTGTTTGAGTGAACTTTAGTGTTTTTATTGATGGTCTACTGGAGTTGACCAGCCATATTAGAATGTGGTTAGTATATTGCCTTGGGTATAAGGTATTCCGAATGTAGTGTTCCTCCATGTTGTAGTAAATTTGTTATAAATTGCCTTCATTTTTGCATAGCCTAGAATGCCTCTATTTAAAATATATTATGCAAGGGAAAAGGTGATTAGATACTTTGATACATTTATACATGTACCTTTTTCTATACATTTTTAGTTACTCTTTCCATTAGGTATCAATTAAAGGTTAAGGTATTTATGATATAGGCTTGTTATGATTGCTGTGCCAATCTGGTTGTGACTGCTGGAACAAAGATGTCTGTTAACTTACTATCACTCACCTATTCTCCATTACTACCTGTGAGAGTTCCCATCCTTCTGGAATGCCGTGTGAGCTTATGGCCTTTGCCTGCTTAAGAGGGCAGGGTTGTAATGGTGTGGCATGTAGCCAGAACAACTTAAGCCTTGGTGGTTAAATATTTAGTCACCATCCTTTTAGAGCAAAGTAAAATGAAAACCTTCTGAAGAATGTTGTTAACTGTACTTTAGAAAGTAATATTTCATTTCAGGCAGAAGCCAAAATACTAGAATATACTTATTTTTCCATGAATAACGTGTAACAATTTTATTTGGCACTATTGCTTAATGCACCCTGCAAGTGCTGCGTTGCTCTGATAGCAACTGCTGGAACTATGAGTTATTGGTAAGCTTTGCGTTTTCTGGTTGAAATGAATATCCTTATCCCCAACCCCCTCAGCTGCATGGTTCATTATCGCAGCATTTTTCCACCAATGACTATACGTTATGTCATAGTTCCAGTGGCCAACATCAGATTGGTGGGCTTGGGAGGGTGTGTAAGGCATTCATACCTCACATTCTTATGTATTTGACTGGAGGTACTGACTAAATTTAAGTGGGGCAGTAACAGATCATACCGAGTAAAATAATGAAAATTCTGAAGATATTTATCCATTCCATATTTTGGTAAATAAAACGTAGTAAAAAAGGAGGAGTTACGAGACATCTTCTAAGGTGTTGATAAAGCAAGAAATTCAATATTTTGAGTAAATGTTTAGAATCGGTCACTGTAATTCTATACTAATGACTAAACTGGCATTTCACAAAGTTCATTACCAATAGTAATAATATACTTCATTTATGCAAAATACAACTAAAAATTAATTAGAGAAGCAGATGACCGAAGACTCTTAAGATTTAGTTTGTGAACAGATTGTACTTATAACCGCCAATCAGAGAGCGGTTGCCATGGAGACAGCCAATAGTGAGTTGTTGAAACAATAAGTTTTCGTATTACTTCCGGTGTTATAAAAGTATAGCTCCAAAAAGCTTATGCATCATCATCAATACATCAACCTACGATGGATTGAGGTAAGTAATGAAAAAATAGTGCATGATGTAATCTATCAATACCGGTCAACTGATATTGCACTTCTAAATCACAGATTCACACGGCCACCTGTTTGAATACCTAAGTATCTCGGAAGAAAATCCGGAATGGTGTTGAGGCATTATACGGGAACTAATTTTCCCAAATACTTTCAAATTGAGGTAAGCATTTCGACATTAGAGAAGACAGTTAATTACGTATAGTTTTGAATTTTCCGTCGAAGATGTCATGGTTGTTTGCTTGATTTCGTACCACACGTGAAATGAAAATTTTACGTCTTTAGTAAGTCGCCACTTGAGGCGTTGCGGTATCAGTTAGCGCCATTATTAATTCATAAGTATTGATAATCAGGTCTTACTTTAAGCGTTTCTATTCTTGAGTCGTATTTCGCTTACTTTCTTAGAATATGGTAGGTGCGCTGTGCTCTATTATAGAATGAGAGAACGTTTAAAGTAAGACATTAAAATTTTGATTTATTGGAACACAAATAAATAATTATTTAATAATCTCTTCATATAACGACAAGGATGTTAATGATAAGAACTCTGAATCTTTGTTAGTAAGATAGCGTCATCTTTCTAATTTTGCAACTTGCTGTCCGAAAGTTTTTTCGTATTGGTATTCGCAATTTAACCTAAGAGTTCAACAACGAAAATCTATATTGAAATATTGGTTTGACCCTTAGTTCCTCCCCTGTTTTCACTATGGTTTCATCTACATCAATACCCCACCCTACAGTTTCTTGGATTTAGCTCCCAAACTAGCTTACAATTAATCGATAAACATGCAGTCTCGGTTAAGAAATGAGTTTTCATTTTATCTATCTATTGTAATCGAATGATGATAATATCAGGAAAGAATTAGTACAAGCTAAACACCACTGATTAGGAGAATTAAGACCTCCGCATATTATTTGATTTTCAGACTTTTTGGTGCTGCACAAGATAGAAATAGAAAAAGTTTAATTTCCGAGAAAATGTTTTTACCCGAAGTACTTTTACCAGTATAGGTTATATTTGTATATATATATTTGTATATGCACATATATTAGCAATGGTCATAAGCTAAACATCGTATTCTTTAAAATTTAGGGGTGTCGTCATGTGGCATGTGTGGTATATCAGTTTTCTGGCCCTCGTATCATACATTAAAAACACTAAAAATCCAGAAATTATGGACATTCGCCCCCCTGGCGAATGTTTTGTTTTCGGAGAATAAATGCAATAATCTTGAGCAAGAGCTACTATGTTATTGTTTGTGCACACAATTTCAACTTAAGACAGCTTGAAGCGTATGTATAAAATTCTGGATTTTTGCGTAGAATACCATTTAATATCTAACATGTCTCTAGTTACTCCGCTGAGAACCCGGGAATACACCAGATGGGCAAATGGAAGGAAATTTACTAAAATTTAATCTTTCAACCCATTCAGTTAATTCCATTCAACCAATCTCCGATAAATATCAACCTTTGTTTAAGGTCCAATGACCAAACGTTCGATGTCCTTCCCTAAAATCCAAGAAAATAATATGGACTATTCTAAGTGTAAAAATATTCATAATATATATATATAATATAATATATCCATAGAATGTTCACGATTCCATGCAATTAACTCTCTTTTCATTTCTAAAGAAGGTCAGGGGATGGAATTTAAAACTTTTGAGAACTCACCTATCTTTGTTGTAGTCAAAAACAGGGGCTGCATTCCTTCTGCTGCCTTCGGTCATAAACTCTTTCGTCGTCTTATTAATCTTGTAGATATTAATGGAGGTAATGATGAACATGATTATGTTCATCAATAGAAGTGTAGTTATTGGTCCATATAGGTAAGCTGCCAGACTCTCGTGAGCTACGAAGAAAATGAATAAAATTCATTAAATGCTAATACTCGAAGTTATCTTCAAATATGAAAATAAGATGAGTTTTTCAGTCGAAAACTTTTCGGTAACATTTTGAGAAGTAATTTTCTTTCATTTTTCTCTTAATGAACCACTTAATTTCCCATAACGTCTTAATTATATATAGTCTAAAGAGATTTGATAACAACTATCTTAATTTCCACGTTAATGAGCTAGTAATTTGTGATTTTACTTTAGGATGCTAGACTTGCTTGGGATCTAGAGAATGTGTAAATATATTTCTGGAAACTATTTTGGGGTGACTGATGATTTAAATGGCATCAAACTACCCATAAATAAAGGTTATTTTTCTCTTTCAAAGAATGACGGAAACAATTTTAATTTTTGCAACTAGTCATCATTTTCACAAAATAATGAATTCAATAGCTCAAAAACCTTGGCATTACACCTGGCTGCTTGCGGATATTCTTGAAACGTAAAAACTTTCATAAGTAAAAATAATGATGACAAGAATAGCAGACTCTTAAATTCTTATTCTCGGAATTTCAGGCAAAACTGTGGTCGATTTCCTGTCGTCTTATTAAGAGAAGTACGGGTATGAGATGGAGCTGGTAGTTATATGAGGCAGGCGAAATAACTTCGCCATAGGCGAATAAATGTTATGAAACATGCCTTCTCTCAAGTTAAAATTTCAGATAGATTATTAACACTATACGGCAAACGAATTGATTATATTGCACTTACAGTGAAAGTAGCACTTCACTTTTCCGAAGTCGGGCCTGATGACATTATCCGGAAGATCAGGCGAGAACTGCATGAAGACGGTCACAATAAGTATAATAGTTGGCGATCCCCAAGCGAAGAAAGAATATTGGTAGAACTTTTTCAAGTCTTGTTTCAAATTCCGGCATTTTACGCGAGTTGGTCGCATGCCTCTTCAATGGAGAAAACGGAGAAGATAGAAAAAGCAAATGATGAATTCTGCCCTCTATATAATTTATAATGACATCACATACCCTTATGAGCTAGGATATAATGCATTATCTTTTTAAAATAAGAATTACCCACTAAAATACGAATAGTATTATCTCTTTATAAATAATTCTTCATGATACGTGAATGATAAGCCGACTTTAATAAAAATTTAAACATATTCGAAAGTTAGAACTTACCCAAAGGTTTTGCAGATGTCGAAACACATGACGGTTAGCCAAAAGAAAGCAGCGATTACTGAGAATTCAATTATGAATGCTGAAAAAGAGATTAAAATTTTAGTAAGGATAAAGTTTAATCGTTTTCCATCTTCCTAGATCCATTTATTTGGCAGTATTTTCCCGTTGCGATACCCTTCATATGTCTTCCTACATTTCTGTTTCCTGTAAATTTAGTTTATTATATTATTTAGTAATTTTGTTCAATTTATTCACATTTTCTTTCCGATTGCTTCCACTTTCTTTAAGATTAAATGCATTTAATTCAGTTATTATGATTTCATTCTTAAATAATTTGTATTTAGTACCCCTTCTCTTTTATTAAGGAGCTAATTTCATTCGCATCTACTTTGCTCTCTTTTTTCTTTTCGTCGTCAACGTTTCGTTTCCTTGTACGGTATAGCTGCGGTTTTGTGAATTTCAAATGAGATACTTTCCTTGTTTTATATTTCACGATTCTTACAATCGCCCGCTTATAACTTTGGGTTTCTGTTCTATTAGTCTGGTAGTTATTTGTTAGGTCACAGGATGGGCATTAAAAAATATTCCCGTGTTAAAATATGATAAATCACTATTCTTTAACAGGGAAAGAATCTTTGTAACCTGAGTTACAATATTGATCAATGCTGATATTCGTGATTGAGAGAATGTAATTAAGCAAACAAATTTTATTAGAATTTTAGTAGAATTCTTTCATTATGAAAAAATAAGAAATTTAATTGTAAAGTTTATATGGAAATTAACATCGCATTTCTTATTTCATGATTTGCATTTATGATACAGGTGGTAACCAACCTGAAACTAAATTACTGGTAGTATGAGCAGACCTCCTTCAATTGATATTTTATATCGTATTATTATTCCAGTTTCTGATTTCTCTATCTCCATTAATTCAATCCGTACACGAAGTCGTAGATTAAAAAGATAAATGTAAAATACTCCAACAAAAATCAGCCAGAGTATACAAAAAATCTTATAATTACAGGTTATTTCAGTCCTAATCCAAACGAAAAAAAAATGTTTTTTTTTCAAATCAGAAGTACGCAATGCATGAATGCTTGCCAGAGAGGGTAGGATATACTATTCTTATCGAGAAATGCTCGAAACTCACCGGAGGCTACGCACATCCCGCGGGGCATTCCGCGACCCGCGAAAGCAATCGCCGAGAAGAACGAGAAGGCGAGGAAGAGACTAAAATTGTGGCACATGACGATGATGCCGTGCAAGTTCCTCAGCTCCGGAACGATGGCATAGACCAGGAGTGTCAGCAAGAGAAACACCGCGGATATTAACAGAAAGCACGGATATATCGTTGCCGCGGTGCGGTCGATATTAAAAGGGGGTTCACACAAGAAAGGACGAGTATCCCCGAAATTGGGGACAAAATCATAGCAGAAATAGTATGGTCCATAGGTGATGTTCCTCTCATACATCACCAGCCGGCCATCGGAGGCGCGTAGATAATAGCCGTCTCCGGGTACCGATTCCGGTTCCAAATGAAACTTCCTCTCGCATTCGCTGACGACACCAAAGATGACTCCAAATCTGTCTTTTGCGTCCACTGTGCCTATCAACGCGCCGTCGTCGTTGGAGATGTTGAGTTGAAAAAACTTTCTTCCTTCCTCTTTAACACATTGACCCTCGGTGTTCGCTACCTCTTCCATTGGACAACATTTCCGAAGGCAAGGTCGAGTCAAGAGGCAGGGACACCCTCTGACCACAGACTTCCCTCCCTCCTCCTCCGTCCAGAAAGTACCGTTGTGATATAGGGTGGCACCTCTTATGTCCCATACGCTTCCGTTTCTAAGCGGTAGGTAGGGGTCGATTTTCACGCTGAAATCTTCTTCGCAAGGTTTTTCATGACTTTCGGAAAATACGGTTCCAATCCATGGAAAGATGAAGAAGATTAGTACGCAGCAAATAACCATCTTGCTTAGCGGTTACCAGCGGACTGGTTGTAAGAGCCCGCGGAACCCAGCTTAAGGCTGTAACATCCTGCGAGAATGAGCAATCCCAGTTGTTTAGAGTACTGACAGGTAAACCACTACTCGGAAGAATAGCCAGACGGATATAGCACGGCCTTGTTTCTAGTGGTTATTTATGCTTTTCGCATTCTAAGTTTTCTCAGTAGTTACCTTTAGTTGCTCCTAAAAATAGGTGAGAAAATTTTATTGGCATATCTGTATGTATATATGTATGTACACCTGATAATACCTGTTGTCTATTTATAGTGAAACAAACTATATGTAGATCCATAAGAAAGCAACCATTATAGCTAAGATGAATTTATGATTTTTACAAAGTTTCTTTGTTCTGCGGGAAGAGATTTTAGGTTATTCTTGGGGACCAAGATTTCTGAAGAGTTATTTTATTAGATTCAGTAACTGTAAAATACAGAATAATACCAGAATGGAGCTCTCAGTATGTTTGTTTCCATAAGTGAAGGCCGGGAAGGTTTTAATTGTGAAAATAATTTTACGCTGTGAAAGATAAATAATCAATGATAGGCTAATTTTGCTATGATCGAGAAATTTATGATAGTGATTTAAGTCAATCGAACATTCTTCAGCTCTAATGTGAAAGCCGTCTTTAAACTTAAAGAAAGGATACTTACTATTTTCTGGACGTTTCTTCATTTATTATATTTTTTACGATAACGTTTTCACGGACTATTCGGAAATGGGAATTTCAAAGAAATTATATTTCAGTATTATAGCATGTTCCATTAGAGTAAACCTGCACGGCATGCGACCGGCGGGTCCGAGAGGGATTTGGAAATTATACTTAGTTACAAAAATTGGAAACTATTAAAAAGTTAAGAATGAAAAACGGAAACCTAATATAGGTTAACTAAGAGAAATTTAAACATACATCCATTCATTTAGTTTCTAATTACAAATTGATTGTTACTGATGAAACTGATCACAATACTCATTCGCGTTTTTATTTTTAGATAAATATAATTATTCATCTAACGCGATCATTTAACGACTACTAAATGCAGTCCTTCTCATCCTGAAATGATGTGAGATCGTGTGAGGATGTGATTCACGAAGGAAACATTTACTTATTTATTTTTGTTGATCATTAAACCGCAGGATACGTTACTCTTCCTTCTTACGGAGTTCTACTTTCATAAAAACGAGTCAGAGTTTGTAAGCTCATAAAAAGTGAAGATCGATTAGAAAGATTTAGCGAATTTGCGGCTATTAATGGTTTGGGGAGTAATCCACTCGGAAGAGATGTTGAAACGCAAGAAGAGTGAAGGAAGGCAACTTGGCAAGTTAAAGAGAGTCTGAAAATACCCTAAGATAAACGGAGTTTCGTTTCCACTTACGTCAAACTTTCTCACATTTGTTTCTTCGGTTGTCGAAACAGTTTTCATGCCGACAAGCTTTGTTGAACAAAAGTGGTCTTCGTTGACCATTTTTTCAGTTTTCACCCTCAGTTTCATATCATGCCATGTTATACTTCATGCTTACACTCTCTGCTAGTACATACATCTTGAGGAAGAAATTAAAATTTTAGGGTAAATATTTACAACCTTATAAAAACTCAACGTTAAAATTTTTTTATTCGACATATTTCGCAAACTTTAGCTCTTTACAAATGCCAGTGCATTAGAGAAGTACAGCAAAGTTAATTATTATTCTTGGTGTTTCCGATGTAAAGGCGTCATCATTCTCGGAAATCATCATTTATATTTATTTCTTACACTAACTCTATACGCTGAGAGTGTAAGAGACTGCCTTGGATTGTTTTCTCTCTCGAATCCGAAGAAGTAAACATTAAAACGCCAACAGAATGAGTCAACACCATTGGTCGGAAAAGGGGAAAAGAACAGCGAACAGGGAGCGCTACTTTGAAAGAAATGAAAGATTTTACGTTCTTTCTTGAAGGTGCACTTATCAGTTATTAAACATATGCGCGAATAGTCGTATATTTATCGGAAGTCACGGAACTTGTTATTGAGGTGTTGTTAATTCTGTATCTTTCTGCTGGCGATGTTTTGAGTTGATATTTCCATTCCTCGCGCAAGAGTTAATTTCTTTCAAGTAATCGATCTTTAGAAGTTTAAGCATTTGTTCCTGAAGTTCACAAGCATGGTAAACGACTGACGGCAACTAATGGCTTTAAATCAGTTCATTCTAACCTTTATACAAACTATAAAACTGTAACTTTATCTAAAATATGCTCTATTAGCACTCATCCCCAACTTCGTCACACGCGGAAAGGAGAGATGAGTGAAATAGAAAGTGCGGCGATCAATCTTTAATTTCCGGTCACGTATCCCAGCGTGGGCCACCAATCATGCATGGCTCTAATCCAAACGCGAGGCTGTTACCAGACGGCACGGACCCGGCACCAACATTTTATGAGCAGATGATTGCTTTCCGCAGAGGATTTCAGGGAAATGAATCAGTATTCATTATGTGAAAACTATTTATACGTAATAGATCTACCTTTCCATTTCCCGTGAATTTGACTCTTTCTCGAATTTCGAAATTTTGCGTAATTTATTATCTTTTTAATACTCACTTATTAATCGTCCCCGTATCATGTAGATAATTCGGTTTTTAATGTCGTGCATCTTTCCGAGACCGAAGTTCGATGAATCTGAGGGATAGCTTACTGAATAGGAGTCGGCAGCAGCAAACTGAAAACATATGCACTAAAAATAAAAATACCAATTATTGTCAGCAATCATTCGTCAAAGCATTTTACGCCAGGTTAAGTGGCCAGTGAAGTATTCAGACGGGGAACATGTTCTTATACGAGTCGTAAGTTTATAGAGCATCTTATGTTACCTGCCACTTTAAAAATGATCATCCTGCTCAGATAAAGACGTAAGTATTCACACGATCAGTAACTAAATACTCACAAATTTTGATTTTCAATAAATTGATAACAAACATTATCGTAGCGAAACGATTTGTTAAGAATTGTAATGAAAAATTGGCAAGAGTTACCCAGATGCTTCAATGTGTGGAAGGGAAATATTTATAAGAGAGAAGATCTTAATTTGGTTGAATTTGCGAATATCCTCAGAGATAGTACGCAATCGGAAGACATTATGCGTCTTCCCTATTATTTAGACGGATCAGAAGCAACGATGAAAATCGTGCCAATAGGTTAGAAGTTTCTAAAAATCACTGCGAACGTTCGCGGCAGTTATCGATTAAGACCTAACTAGACTTAACGATACATGCACCCCTACTACAGGTCAAAAGGCGACTCTTAGTGCATTACGTATAGGTAGATGAAGATTTTGAAACAGAGGCTCCAAATAATTAATGTAGATAATTATTCATATAGAAGATTGTAATCTCATAATTTGCGGGGCGGAAAGTGGACGGGTTGAGCTTTGCCCGGAGACCGGTGAATTTCAAATCCACCCCCGCAGAACAGTGAAACTGACCCATCGTCTTAGTATCGATTCATCCTTCTTCATTTTCTCACGCGAGCATTAACTTTCATGGGAGAATTTCGCCTTGGCACATCGAAGGTCAGCAGCTGCTAAGAATGCAATTCAACACAAGTTCAGCTCTGATTCTCTTCGGGAAATACGTCTTCTTAGGTCACGATACATGAATCATAGTCATTGCTTGCAGTTGGAGAAACAAAACATTCTACTTTTCCTCATTCCGTTCCGATCTACTGAAAAACTAGGAAATGTCTGATGAGTAAGAGGAAATCATCTCAAGAAGTAAAAGTTTAAAAGTTACTCAAGCAAAGATTAGAAAAAAAGACGTTGGAAAGAATAATTTTGTCTCGAGAACTGGAAGAGACTGGAACAACCTTCCCGGAAAAATCTTTAAGCCCTTTCCAAACAGTTTAAGGGAAATAATGGATAAGGGGCTAAAGCTTGTTTCTTAGCCTTAATATTTTTTTATCACTCACTTTCTTCTTCTAGGTAAATTTTTAAGTTGTGTAAATACATTTTACATCTTTTATTGGTGACAATTGATGTTTTTATTTTAATCGCATTTCATCTTGTCATTTATATACTATATATATGTAACCGCTACCACCAGGTCTTACATCTATCTGTAGTGTTTTTCAAATAATAATAATAATATATAAACCAAGTTTTATATGAAGAAAGTTTTAGATCAATTGATTAAGAAAAATGTACTTTCTTATTGCGAAATACATATATTCTTTTATTTCAAAGAAGTCCAAAAAATAGAAATTCAAATTATACTTCACTTCAAACCAAATATTCCAAAAGATATTATCGTCACCGAGGGCCTTTATTTGGACTTTACTTACTTAAATTAATTTCCTTTGCTAATTTCCTCGAATCTGGAAAGAAGTAGCCATTAATAACCATCCCTGAGACGCCGAATCCTTTTCAAATGCAGCAATTCTCAATATACATCATAGAAGCGATAAATTGCATTTTGTGAAATGAGTGTAGAAATAAATTAGATAAAAATTAACTCCATATATACTATCATCTCAAAGTATGCATACTATGTATTAGAACATATTTCAACAGAATTATTATTATTTAGTCATCTTTAACGTTGGAAATTGATGAGTATGTTTTGCAGAGAACTTAGGGACCCTGAACTTGAAGCTAAAGGAGCATTTATAACACTCAATTATATTTCGCTAAAAAAATTCTAGGTAACAAAATTGAGATTGTAAATGAAAGATTAAAAGTTTCCTCCTCTTTGAACATTGATGGATCGCAAAAATTAAATGATTTAGAACTACTGGACAATTGATCTAATTTCAAATCATAAAACCCGCAATCGGGTATTATAATTGATAATTTATTTCAAAGGGAAACTTAAGACATACTTAATTTATGAGCTGTAAAAAGTAAACCGAAATGTTGGTAAAATTTCGCTTATGAGAGTTAAATATGGCAAGGCTATCAACGTCACGCATTTAAAGAATAACGTGGAAGTAAATGGGAAAGGTGGCATGTTTTGTGGCTACCTCTTTCTTTCTGTTAAAGGTAAATCAGGTGGTTAAATGCAGCCTCAATATCTTTAAAAGTCAAATGGCAGTGCCACTGAATAAGGATTATGGTGAAGTTTCTTCACATTTCGTAACTCCAGCCATGTTTTCCCTCTCTCCTGCAGAATACTCCTCTTACCCTTGGAGACCGTCACAGCCCAAAAGGCAGTAGCGAAGAAAGGCGCAGTATGTGTCCTCTTTCAGCGACTCGACATCACCAGGGGATTTCCGCTGAGGATGAGCGAGGTAAGCCGGGAATCCTTTTCATTTAGCTACATTAGATGCAGAAATCTTCAACGACTTTCTGCATGGTGCGTTTGACTTTTGGGAGATCCTAATAAAAAAGGCCTATCTAATCCAGAGAGGCAATGGGTTAATAGGCTATGGGTTAGTGGGCAATAGGTTAATGGGCAATAGTCCTCCAACGGCAAGGTAAGAGAAAGTTGCCGGTGACAGTCCGTGTGAACATCATTCGAGAACTATGCGTATTCAATTTTGGTTCGATTCTCCAGAAAAAATTACTTATTTTTAGTTACATATCTAACTTCCGTAACTCACTTCTTTATACCGATGTGAAATACGGATTCATTTGAACACCTTTGAGTCAAGTGGAGGTATTCTTGAGATCGCAAGGGAGATCGACTGATCCAAGAAACCCTTGGAAGAGTAATATCGTGATTTTCGGAATTACATTTATATTGGATATTTTTATTTTCGTTGAGAATGATACCTTCCCCAGAAATGCTTGAGCTAGCATATGAAAAATCTTTTTTTGTTCAAAGACAGGAGAAAACGAGTATATTATACCGTATAACGTCGAATATTTGTCGAAATGTTTCATTAGCAGCACCTTATGTACTGCGTTTTTACGCAGAGATCTCAGATTTGGATTAAATGACGTATACTTCTGTCAGTTAGAACATGGTTCTCTTTTGATCGCATTTTCCTAAATTTCATTTCCTCCCCTAATTTCAATCGTCAGGACCTGTGTTGATTTATTCACATGTTTTGATGAATTAGGTAACTTCTTCATTACTTAAGAACTTAGACCGGGTTGGCGAACGTGTGGCATGTACAAGTACTTACACTCGTTGTGGAATGCAAGGGAATTTTTTGAACGCGAAACTATTCCTTACGGCTTTTGTTGTATATTCTTCAGTTTAAATACTCAAAATCCAGTGGAAATGAATATGAGTTCCACCATTCAATACTTGTTGTTAATCAATAATAACGTATAAATTCTTTCATTGATATAATGGAATAAACAATGCCCTTCTCTCGGTATGGTTTCTCATTATGTTGGCAAACAAGTTTCTTGTTTCATAAAATGTGACACTTCCCACAAATGGCTCTCCATCCCTTACCCAGACGAAAATAACGTAACAGCATTGATTATTTAATTCTGCACTGCCTTTTATGGAACTCATGTGTTCTGTCAGTGAATTTGAGGGACTTCAGAAATTTCTACGACTTATTAATAATAAAGGTTCGCAGTATTTCATCGGTTTTATGTCTTTCTACTCAAGCACAGGGGTGGCGAACCTATGACCCGCGTAAGAGTTGCTTTGGCACGCGGAACTCTGACTGCACCATCCATCTCATGTGTTCTTCACTAAATAAGCTTCAGAGTAAATTATGCAGATTCTGTTCATTATAAATGATAATTAATTATATATTCCAATTGTTTCATCTTAATCTCATCGTTGACATAATGCAATAGATAATATCAGCGTCTGACAGTATGGTTTGGCACCACATTGACACACAAGTCCTTAATATTTATCAAATGTGGCACTCTTGCCGCTGAAGGTTCGCCATCCCCGGTTAAGCACTTGCATAGTGCGTACTTGCAATTCGTACTTACCCGCAGAATTCTATTTTATGTTCATGTTACCAATATTCTGTAACGTCATGATTTACTGAAATGATTTGCACTAGTGATTACAATTAGTTTCGCGGTTGTTGCTTCGTGAAGAATTTCTATTTGAAAAAAAATTAGCATCAACCGCTTTCTTTCTGCTATATTTGCGATAAAAATGTAAGGTTATAATGATTAGCTAAACCTATGAAAAGAACTCATCAGTATCCGGCACATTTTAGGATTTCCACAATTTCTGGTTTGCACAATAACTTCGCGGAGTTGATTATTGCTTTTAATTCTCCGAATATGTACGCAACTTGATGTCAGCATCTAGAAAGCATTAAAGAATGACCTTAGATTAAGCTTGTCTTAAGAATTATCTTTGGGTTAAGAATTAGAAATTGATATCTTTACTAATCGAAATGTAGTCTATCAATACGACTATTTGTGTCCTTCGATGCCGTTGCTCTCAAGATAACCTGTTTGGTAAACAAACCGAAGGTCTGGAAGCTAAGATATTTTTAATCTCGTCTCTATAGTTACTTTCCGCGAATTTCAGCGATGATATTGCAAGTCAACTATCCAATAAAAGGGGAAATAGTTTTTGTTTTCATTCCTCCTACCACAGTACTTTAGATATACGACGAGTCAATAGGGCGTACTCAGATAACAGCTGACACCAGTTTTTTTTACCGAGAAATACTTGTTTTCTCTTTGCATTTTTTTCTGCGGCTGTTTCGTCGGAAATTGGGGGCTTGAATATTATTTGCGTGATGACAGACGATATCTGGAGGGCTAAGTTTATTTCTCGTGCGGATAAGCAAACAAAGACCCAATTTTCAAACTTGAAAAGCTTCGAGATAGATTTAAAAACGTTTCTTAAGCCGTTAGGTGCTCCAGAGCTCATGCGGTGACTGGACCAAGACATATGGAAGTTACTGTTGTAAGGAGTCCCCAATACGTGTTTTAAAAGTTGTCATCTTCAGGCGCTAGAAGAATTCTGAAGAAAATCTGTTATTTGGGATTGAAATTATTTAACCTAAGGCGAAAAGAATTTAAAATTCCCAAGATACGACGAGCGGGCCTAAGATTACGAAAGAATACCGGGATGGTAATATCCTCTTTATAGAAAACCTTACAAAGGTATGGCAAGTTACATACGTTTAAGTATGATTAAGATTTTAATTTTCGGCTTACAAGAAGGGATTTGGAGTCTCTGAATTCATCGATGACTGAAGGTGAAGATAGAATTTCTGAAATGCTTGCTGAATTGCTCCATTCTCTTCACGTTATTTTAATAGGAAAAATTACTATGTAAGGCCACGGGTTTCGTTTAGAATCGTTTCGATAAATTCCGTATGTGTGACCAAGGAGCTTCTCGACTTGGAAATGAATTGCTGGAAGATTAAAAATGATGTTGGTGTAAATTTACTTAATAAATTACAATGGTTTTTGAAGGGTTTAGCAGTAAAATCAACCATTACGATGCTAGGACCAGACAATACAAAAATTAACTGTTTTTGCAGATACGAGATAATAACAGATTAGGTATTTCGGTTGAATTGTGCTTGTATCCCCCTTACAATATGGTGCCAGGTTGGAGTATTTGTATAGATGGAGTTTCATTTAACAAAATAAAACTTTTTGGCTTTTTATGGACCTGTAAGTAATACATTTCAAACACTTTACTGTACTACACTCTTTAATAGGAAGAGCTATTATTCTGTAAGATAGATGAGCACAAATAAATTGATAGCTACGAGTAACCAATAATTCAACGGATATTTAATTAAAAAAATATGGGATGTTAAATTTTTTCCCCATGTTTTATTAAGTCAATTTTCGTATCATTTCTACTATAACAACAGTGCTGAACAGTAAAGAAACAGGCTGTAGATATGAATAAAATTGATAACATATTTCGACGCAAATTTGGATAATAAAAGGAAATTTTAACTACTTAAAGCTCATAAATGAAAATTTCATCAAAAATACTTTAATAATAATAAAAAAGGGTAAAAATGTTACATATAAAAATGTTCGTTTTAGGCATAAAAAATAACATGTAGATTTCAGATGAAGCTGCCTTAAATGTCAATCATCAACAGATCTTTTCTTCATTCACACACTAACATACTGAAAAATGGATGGAACACTTGTCTTTCAAAACTTCCACTTTTGATTAGTTACCACAAAAAAATTGTGCAAAAGGAAACAACTTAAGAAAGACTGCTAATTCGCTAGCAGACACTTAGATTTCAGTGGATAAATCCACATTTGTCTTTTAGAAAGCAGTAGCACAAAGAGACTGAGTTCACAATTAAGACATCCCTGAGTGAAACTCTTTTAATTCTTTTTGGTCATCATCCTAGCTGCTGATAACTCCACATAATTGCACCAACGTGAAGGTTCAGTGTTCTCTCCATTCTAATCCAACACTACTTTCAACTCTTTGACCACACCACAGTACACATCGCTGATCATCACAAGCACATCCTTCCCAACACATTCAAATCAGATGACTACCAACCCATACACACTAGCAAACCGGCTGGTTTTCCTTTGGATTTTAAATAAATAGGGCAAATGTCTAAAATCAAAATCATGAATCGTACGACACTTTCTCTGAGTCCACTGAGTACCACAATGTTTTTATGGGATCTCCTTGTCTGCGATTGATGACTGTGGGGTGAGGTCTCAGTTTCTGCAAAAGAAGGCGACGGATTCTATCCTTCCATACCAAGATGATGAAGATGAAAAATCCTTGGAGAGTGTTTCCAATGTCCGTCAGGAACCACAAATATCCTGGTCCACCAACTCCCCATGATACTACTTCTGCTATCCAGTTGACGCCCATCACAATGAACAATTTCAAGTAGATATCAAATCTGCAAAAGAGAGGTGGAGCACTCCATTGAATTTTAAATGAAATTGATCGATCACATACATTTTCACAATATATTTCCAGGTTTGTAATGTAAGCTATTTTCTGTGTCCTTCCCGTTGGATGGAATTTAATAAAAGATGGACAAATTTAAAAAAAAATTGATATTTCTGCAAATCGAAGATGTTCATGAAATTGGACTCAGTAGCACTAGTGAAACATACAAGCATTCTCCACAGCTATCTAAGGATTGTCATCCAAGTGGACTGGGATTCACCAGTAGATTCCTTCATCCACAAGAATAGAAAACTGGAATCAACTGGTGAGTCATGCTGTTGTGGATATACCAATTAAAAAGAAAATAGACTTGCAAGATTTTCAGCCAGAAAGAAAAGGCTTTCTGGTTAAGTTTCTAATGTACTGACTGTCTGCTAACCAAATAAATACTTACACCAAGTGGAACTCAGTCAATTTAACAATCCTAGGATGACTTAAAAACTACATTTTCTACTGAGTATAAGGAATAACAAGTGTGAAAACTAGTGACATGACTGGGACTTGAACCCAGATTTCCCTCTTCAGGGAATGCTTTTGTGAGCAAGGCTCTTCTCTTCTACAGAGTAAAAAGATAAAATAAACTAGACAAGACTTAAACCAACCTTTGCCTGTTGCTATCTTGGATTTCATCATTTCTTCTACTTTCAGCATCCATCAGTATGGCTGTGTCTCTCTTTATCCTTGCTATTTTTACTGCAGTGATTATGAACAGCACTATATTACACAGCAAAATCACAGCAACAGGTCCATAGAAATAGGCCAATGTAGCCATCTTGGCTGTGAATCAGAAAGGGGAAAGATAAAACCTTTGATTACTGAAAACAACAACAAACAAATCGATTTTATGAAATTCAGTAAATTTATAAATCATAACACAAAGAACAAATGATCCTGAGAGTTCAGTTCCTATTTTCAAGCTTTTAAATTTATTTCTGATAGAATATCAAACAGATAAAATAATTTGATAACAGCAATTAGCTTAACTTAGCATCCTGTTAGACTATTAATTAACTTAGTATCCTATTATACAACAGTAAAAATATGCTTTCATTTACTAATGAATAATTATAGCTTTGCTGCCAAATTATGCGATTACCTCAAAAACAAAAAAACTCACCGTTATACTTTAAGGTAAATATTTTAAATTACTAGAGTTACTCAAATTGTGCTGATATTATATTATTTACAATACTTTAGTTTTCAAATCTTGAGCACCTGTATTAACTATACATCAAACATGTAACACCACCACGGAATGTAGAATGGCTTCCTATGTAATTATTATTCCTTGTAAAATAATAATCAGGATAAATAACAAAAAAAATAAATAAAATACATGTACAGGTTTCTACAAAATAAACACTTTGGGGATGACCGGTTTTGGCACAGATCATGTCATCATCACCACCACCTGATGATGGCATAATCTATGCCAAAACCGGTCATCCCCAAAGTGTTTTTATTTTGTAGAAACCTGTACATGCATTTTATTAAATATGGTGCTTAACCAGTTCCTCCAAATGACAGCTGATCAAGTCAATTAAAAAAAAATATGTAAACACTTACAACTGAACCAGCATCTATCCTTCCCAAATCCAGGTTTGATGAAGCTGTCTGGCACTCCTGGGGCAAAATCCATAATTAGGGTAACCATGAGAATCACAAATGGAGAGCCCCATGCATATGCTGAGTAGTACAAGAATCTTCTATCCTCAGCATCTCTTGATGACAGAGCTGTGTTCTTGAAATCTCTGATTGGAAAAAATAATGAAAGAATGTATAAGGAAATACATCAAACTCAGAACTTAAATTACAATGGTATATGTGAAAAAACTGAAATACGTTCACATTTAAATCGAGCTGAAGTCTCTAATGAGCGTAACTTCAATGGAAAAAGTAAAATGCTTACCTGAACTTGAGATAAATATCAATGCACATTATGTTGATCCAAAAGAATGTAGCAAGGAAGGAAAACTGAATCACGAAGGCTGTAAGAAAGGAAGGGTAGAGAGTGTGATTAAATTTGAAATGAAATAAATAAGTATAACACCTTCACCTCCTTAAGTAGTAAATAAGATCTATGATAAATAAAGACTTAAAATCATTACAAGTTGTATATTGATAACAATGATTTAAGACATTTGGTCATACAATTCTTCCCTAAACATTAAAATATTTATTTTAAACATAGTGTATCACTTTAAGGCACACATCTATTTTTACTTAAAATAAAGATGTTGATCTTTGCCTCAAAATAACATTTATTTTACTCTTAATTTATTACTTTATGAAAAAATTTGTTCACACAGAGCTCAACTCCCAAGAAATTAATAAAAAGCAAAGCAAAATTTGTGGAGGGGATATTCCCCAAAAGATTCCTAGCCATGCCCAGGTAATTTCCAATAAGGCATAACTACCAATAACTAGGCATACTTGTTTTTACGTTCAATAACTTAGTTTTGCGTCATAGCAAGAAATCTAGTATAATCTACAGTGATTCACAATAACAATAAAGATACCTTCATCAATAAAACTTATTTTTCACTTTTTTACTTTGATGCGAAATACTGTTAAGGACGATATGCAATCTGAGAGCTGTTTTCAATGCAATACGAAGGAGGGATGCCAAATAACGTTAGAGCCTCAGTTGAGGCCAGTGAGTAATTTATTTATGTCTTGGCAGTGAGGCTTGTTGCGCTATTTTTGATCATAGACATCACCTAGACACTCTACCGATTTAAACATAGCCTCTCACTATAAGAGACGCATTATTCTGGTCCCAGAGGACTACCAGAGATTGCGGCATCAAAAGACACATTGACCTCCACGTTGTTTACGTTCTCTCACTCAGGGACAACCACTTCAAACGCAGAGCCCCGCGTTCGGATGGCACGTATACTAACCTGAAGCTATGCAATTGTTGGTAGCCAGTTTTTTTCCAGCTAGTTGAACCAATGAAAGGAAAACGTAACCCATCACGAGACAGCTGACGTGACACATTAGGGATTTTCCGTGGATGTTCCGGAGTTCTGGAATAAGGGCATACACGAAGAAGGTAGCCAATAGGAACAATGTCGACAGCAACATCGCCACAGAACACACATACACGATCCACGGTACTTCCATCGGTGAAGTAGAGGAGGAAGGACTTGCTCGGTCGCACACTTTAATCAGGTAATCTCCTACTTCCTCAACGAAGTCCACACAAAAATCCGTGGGCTCCACAATTCTCCTGTTCTTTCTGGGCAAGACGAGGCGACCGTCCGAAGCACGTATATAAGACACATCGTCAGCGTACTTTGTGGGGTCCAGCAATACCTTTCCTTTGCAGGGAAGCCCATATAAAATTCCAAATTTCCAGTCTTGAACCACGCTTCCTGCATCGTCGGTAACGTTTGGCTTGAAAAGATCTTCTGCAGAGATGTTGTACACGTCCGTAGGCACACACGTACCCTTTCTTTCCATGCTCTCTCCTCTAAAGCAGCACTTCCTAATGCAGGGCCTTGAAAGTTTACAGGGGCATCCTCTGTACTTCCACTGCACGTGAGGGTCTTCGCTATCATCTACCCAATAAGTTCCACGAGGGTATAAAACAAGGTCCACGGGGTCCCAAACGCTTCCGTTGGGGAAGGCGCGCGCGTAATACATACGAACACTCAGATCTTCTTCGCACGGTGTTTCCTTTATAGGGGAGACCGTTGAATTGCAGAGCACGGGCGCCGATATGGCGAAGAGGCATAGCAATACTATACCAAGTTCACCCATCGCTCACCACTCTCCTCAGAACACCTGGCCACAACGGAGGCGGACGCGTGAATGACTCGTTTGTCGGTGGACGCGCGCACTACGAATCGCTCAAGGCGCATGCGCGAACACGGATAACCAAATAAACATTGGAGCGACTCAGAACGAGTTGTGAGGCGTACCTAAATATACGTAATAGCCTATTTCGCGAGGGAATTCCGAGAAATTCCAAAGCTGGTCACGCATCAAGCGTAGACGTCTTCGTTTTACAGTGGCTGTTGCAGATGAGATTGCTGTATCATACGATGACGTCATGGTGCTGGGTCGAATCGGAGAGAGTTCGGGAGCGTGCCATGCGGGTCCTCCGTACCGTTACTCTTATTTGGTAGGCGCGTGGTGCTGGAGTTAAAGAGCGCGTGCGAACATTTACAGGTACTTGGCATTCAGCGTCAGCATCGACAATAATCCTCGCTTGGTTAGATTTATTCATTCCGATTTGAGTTGCGATATTTACATTTTTTCAATCGTTCCTTCGTTATTCTCGGAACGTAGATGTAATAGTTTCAAAATGGTGACGAAGTGCTTATAATTTTGTAAGAGAGAAAATCGTATATCTAAAGGACAATGAAAGGAATGGGGATGAACTGTCTAAGGAGGATCGTGAGGCCGTAATTCTTCCTAAGGCCAAAAGAATCATTTCTTGTTTGTGATAAATATCCAATCATCCCCTGCTGATTTCGCTACTAAATACACACATACATAATCGTATGTATGTTCCCACAGTGAGTGTCGTACACAATCCAAACAGATCCATCTCCCGAAATTTATTAAGTCTTTTCTGTTAAGGTGAAAGTTTCTTGGGACAGAAATGCGGCATGGATTTCAAAATCCCGCAATTCGGGACGCAAATATTTTTATCTTTTTCTCTAAAATTTCTTTCCTAGGCTCCTTCTGCCATCAAAACGTTTAATACTAATCGGAACCATCAAGATTAAGGCATATTTAAAAAATATTTTCAAAGTTTTTTTTTCAGAATTAACGATAATTGTATGCATCATCTTTTATATAACATGAACAGAGTAATAATAATTAATATGAACAGGAGCGAAGGTTACATCGTTACTCAGCTCTAAAATATTGAAAGATTAAAATCTCTTTTAAACTCAAATATTTTACTCATCATTAATTAACGTCGGATGAAATGTAAAGAGGGTTCACGGAGAAAGCTATTCCGTAGGGTTCATTGACTTTTGCACCTCGTACACTTCCTATATGCCGATGACGTCAGCCCAGCGTAAACAGCGTTGCTTAGTTAACGAACATAACGCTTAACGAATATGACTGAAGTACCGATCATCTGTTGTCAACGACTAATGATGGGATGCTATTTATTATAAGTCGATTAATTTATCTTATGGTAAAAGTAGAGGTGATCAACAATCAACACGATCACTATTTCATTTTCGCAGAAATTCTCATCTATTGAGATTGCTACGATGAAAGGTTGTCGACTCGCCTAATTTATTGCCAAGCAAAAAGCGAATTCTCTCCATTTCGTGCTCACCGATATAACGAATAAGGAAAAAAAGGTGCGACCAGAAACATTTACAACATCCTGTCGTAAAGGTCACGTTTAGAGTATGTCAGCTGTAGCTGCGGCTCAACTTGTGGTTTTCTCACAGCATTGACCCATATAATAAAGTTTACAGTTCCTTTACAGCTTGAAACTTTCTCCTTTCCATTCATTCTTTTAGTCCAAATTCATCTGCATACTATCTAATGCAGTGATATTTTCCTCGTAATTTGAGACTTTCTTGTGCAAACCATCTTGAATTCTGCATCAGCGTCGACACGCTGTATGTCCTCACGTCCTAATGTTTGAAGAGCACCATCACAGACTTTTAGGGTCAAACTTCCACACGTTACAATCTGTACCCGCATTTTTGAGCATCCATCTATACCAAGAGAAAATTTAGTATTTATTCACGTGGGGAATGACCTTTTTAAATGACCATTCTAGCAGACTCCTTTAAATCCAAGGTTGGCTGATAATTAAAACCTAATCACAGTTTGGAAACACTTAACGTGAAGGCTAACTTAATGTCTGTGGAAGAAATCGGCGATGCTGCTCAAACTACTTGTCTTTGTCACCTTTCGATCATGTATTCATAGGAAGTCTCACGGTTATCCATTTTAAATGAGGGAAGGATCGTGGGGACCTATTGCATACGTGCACGTGTCCTGACAGCTTAATACCAAGTAATGAGAGGTTTATCGTATCCTCTGCTGCGGATAATAACTTCACATTCATTCGTCTTGGATTATAATTTCCAGCTTGTCATTGTAGTTGGGTGATTATGTCACATAATTACTTCTAATCTTTTCTTGTCTTCTTGCAAAGGGTAATAATCGCTTCTCTCTTCCCTGTTTCCGGTTTATCGCGAAAGAAAAAAACGAATTTGTTTCTCAGGAAGAGAATATTCCACTTTGTGCTCAGGAACAGGAACAGGAGAATAAAAAACTTTCATGTCGGGCGTATATGTCATAAGATCTGTATCTACGTAAGATTATTCTGTGCTGAGTTTTCTCAACGCCGTGTATATCCATAGAATATCACTTCGAGATAGAATCAAATGAAACCTTATGGAATGCTATTAACATATTATGCCTAATAACACTTGGAAGGCATTTACATACCACAATTTTATAGGAATTGTTATGGCGGCAGACAGCTTCGATGAATGGAATCGCTGGTAAACTGGATTGTCTCGGCCTTAACTTGGAGGTATTTCATGACGATTGTATAAAAACAACAGTCCAAGGGACAGTGTGTTTATAAACATTGTAAAATACAGTGCACCAAAAGACAAGATTTAAGCGACTCGGATTACGAGGCCACGCCTCATCTTCAGATGAAGATTAAATTTCAGGTTCAGGGCGATTAAATTCCTTTACAGCCATTTTTTAAAAACCTAATTCAGAATTACGTACCGGGTTTTCAAACACAAAACTTTTCATCAATGACATTTTATGATTATTGAAGAAGTTTTAAATATACCATCAGAATGAATTTTCCAATAAATCATAGCTTTTTAGGGTATCTAACTCCGGAATGATTAAAAATCTGTAGTAAATGAAGAACCAGCATACTTACGTACGTTGAGTTAATCTTTTGCAGCATAAAATGTCTCCTCTTTGGAGTTGAACTGTAGCTCTTGAATACTGAATAATCATTGCGATGCCGAATAAATATAACATAATATTTGCCATTCGAGGTTTCTCGGTCCGATGATCATAGTAAACTTATATATGATATGGATAAATCTCGGTAGAATAGACAAGTATTCATATGACTTAAGATTTAGATTTGTACCCCGAAAGCTGCCAGTGGCGTATGGCAGGGAGTGTATTCACAGCTTACCTAATCCATTAACTCCTCTGATGCAATGCGGAAAGTACGACCTTAAGAAACTACCTGTTTTAGTGATAACTTCCTAGCACCCTTGTCTTTCCTCGGATTTCGAAGTGTTCGATAAATTTAATTTGAAAATAATCGCATATACTTTAGCATTTCGTCAAAAGGTATCATTTCCCTCTGAAAAGAACTCAAACCAAGGCTTTCACCGTGGAATGTTTACGGTTGACCGACGAGTATGAAAGGCCCTTTGAGAAGCGTTTGGAAAAGGACTTATCGCATTTGGGCCGGAATTTACTGCGTATGTGACAAGGTGTGGTTCCGATAGTTTTTTTATCTCATCGTTCGTTCTAAGAAAATAAGACATTACATATCTTTAAACTGCCGATTCTTGTTCACCTTCCTCAGAGCTGGATCATTTGCGCTATTTTTTTGGAAATATATTCCGTGAAATAGAACGCCGTTTCCATCACAGCGCGTTCGATATCAACTTCTAACCAAGGGTATTTGCAAAATACACGAGTTTAAAAACAATAAAAAGGTCGTGACAGGAAGAGACTTTCATATACATTCTAGTTAATATTGAAAAGTTTATTTAAATACTATAACTATAGATATCTTCTCGACAAGGGATGTTAAATTACCTAAAAGTATCTAATAAAGTATGCGAATATATGTGAGTTAACGTTGCTAGAGATTTTAACACACTTTACAGCTTGTATTTCCTGCAGATCTTCAGATTGTTGTTTGAGAATGTAAATTTATATTTCCGTATCTCATACAGTATCAAAAATGTTGTCCCCTGGAAAATACTTAATAACAGCGGTCGCCAATATTCCGAACCTTACGGGCCACTAAACTGACAATTTTGAATCCCGCGGATCACTAATCTAACGTTTGCTAAAAATTTCGTTCTTATGCAAAATAAACATGCTATCATTTTTGTAATGCAATTGTCGTCCTCTTCTAGTCTGTTGGTTTCTTGAAGGTGTCTCAAAATTATATATGATATAATAGGGTATAAACTTAGGGTATAAATATTTGCAACTTTTATATAAATATAAAAGTTGCAAATATACCAATTTTTTTCGTGGACTAGCAAAAGCTTCTCCCGGACCACTGGTTGGCGACTCTAGAAAACAGTAATGGATTTCGGGAATCTGAGGAACATATAGTGAGGGTTCGCTAAATTGTAACCCTGTACATATTGAATGAAAAAGAGATAATAATAAAATCTCAACAGACTTCTTTCTTCATTCATTTCTTATTTTTCACCTAAGCAGTCATTTTCAGTATTAAGTAATAATTTGAATTAGAAATGATGGAATAGAAAAATGAAATTCGAAAAGATTTATCCATTTAGATATTTTTAAAATGTCTGTTATTTATATACACTATCCAACCGCAGCATATAATATTTTTGTGCCATAAACTTCTTTAAAGGAAGATGCGACGAATATTAAAATGAAAGAATTATATTTTTATACTTTTCAAAGCAGTTCTATCATACATTAGATGTGATGAGTTCTGTTCTTTGGATATCGTTTTTTTCGTCGTTTTCGATGTTTTCAATTCTTTTGTTTATCGATACGATGTTCTTGATAATCTAACTTGAGTTGATAATTACTGTATCAAATGGCATTTCCCCATCAATGTTACCGATTAACTTCAAACACCGTGACAAAAATCACGCATTCGCTTTTACTCAGCTATAAGTGCTTCCTTAATCTTTGCTCATCGCCATATTTATAATGGATTTCTTCCTCAAATAGCCATTTAAAGCTTGCTGAAGGCTTCAAGAGAAAACGGGTTCGTTTTTCTGCAGTTTTCATTCTCCGAGACTAAACTTTTACAGTTTTCGAAGAATCGCGTGCCTAGGAATACATCCCTGGAATTCTCTTCGGTCGATTCTTGCGGAATTGCTTCTAAAATATTCCGATGGGCTCCGCTGTGGAAACACATGGCCGCAATAGCAAAGGGAATTTCGCGGTAACTCCAGATCATGCAGCATTAAACTTCTCGGAGACCAAGACCAAGCATCCTTTTTTGGGATCTTAGTTTCCATTTATATTCCACTGTTTTCGAGACGCGTCTCGACTCGAAGGCCTTGGTAGTGTAAGCATTCGATCTTTGGGTATTTGCTGAGAAAGTCGATCACGCCGTTAACCAGACAAACCAGTCTACTCGTCACTATTCTTTGGAAGTTCGCCGCGGATGCGTTAAGTCCGGGAGTCTCCTAATTACCGAGAGAAATCTTCTCTCTGCGGTGAAATCCACGGAACTGGTCTAAAAACGTTCCTGCCCAAATAAAAAACCGAGCGCCGAGTGTTTTAGAAACAAAAGCTCCGACTCACAGAGGATGACGTCATCGGTTTCTCCAAGAAGAGCGAATGTACGCTCCAAGATGTTTCTCTGCCCTCTAATCTTCGCGGGTCTTTCCCAGGAACCGTTTACTAATGCGCTCCACATTCAGATGAAAAGTTAAAAGACCGGTTTGTGTAAAATCGCAAGAAAATAAGGTTCCACAAATAGCAACCGTCCCATTCCACGGAGAAAATGGGATCAAAGTAAAAGCAAAAGTTAAACGTCCTGTCTGCTTATCGGAATGCTTGATTTTGTGTTGAGATATTCCGTAGGAAATAAACTTTCAATTCTTCCGATATTTTCTCTTTCTTACCTTTCTACGCGTAATCAATTTCAGATTTGAGAGTGTTTCAAGTTGGTCTAATATACGTACAAGAGTTAGGATCGTTGTTAATAACATCCCGTCGCAAGAGATTTGAAACATCGAGCTTTTCATTCCTCGAAGCATTGTCATTATCAATAAATGAGTGGTAGGCTGTTAAATTAACCATTTTGCGATAATAATAGCTGATTTAAGCTACAATTAATTTATCCACTAAATTTTTCCTCGGTGATTTTGGCGCAGCGGATGCAGACTCGAAATCTGTAGTTCACATAAATTAAGTGAATGAGAAAGAAAGGTAGAATAAATCAACAGAAAGATAGCAAAGTATTGAAAGCAAAAACTGAAAACTCGCTTGCGTTATCTGTTGAAGAGGGGAAAAGATCAGTGGCGTACGCAAGGGTGTATCCTAAAAATAACAGATATCTAAAATTTTAATTACAGCATTTCGAAAACGTTCGCCTTTTCAATATGTATGAATTCCAATGTTGGTCATGTACTTGATAGATCAATTCCATACATATAAAATATATAATAGATTTCTATATTTTACTTGTAAATCTATTTTTGGGCATGTTTGACCTTGAAAAAAATGGATATGGCGCTGATACCCGGAGGAATATCGTTCCGTAGACTCCCCTTCTTTTTTATAATTCATTTTTTGTGCCAGTTCCCTCTAGATTATATTCTAGTTGCACCGTCACCATGCCAAGATTGAAATTATTCAGTACTAATTTTGCAAATTAAAACAATATTCCCCTGAAATATTTTTCTGCATACGCCACTGAATATGAATCCCCATGTCGAAACCTTCTGCCAATTTTCTGCCTCTAAATTTCTTCTATCCAAAGTAATATTTCCCATCTTTGAGAGAGATTTTCTTGGTAAAGGGTAAAGTTTTTCCCATAAGTTTATCCAGCGTCAAATTATGGTCTACATTCTAAATTGAGATTTTTTTCTGGCTCAGGTTTAGAGCCGAGGTCGGGAATCTGCGGCCTTTAGACCAAATCAGACTTCCGGATGCACAGTCTGCCACTTCCTGAAACATATACGAGTACATGCATACATACAAAAGATTCCCTTTCCCAATCTCTTTTTTTATTTCAATAGAAGATAATATTTTGTCTGGGTGATTAGATTAGATAGATCTTGGCGATTTATTTTGTTTTTCTATGTATTTTATTCGAAGTTAAACTACTCGAATATAGGCAGTATGCGATTGAAGGGCGACCTGATGGTTTATTATGCGACAGAATGTTATGATGCCCTTAAGATCATAAAAGGTTCCACACGCCTGGTTTTAATAAATTCTTGACCACGTCGATTTTAAGAGCGTCAATAGTCTTAAGTCACTCTTAACATACTGAACATAATTAACTTTGCTTGACCACTCGAAAAGATAATAACCATAGTTTCCTACTTAGCGATATTGTCACTAGATCTAGAGACTTGTTTAATTGCATTATTTATCTTGCATTTTATTGACTTGTTTTCTGTCTCAGGAACAATTCACACTCCCTCTAGCATATTTTGTAACGTTGACCATCCACTACGTACTTTTAACATTAAATGCTTGACTAAATTATAAATCAAAATGACATTACGTTTTGGTGAACAAACACCGAATAAGTTCAAACAATTTACGCATTATATACTTAAACTGTGCGATTCTTGAACTGATATTATTAAATAATATTTACGAAAGCGAATTTAAGTTATGTTACTTTTATTATTTCTAGTGATATAACTTTTCCATTTCAGCAAATTTTTAGCTACTTTTCAGGGTTCATCTAGCGACAATTTAAAAATAAATTGGTATCATTGAAATATACATATCTAGTTTGGTAGCAATATAGAATCGTCAGGAAGTAATTCAAGCAGCAGGTCTGCTGCGAAAATCTGATTCTCATCACTTTATCGAGTAATTCAGGAAAAAGATTTGTGACCCATTATCAAAAAGTTAAACATAAACTTTGGTATTTCATAAGTCGCTGTTCAACTATTTCATAGTCCGCTTTACACGTATATAATCGTAATGTTGCCAATCTTTCAGTTTTCGATAAGTTTTTCAACGCCGGTAAACGTTTCCCACCTTTATTTCGATTCAGCCGAATTCAACGCTTCGTCATGTTCACAACTTCTCAGCATTGTTTAGGCTCTTATATCCACCCTTGAATTTATATAAGGAGGTTGTCAAGGATAGTGTGAAGAGGATAGTGTGAAGTCCCCCCTTCGAAATAACATTTTAGTCTCCTTCTCCAAGCTGCATCTATTCGTAAGTTATTATTACAAGACAGCTTAAAAATGTTTAAGTTGACTTCCTGGGTTGCGTAGGAGCAATTGACTGTTTCCTTTGAGACTTGCAAAGAGGTCTAACATAAGTTATCAAAGTTCCTTCTGCCTTGGGCTCGTGGCCTTGAATGAGGCCACATTAGCATTTCTCAGGAACGAGTCGCTTATCTTCCTGTCCACTTTGGTCCACAACTTGGTACTGGACACGTAAAAATGCATCAGTTTAGTATTCAACAAAAAGAGACAACATATATCCAGAGTTAAGGCAGTTTGGGAGTTCTCGCATTATTATTCTAGTTCTAGGAAAAAAATGAAGTTTAATGTTTGGAAATTCATCAAAGGAGTTACTTAAAGACATAGTGGAGCATTGACGTCGTTTGAAAAGTCACTGTGGTTGACTAAGTCATCGGTATACCTCTTGAAATACTTAGTCTGCATAATTCGTATCAAGCAGCAATGCGGAAGACGTCATCCGATAGACCTCTGGGTCTTCCGCTTCCTCCAAATGCGTCACTACGTCCTCGGTCAAGGCGCACGCCGAATTTTTTTTATTTCCAGTTTCCTCTGCCGTCTTTGCACACCCGACAGGTTTTGTTCAGGTGTGGCCCCCCAGGCATGGCTTTCAAGGAGAAACTTCTGGAAAGTTTACCCAGTTGGTGAATTAGAGGACTTCGTTTTATCTACGTAATTGAGACTCCTGCTTCTAACTCAGTACTTTAAAGATAAAAAAGTCAAGTTCATTGGTTAAAACAGATACAAATGCGATTCAAAAATTCGAGAAAAGGAAGGTTGAGAAAAGAAGATAGTGCGCAGCCTTGAACTTTTATGTAGGTTGAGATGCGGCTGATCAAGAAATTTTCTTACCGAGTAAAAAGTTTGAAATTTAACGCTCGTATTTAGTCTTAACTAAATATCTTAATTGAGCATTAATTTACTACCATGCATTCCTTTAACAAACTTCTATGTTTATAATTGCAGGTTAAAGAGTCAGTTCTATGGAGTGGGAGGATTTTTTCATTATAGATCACGTATTTATATGATTTGAAATTCTCAAGAATTACATGAGTTCTCAGGAACACTTGGGGAAACTCTTATGGTACCGACGATCGAGAGAGCATAAAATATCGTTATCCATTCGTATAATTTTGTTTTACCGCTATCGCGTGGATTTTTAAGTGTACTCTATTCAGAATGAATAGGCCATTAATAATTTGCATAAGCAAGAATATATCCCTGCATGTTCAAATGTCAGAGTTCATATGATTGCTATAATAGTCATATTTTATCCTATGAACTTCAGAGCGTATGTAACTGTCGTAACGTTACGTTTTCCTGCTTTTGTGATTATTTTTAGCTAGCCAAAGTGATATAGATAGGATACAAGTGGTGCAGAATAGGGCAATGAGAGCTGTTTTGAACTGTGATAGATATGCTAGTGTGAAAAATATGTTAACAGCTTTAGGGTTACTTAGTTGTACAGAATATATTTTGTTGTCAACATATACACTTCTATATAAATGTTTAAAAAACGATTTGCCCAAATATTTTGACAGCTATCTTGTCAAGAACTGTGATGCTCACTACAATAATACTCATACAAAGGACAACTTGCATATTAGGAGTACACACAAGAAGAGTACTAGAAGAAGTGTATTTGTAAAAGGAGTAGAGTTGTACAATGCTTTGCCAAAATGTATTAGGGAGGCTCCCAATGTATGTATGTTTGTTGATAAAGTGAAAAGGTATTTGATGGACAGCAGGTGTGGTTGAGCTGATTGCACGAGATTTATTATTTTTTTTATGTTCTGTTAAGAAATTATATGTCTATTTGTATTAGCTACTTGCTAAAATGAGAATAAATATATATAACACAACCATCATTATGAGACGAGGGAAAAATAACATGAAATTTCCAAAACATAGACTATCCATGTATGAAAGGACCCCATATTACATGGGAATAAAATTATATAATAATATCCCGAAAGAACTTCTAGAGAAGCATGGGAAAAGTATTAAATCTTTTAAGGAAAACTTACAAAAATTACTTATAGAAAAGTGTTACTACTCAGTTGAGGAGTTTATTGCAGACAATAGGTTATAGTTTTTGATTGTACTTTGAGTTCTTAATGTATTATGAATGTAAT
>KZ308515.1:722413-764509 GCA_000376725.2 Ladona fulva
GAAATGGTTGGGGAGGAAAGGGTTTTAATTGAAGTAATTAAGCGTCGACAAAAGAAATGGGTGGGTCAGATATTGAGAGGAGAGGGATTGCTGAAGAATGTAATAGAGGGTAGAATGCAAGGGAAGAGACAGAGGGGAAGGCAAAGGCAAAAGATGTTAGATGACATAAAGGATGGGGTTAGTTACCACGTAGCGAAAGAAAGGGCTATGAATAGGGAATATTAGGGCACATGGACCTACCGAAAGGTAGAGCACTTATGTATATGTATAGTTCCGATAGCGGAGAGTGATCATAACTCTCGGCTAGAAGGATATAAGAACCGAGTATAGGCACATTAGTAGTAGTATAGTTAAAATTGCTTCGACAGCTAATGTCATTTCGCACGTGAGCCCCCACCGGGAATCGAACCCGGGACCGCTTTCGCCAAAGTCGAACGCGTTGCCCACTTGGCTATCCGGGAGGCCCTATAGGCAAATTTTGGTCCAGACATTTTAAAATACTGATTTGCATGACGAAATCCGCCATATCGTGATTCCCGTACTCAGCGAGCCCAAATTCCGAAACCAGACGGTAAAGAGATTTCGCGAGATTACACCGATAACAAATAGCAATTACTTGTCTCTTTTTTCTGATAGCATTAGGAATAGCATTAAGGCGGCTTATTAATAGGTTCAGTGTCTTCATACCCCCTGCCATACGCCATACGGCGGCTTGCGGGGTACTAATGTATATGTAAATTCATATTCAGAATAAAAATGAAGTGACTCAGTAATAACAATAATAACCGTCGGAATCAAAAACAAATGTGAAGACGATAAAAATCCAACTCATCATGAGTTCCCATCTTTGGTGAATACAGTTTTCCACAAGTTCTAGTTTTTACTCCGAACTCTTTCACAAAGCAATGAAATGGGCAAAAAGAGAAGTTGATTTCAGTAGGGAATGATTCAAAGAAGCTATCAGGAAGTTTGGGAAGGCTGAGTACATAGACGGACGCTAAGAGTAAGGAAGAGGAAGAGTGATTTCATCGATAGGGTTAGTGTTTTTACAAGTAATTAGTTTCTCCTTGTGTACATTCATGAGTTTTATTACCCAGAAATCGAATAGTGGGTAAGGAAAACGACCGAAGAAGTTTCCAGAGTCTGTGATTGTTTGAAAAGATTGTGATTTCACTAACCAGCTCATTCACAGCGCATTCAGCCTTGAGTCTCACTAAAGGAACTGTTGTTCTTAAGCGTTACCGCAGTTGAAAGAAACTGAATCTAAACACGTTTGAAAATAAGCCAAGGAAATGGGAAAATATAGTATACGTTAAACACAAAATATCCATTGAAAATATGGAAAAAGTTGCAGAAAGGATTCACTCTGTTTAGGTTAGAGATTGCCACCACTTTCGAAAGAGACCGCCAAGCTTTGGAATGTAGGCGGAAGAAGGCGAAAGACACCGACTTTCAGAAGTCAAGAAATCTTTTTCAGGAAAATTATGAAAGAAATGATTTTCAGAATTAGTTCACGCGAAAATCAAAAAGATATGCCATTTTAGTGTGATATATCACTTCCATAAAACCATTCGAGAAGACTGTATGATAGTGAGTGATTTCACGTCGCTTATTCAGAGGATAATGGTGGAAAATCATTGCGAGACCTTGGCAGTTAGTCTAGTTGAGTATAAACTGGGTGCAAATGCAATAGGCCCCAAATCTTAATGCAAAACTTTACTCAGATGCTAATTTAGATGTAAATAGGAGGCAAAGTTTTCTTTCTTAAACGGAAGTATTTTTTTCTGTTATCTGTTGGATATACATCCGAGGAACTTAAATTTCCTACAACTTATAAACTCATTTACTCAAGCTATTTGCATGGTTTTTAAAGTTATGTATTTCTTTTGGTGAGTAATATCAAGGATTAGTCTCGTTTCTGTTTTGGTGAGGATTCGTTGAAAGTATACCACAGTCACACAGGAGCTGTAAGTACTGTACCCGTCCCAGGAGTGTTTTCCAACTCTATTCAGATTGAATAGCCCATTAATAATTTGCATAAGCAAGAATATATCCCTGCATGTTCAAATCTCAGAGTTCATATGATTGCTATTATAGTCATATTTTATCCTATGAACTTCAGAGCGTATGTAACTGTCGTAACGTTACGTTTTCCTGCTTTTGTGATTAGAATGCTTACTCTGCATTACGCAATCAACAGTGTTAGCGGAAAGCGTTAGGAATGACAATAAAGATTTAAAGAGGAATGAGACACTTCCTCAAATCTTCTCCCAACGTAAAACCATTAAAAGATTTCCTTGTTTGTTTCGTTGTTATCATTTGGGAAGATGTATTACTAAGCCTATCATAGATAATCTTTATCGCTCTAGAACTGTCGAGTTCGAGTTATTGTTAAGTTAGCTAAGGAAACTTCTACGAACAGGCTTCTTCCATTCAAGGGAAGAGATGATGATTCGTTCGAGTCGAAAGTGGTTGTTAGGAGAAATTCCATTCATAGTATGTACCGGCGAAAGCATCTAGTGCTAGCGGTGATCTTGGGGAATAAAGGAGATTTTTATGCGCGAAATATTTTTGGCGTATTTCTCCAATCACGTGATAGGACTGAATATTTACTTTCGTGTACGTATTGTTTCTGCGAAGTCATTGGTAAGGTCGGTAAATACTCTGTGCGTAGGAACTTATGTATCATTTTCCGTTTATGATTATATTCGTATTTTCAAACTCCCGGGCGCAATATTACATCCGTTTATTACATAACTATACTCCTAGTATGTATAGGTAGACTTCATTTATTTTTTATTTGCTAAAAAAGAAACAAGTATTCACAACCATAAGAATCACAGTTTGTCCAAAGCGGAAGTTCCGGAATATATTATTTAAATTAGGTTTCAGTTTGTAATTCTGAGCAACCTATTAAGAAGCGCCATTGTAATGATGTCATCAACTATTGTATTCCGCTCAGAAGAAAACGGGTTACTCCCAGTAGATTATAGTCGCTCTTGCAGATGACTCCTCCCATTTTTAAAAAATCCGCTACCGGTGTTGATGAAATGGAAATCCTGTTTCGTATATTACCACACTAACTTATGCGGGTAATTTTCGGTGTCGGAATATTCTTGGAATTCAAATATAGATAGAAACATAAATAACGTAAGTGGGTCATTTATTATGTTTGCAGTTTTCAAAGGTTATTTCTCCACATGCGCACAAGAAAAATTGAAACGAGATTACGGTGGCTGTTGCTCTGGTGCATTATGGGCAATAAACTGGCTTATATATAGCTCAAATTATGTAAGATATGGCTTAAATCACTGTGTCTCCCATTTAAATTATTTTTTCGATCATTTCTAATATTTAACCTATTTATACAGAAAAACTTATGAGAAGAAAGCGTTATGCAATATTTCTATCTTGAAGAATTTTTCCTTCTGAGATGGTTTCTCAATTCTTCCTTTTTTTAAAGGGAGAATTTAAAAATGAAGTACCGTTGCGTTGGAATATAGAGATATTATTAGAATCAGTGCCCTATGGCTGATTTTATTTGTAAGCCCTAGAAGATTCTGAGACAGGTTCTTCTTTGATTTTGAAGACTACTTCAGAGCATATGTAACTGTCGTAACGCAACGTTTTCCTGTTTTGTGATTAGAATAATTCATTTGTATGATATGAGAATTAAACTAAAAATAAAAACTATAGGCCTGAATCGAAATAGTTTATAAGTACTTTTCCATCAATAAGGACTCCTCTATGTGCCCTGGGTAATTTAGGCGGACACCTTGGTTCATAGCTTATTAATTAAAGCCGTATTTATGTATTGATATATTACGAATTTGTTCCATAAAAATGAACTTCAATTACCGAGATTACATCCGAGAGGAATAAATTCGCATTATTTTCTCATGTGGAAAAATTTCGAAGCATTTCACTTTATTTCATGTTTACACGCCTTCGACCATTATATTTTGCGTGTTATAGAAGAAGGATAAAAAGTTGTCCATGGCTCAACATCTCTTTGTGGGCTAAGGCCAAGCCAATCGGTATTTAAAGCGGATAACTGATAAGCGCATCGACTCCCACGCCGCCCTATAATGGCTCTTCTAGACCGCTTTGGATCCACTACCTAATTCAGGTAGCTCCTCCATTTTTTCACGTTGCAGGGTCTACTTGTTGGTTCCAGAGAGCACTTTTGTCAAAGGAAAACACGCTTTACACTTGACATTACACTTGAGCTACTGGTGAACATAAATGGCCCGTACTGTAAAAATAAATGGACTAAATAATAGCTGAAGTTAATGTATGATGTCATCATGGAAAATTTTAGAATTTTGCTGTCGAAGATTACTTAAACAAAGACCTCTAAATGCATCTGACATTGCCGTTAGCGGTGGAGTTCTTTTGATATTAAATACAACGAAATTTTCCAAGCACATTTATTCTGAAGCAGTCGGTTATCAGAGAAATTCTTCTCGAGCATTCAACAACAGCGGTCACGGGTTCAATTATTTTCGGGAATAAATTCGAAGGGATTTTTCTGGATGTGTACATACATCCGGCTCTAAAATTAACGCCTTAAATAGCCGAAGTACTCGGAGACTACCACGACTCAATATCCAGAGTACTGGGCTTTTTAAAGGAAACTGGGCTATTTAAAAAACTGTAAACAAGCATCGGAAACAGGAAATTTAATGTCCCCCTATCTATCAACTTTTAAACCTACCGCATTTAACCCCTTATCTAAATCTAAGTAACATCTCAGGCTAAGCAACATTTCATGAGTAAATAATACATAAGTATTAGAAGGTGCTAAATGACCTAAGCAGTCGATGCACCGAAAATACAAAAACAACAACAACAATTAACGCGTAAAGCTATTTGAATAGGGGAGTCCCCTGAATAACAGATGGTAAACTTAGGGGAAATAACAACTCGGGCGGTGAATGTAAGGAAATGCTCAAAGGAGAAGCAGGGAAGACAGAAGCGACCGATGGAACAGTTTGCCAAGGACTCCGGAGTAATTACCACCCAACGTCTCTTAGTGGTTCTGCCCACTTAAAAGATGACGTAAGAAATTCTTTACGTTGGCTTCTACTCGGCCTCTGAATGGGGCTGTGGCTAAGCGATTCTATTATATGCGGATGAATTCGATTAGTTCTGAAAATTATTCTTATCCTGGTATTTCGTCTCTGGATTTTTTAATTCGAAAAATGTAAAAATTTAAGTCTTAAGGTTGCGAATCACCCCTTTGAGGGATATTAGCCCCTCAAATTGTTAATTAAGACGAAATCTCGGCTATGTTAGACTCACAACGTCATCTAAACCTCGACCTACCCTCGAATTAATTTTGTGGATTAACTGTAGCATTTCATTGATAATATTTTTAATATCATATTATAATATGATCATATTTAAGCGATGGTCTTTGAGTTAACCTGAGATTTCTTTGGACGTGTAGTCAAGTAAAATAGTAATTAAAAAAGAGAGCAATGACATAAAATATAATAATATGAAGTGTGAACGCATTAATGAGAAACATAGCGCAAATTTATTTTAATCACTGATCACATTTTTTTCATAGAGCTTGTGGTTTTTTCAGTCTAATCGCGATATTTACAACCTCATCGTGTCTACCGCTCCTACTATTAGTATCAAGAAATGTTAATTTTTCGGTGATGTTTTTTGAAAGTAGAATTCAGAGGAATAACAAGTGTGAAAAATAGCGACACGACTGGGACTCGAACCCAGGTCTCCCATTTCCGTAGGTTTTCAACCTACTAAGATACCTTCTTTTCCTTTAATCCTTAGAATTCAGAGGTTTAGAGCTATTATAGGACTAACATATTATCTCATTTACTGTATCACTAGGCACGAATTTACTTTCCAAAGAGCTTATCGGTTCAGCTGAGCCATTACAGAGAATGTTTGATGGCTGAAATCTGTTTCAGTTAATTGTGATTGAGCACTGAACCATAAAAAAATATTCTATGGAATTAGCTGGAAGATTTGAAAAATCTAGTCGTTGGTTCAAGAGACAAGGATGATGGTAATGGGATACCTACGATTTAAAAATTTTGCTTTTTTAAGTGCAAAGATCGAACTAAAATGTATATGCCAAGTACATACATAGCTTACATAATTTTACGAATATAGTATATGCAATTTTTAACGGCATAAAAAAGATTATCTGTTAAAAGTAATCATATAGATAATCAGAAAGGCTACTCTCACGATTATTTTGCAACTAACCATGAAAACAATTTAATTACAAACTCATTTAGGGATGGCATTATATCTGTAAATTATGTTTCTTACTTCAATGACGTTATGAAATTTGAATAACAGGGAGATAATAAGGCGTGATATTGGGATCATATTGAATGAAAGAATACTTAGAAATTTCCACAACAGGTTTTCCTTCAAGTCTCCTGAAGATGTCAACTCGTTGACGAATGTCGAATAAAAACCTGCTGTGAAGATTACTAAGCATTCTTTCTTTCAATATGAGTTCCACAAATTCACGCTCACATATATTAATTTGATATAGATTTCAATATATCAATAATATCTCAATAATTTCAATATATATTATCGTAAAACGAAAAGGGAGATTTTGACAATCACAAAATACAGTGACAGAATGGATATTTTTCCTTCCGATGTTTTACTTCCTTAAGTTGAGAGTTAACTTGAAATCACATTAAGGTTGTTAAATATGTATTCAAATTTACAGAATGTAGCTAATGAGTGTTGGGGAATGATCACGATTTTTCAGCCCCTCTCGCTAATGACCTCTGCTAAACATGGGTGCCAGCATCTCGCATCTCTGGGCGCTTGCCTTACACGTGTCCGTGTCTGACATATTTTGTGGAAAAATTATACCATCGCAGCCTGTGCATTTTCATCGCGAATGTTTAACTTTAATTTTTATCAATGCAAACAGGTTGGCAGGAAAAATATTTTAATGATGAATTAATGTTGTTAATCATCTAAGGTGATCAGTTAGAGATTTGCTTTGTTTTAGGTTTGTTGTTCTTAAACCTAATCTCAAGAGTTACCATCACCTGCTTCTCAATATTCATCTTGGTATACTTCTGTAATTCCTTCCATTATGCTGATAATTGAATGAGTGAAGTGTACAATACTCAACTCTATTGAATATTCTCCAGGTTTGCGGAAGAGTTGGAGATGTGGTATCGTAACTAAAAATTTTGCTGAAATATAATTTTCCGATGCTGCAAGGGAAGTACATGATAGCCTTAAAAATTTGAATATCAATATCAAAGCTTGAAATTTTACGGAGATGATTAAGTTAGCTTAAATATCTAATGAGATATTAAATCTTAATTAACTTAAATATTGTTGAACCTACTTTAAGCCAGTCTTGAGGACGAAGTGAAATTACGACAAATTTTTAATCAAGACAGGATAGTATATGCGAGTATGCTGGTAGCCACTTAAAATTATTTTATCTGATGTTTTATTCGATGAATAATTTCCTGGAACTCCTGATGTATAGCATACACTTAAAATATTCTTCCCTTAATTTAACGTCGGGTATTTTATTTGGGGTTCACGAATTCTGAATAATTTGAGGCGTTAAAATTTTTTTTCTCCTTGCGTATTTCTTCGAAGTTCATATTTCAGAGTCCCGCTAATCTGAACACCGGTATCCGAAATTACAGTTAATCCGGAATATTTAGAAAATTTTTTTGCTAAATTTGGGTAAAATTTTGGGATAATCGGAACAAAATCAAAAACAAACATAGAAAAACCACTACGTAATTAACTTTCACAACAGTATGGTATGTAAAAAGCTATTATAGTCTAATTTTCTCTCTACTGTACCAAATAAAAGATTATAGGCCACGTCACATAACTAAAAATTACTGTTATTAAACAATAAGAAATGTATACAATTCTGTATTAATACAAGAAATAAGGTGATTTGGTTGGATTTGTACTCTAATAATGCAATTTTTCGTTTAATCCGAAAATTTTGCAATCCGGAACAGTGTCCAATTATTTCGGATTAGCGGGACTCTATATCAGGACTGGGAAGAGGTGGACGAATATAAAACTTATTTCCGTTCCCAAAATATACGGTATATCACGATATATTTTTGGAAAGATTAAGAATCAGGTTTGAAATTAAAAATCTTCGGGATCTTGCTGGAAGATTTCCGGTATTTAACTATTTCAAACTGAAAAGATTCTTCGATGATACATTTAATGTTAGATTTGTTATGACAATCATTCACTGGCAGAGATCAATCGGTTTAAAATTTAATAAGAAGCATATTTGATTTATTAATAAGGATAGGTATGCTAATAAATCGGAAAGGATAAATTTTGAGAATTTCTTATTTTATTCGTCATCGAATTAAGTATAACGCTGTAGAACGAGATTAATCGGGGCTGATGATACTCGATTTAAATCTAAATATACCAATACGAAAGTATATCTATTTATGGTGACTGAAATCAATATATATTTTACTGAAGTGCTGAATAATGAGATTGCTATGGAGCAAGAATCTGAAGTATTAAAACAATGTTGCGTATGTATTTGCGAGTATTTTGAGTGTTGCAATAAGTACTTAAACATTCACGGGATAGTTCAAAAGATTTGTAATAGTATTAAATCTCGTCGATTAAAATTCTCATTCATTTTATTCGTAAAATTCATAGTTGAAGCGAATGACGTTTTTTTATCCGGTAAATTTCTCTGATTTTCGAAGCATATGGAGTTCTTCCATCATTCTTCGGTTTGAAAACACACATTGATTTTGCAAGGTCTGATCACTTACCATTTATGTCACCCTGAGATTGGCCCAATGAACACACAATCGGCCCATCTTGGTCTTCATGACATTCGCACGAGTTCCAGACATGGTATCTCAAGCATTGATTTTATTGGCTGACTTCCAAGGCAGCCATCAATCTAAGATACCCTTTCTGAGAGGCTGTATTGTGAAGAAATGGGCCTTAAATGACTTCTCAGAAAAGAGACCGGCTATCGCGATATCACGCTTCTCAGTACCCGAACTTTGATGTGATTTATTATAGCAAATACATCGGAGTCAGTTGAGGATACCCTCTTTCCAGGAACTGTTAGTGCTACTATTAGAGCTTTCTTCATTGATATATGTGATGAATACAGGAAGTGCATGCAGATAATGTCAAGAGGGCCGTGTGGACTTTTTTTGGGAACATTTCCTGGAGATAGATCTAACAGCCAACAATCTTGTAATCATTCTAGGGGTACGAAAATAATTTACTGCTTATCTCATTTGAAAATCTCGAAAGAGTGCTAATAACTCTCTCGTGTTTGTTTGAGAAAAATCTACATCTACATCATTACCCTGAAAGCTGCTTTTCGGCGTGTGGCAGGGGGTTTCCACTCCTAGTGTTCGAGTAACCACTTTAGCTTGTCGTTGTCGCGTATTGTTCGCGGAAAGAATGATCGCCTAAAACACTTTTTCCTCGCATATATTTCTTTTATTTTGCGCTCATTGTCGGATCAGCCAACTTGGAAATGCCCTCGCATTTCCATCAACCTCGTTGCTCAGGTCATTGATATGTACGAGGAAGATTCGGCCAATCCGACTATACAAATAAGTATTTGATAATATTTTGAGCGTAAGAGGATATATAAGCATCCTTCGAGAATTATTAAGGAATGCATGAGGCTCTTCCCTTCCCATGAATTCGCAAATAGATTTTTGACGATTTCGCAAACGACTTCGTAATAACTTGACCCTTTTTCTAACGTATCTATAGATCCGAATTTGTACTTGAATTATTCTTTTTATTCTTGGGAGGTTTTGAGTTTTATTCAGCATATATTCTCGGTATAGCCCCGTTTAATTGCAAAAGTTAATGTTAATAACTCAGCCAGCGAATTTGGCGACAAGCCTTCGAAAAGGTGGAAATAGGAGAAGTGTTAAATGTAGTTAAGTGTTTGAAGGAACACAGTTGTATTTCGAAGATTTGATCGTAAATAGTCAAGGATAAGATCGCTCATTTATAATCACGCCAACATTCGGACCTCTTTATATTATCTTAGCGCTGAGCATAAAAACATCGTTCAATGTATAGACATAAATCAAAAGATATTCATGCATTGAATTCCAATTACGTAAATTAATAAATAAGTGTCTTTCTTCGGGCGACATTTAGAGTAACAAGTCTCTCTACTCTCATCAGTCTTGTCTTCACCTGTTTTCAAATATGAGTATATTATGCCGGACATGATGTACAGATATAATAGTCAGAGCTTCGCCGTCTTATGGCTGCATCGCACCCGGGTGGCGGCATCTAAAGGGCGGCAGGAGGAACGTAGCCATTATTATGATTACAACAACATTATTTGTTGTTTTCTGTGTTATATGCACGAGCTTTCATGGAAAGATAATGCTGTGAAATCAAAGATTAGCAAAAATTTAGAGGAAAAAATTACGGATAACTCAAGACGAGGAAGAAATATTTGTGCAGTGGATTTAATGGAAGTTATTTACGTCGAAAAGAATTTTCCTTAGAAACTTTCATATTTAGTTGCGATAACTATTAACTCATAATGACAATTTACTATGTCGGCATACGGAATCTGCACAATTAATTGTTACTGACGTTTTGTGACCAATATAAGCTGGGGAATGAGGTCACAAAACAATGGTTTTTCAAAGTTTGATATATTTGACAGGAAATCATTTTGGTAATTTTAAGGTGCAAAAAATTGTTTGCACCCGGGCAGCAATTAGGCTGGGTGCAGCTCTGATAATAGCAATCGAAATTTCATCTTCAAAACATTAGAATTATTCGAGAGCAATGGCGAGGAACCTTTCTTCATCGGAGGGCTGTACGCACAATTCGGCCGCATGAGAGACCATCAGACCGCGCTTGGGAGGAGTATAATCTCCATTGAAATAGTCTCGCATTGGACTGTAAAACGAATTTAATCGCTAAGTATAACATTTTCCATTTTACTTCCAATGGGCATAATAAAAGAGATTGGAGAATACAGTCTTTAGATCACACGTACTTATTTCAGGATTTAAATAATAATCGACGCAAAGGCCGCATCGAACGCGCGAAAAAGCCGGATGTGGGCTAAACGCTGCATATTCAAAGCTATGACTTGCGAAATGAAGGCCATGGGAAAATATTTACGGAAAGTAGTCGCAAGTGCATGAATGGAAAACATGGATGTATTGTAAGTGGCAGTTCACTGAGTTTGATGGAATAATAAAGGGCAAGAAAACGTTGGCGCGACCAAGTTTCAACGGAAGCAATAGTCAAAAGAAAAGGAAACACGATTTCAGGATATAAGCGAGGCACCGAGGAAATAGATTTAAATGGAGTTACAGTGCAGTTAATACTAACACGTGATCAGACATTCATGTTATTCAAATTGTATAAATATCCTCAAATTCAAAACATCGGATATTGCTACGCTGGCCTGAGTAATGACCGAGTCCATTCATATCAACAATAATGTTCTTTTGAATGTCCGAACTCTCATTCATTTTGGATACCGGCCAATGGTCGGATAACGCTATCAGTAGGCTTTGATGATGCTTTTATATCACGCCTTTTTTGGTTCTGTTTTTTCTGCGATCACCTGTTCCTCGGAAAGTCAAGGTTATTTTTGATACAAGGATTTTTCATAGCTTTTTCTTTGCGTTAAATTCATGGTTATTAGTATTTGTATAAAGAAATTTTCTTAATGCTGTTACAAGGCTGTCGCAAAGACTAAAAAATTTTAATACGATTTAATGACTGTGAAGAGTGTCCTTAGGCAATTAAGTCTATCTGCAATCCTTTTTTTATCATAATATTTTGATTTTTCAGCATTCATATCATCGAATTTAGAAATAAATCGTAATATTTGCCGCCTTCTCAAAATCACGCCTCATCATCTTCTAGGCGAGTTGATGAATTCAGACCACGAAAATCAACTGCTTTTCGCATTACCTATTCAAATAGCCAGGAGCACGCAAGCCAATTGGGGAAATGTGTATACCCTTGAGGAGCTGCGTGTCTCTTAAACGAATAGGAACTTTCCGTGACTGTGAGTCATGAGGAGATAAGTGGAACGCTTTCGTCCCTTTTTTGTAGGCAGGGTTGAAATATTTGCTGAAAGGACTTTCCCAGCAGAGTGCGGTAAGTAGCTCCCTGCATGAACCTGCAATTTCAGGGCATCTCATGCGAACTGTCGCGACGCATGCATAATCTCGTCTGCCAACTACGGAAATATTCAGTGGCGTTGTAATGGATTCCAAAAGATTATATCATTCGCTCACACACACTTAAAAATTTATTTTACTCTAAATGTGATGAAAGTAAATCAGACCTTTGAGGCAGTGAAGGTTTATCAAAGTGCATTTTATTTGTAATTATGTTTTAATTTATTAGTAGCAGATTTTTCCGATATAATAAAAATACATTGAAATTTACTGCCGATATTCAAGATTTTTATGAAGTTTTATTAAATAAAGGGTAGCATGTTTCACAACCCCTGAAGATGTCGGCGGCAGAAAGGTCGGTTTCCGGAGAACTTACCCAGCTGAAATCCTGACAGGTTTTTCTCCACGTCATTCGCCGGGAAAGAGTTGAGTCTTTCTAAGGATAAACTGCGCTTAACATTTCACATGTAACCAAGCTCAGGCGCGCATCCAGAGGGGTGGCTGACCATGATTGACGGGCTTTAGGCCCTCTAAAGTTTCTAAAGGACTGCATTCTCAAGGATCTCATTAATAAATATTTGCACGCTTAAAATAAATCTTTACAGACAATACTTTCTTATGATGAGACTCAATTATTTCCCATTATATTGTAAACTGGAATGAGTTCAAGAGATTATTGGTCACAATCCTACAAGTTCAGCCCCCGAAAATTCTGGACGCGCCCTTGGCCAAGCTAATTCACGTTCTAAGTATTTTCAAAGAGTCATTGTAGAATGAAACGAGATGATTTGAATATTTAAATAAAATATTAATAGCTTAATCCCTTGGTTCAGGAGAACTGACGGAAAATTTAATTAATTCAATAAGAGAAATCTTCGCTATTCTTGGATTATAGTGATAGCTGTTTATTGATTTTATTCGTAGAAATATAATATTTTGCAGTTATTTCGAATACAAGAACTGGTGTTTTGTTATTTTAGTACTGTTCCATTTTTTTCATTTTCCTGTATGTTCTGGTTTTATCAGTAGTACTCTAGTTGTTACGTTAATTCAGATTCTTTGGCTAACGTATTGAAGGTTAGGTTCCAAAGAAAGAAAATGATAATAATAATATAATAATAATAAACTAAAATGTAAGCATCATTCATTATGAAGCGTGAAAAAACGGCATAAATTTTTAGATTAAAAATTTTAACTTTTGCTTTTAAAAATGTATAAATATTTCGTTTAACTGAGTTAAGCTCACATGAATGCGCATCTCCAGCACCGGAATACTGAAAATTATTATGTGTATTTTTGTGCTCAAAGGCTGATTAGAAATTACGAGGATCCTATCTCAAAATGCTGTAGCTGGTCTGACACACGCAACTTCCAATAGAGGCGCCACTGATCCGACAATAAGATTTAGGTCATTGCATGGTTGATTAATACATGTCGACGAGAACCCTTTCGTGAAACAGGATTTCATTAGTTGACTCCGCCATTCCATTGACTACCAAATTTGTTTGCATGGGTCGTTCTCCAAAGAGACTATTTACAAGTTGACACGCGAAGGGATAATCACGATCGATCCGAACTTCTGGTGCAATTTATCCTCGTTTTATGAATCGGTTTGTGATTGCCTAGCAATTATAAATCAACTGTGACAGTATAAATTATAATTACAATCAATGCATAGCCGCGTGGAGCAAAAATAAAGTGCTTTTCATTATAGTCTGTCACGTGAAATTGACACATTTCATGGATGCTGAAGCACAAGGAATGGAGAATGAATTAGTAGCATGCATCAGCTGCATTTATAACTTATGGCTAGACCAAGATCAACTACAAATTACTTAGACAAATGCATAATTTATTTCCTTTAGACGCCTCATCATAAATTTAATTAAGTTATCGTGTATACTCGTGTATAGTTCAACCCCCCGAATTTTTACTTAAAATTTTCTTTTTACATATCTCGCGAATGAGTATCGTTTCTTGTTAATATTAAGTACTGAAAAACTAATTCAAGTGGAATAATTTTGATTAAAATGTGTGGAATTTGAAAAAAGATTATTTTCCAATAATAGTGACTAAATTAAATTAAATAGAANAATCTGTTAACTGCTTGACCTGAAAGGTGCTGAGGATGGGCTCAATTTTTCATTTTGCAAAAGTTGCAATTCTGTGATGATTCCAGAGTGCATCATTGATTATACCATAAACTGCTGTTTATCTGATTGATAGCGTTACTCTTAAAACTAAATACTTAAGAATAGATACAATCATTTTCCCGCATAATCACCGCCGATGTTCAAACATTTGGTCATGCCGTATCACCATTTTTCAATTAAGATACTAGTTAATTTTTTTTTTTAACAATAAAATAATTCTTCGAGTAAATGTATGAGTCACACAAAAAAAACATAATCTAAAGATGATTTGCTAAGTTTTTATTTGGAAACGGGTAGAACTTTCTGAATGACCCTTGTATTTCTCTCGTGTAGAGGTTGGTCCTAGATTTTTTTCATTGAAAGTTTTGAAATTTAAGGTCGACCTATACACGAGTATATACGGTAATCGCTTTGAATTTCCTAGTTTTCTGATCTATTGACTTTATCACATGGATTTCCCTTTATCACATTACGTAGGTTGCAGATACGTAGAAAACCAGTCGCAACCCTTTGAAAATATGGCCAACATTATCTTTTTATTGCCTAATATGTCAGAGTCAAATGCAATCCAAGGTTACGGAGAATGCACGTCATCACTAAGATTTCAAAGGGAGTAATATGTGAATCTGACTTCTCCCCAATGTGAACGAGAATATTTGCATTTTCTCAAGAAGGAACGTGATAAACTCTTAGAGATTCCTGTATTTTTGCAGAAAAAAACATTATACTCAGATGAATTCTCCATTTTTGACAGCAGAGAATAAAAAATTGTCGAACTTCGTCAGTCATAAAAAGCCTAAAAGGAAAGAAAATTAATTATGATATTTGATTTATTTTTTGTTATTTTGTTTTGAATACGTCTTCATTTCCATACTACGTGGGCATACCTCAGGCACGTTTTCGCAGCTAAATACATTTTCTTAAAAAAACTTTAAAACCACTGTAAAAGTTGAACTAATGTCGTAGTATCTCAGTTTTGGAAGGCAACGCTCGAACTATTTGAGATAGTGGTGTCTCATTATGGACCCCTTAGAATCAAGGTTATACATGGCTTATTTTAAGACTAAAATTCTTCTATTAACTACAAGTTTATGGCTGTCGGTCTTGCAACCAAGTTATGAAGAATGAAATATATTTAATTTGTCTTCTGGGACAGGACAAAAATGTGTCTTTCATTCACTTTTGCCTGTCTTGTTCAAGGCAGTGATGATTTGAAGTTACTGATGCTCTGCTTATCGCAATCTGACTCAGTGAGGAAAGCGAGGGCAAAGTACCTCATTCCTCATTTGACCTAGTAAGCCCCATTTCCCTCTCCTAGCTCTTTGTAGCCAATGGTAGAGGAGATGAGGTCCCAATCGGCCTTTGGGCTGAATACTTCACAGAGTATTGGTATGTACAGAGTTCGTATGGTATGTAGTTCTGTGCATGTACAGAGATAAAATACTCCCATGAAATCTTCATATCTTCTTTTAACTGCTTCAAATCTCTTTCTTACCTGCTTCGGTTTATATATTTACTTTTTAGTGTCTCTGTCTTCTCTTTGGTAACCTCCTGTGAATACATAATTTCTGATAACAATAAATCCTTCAACACAAATATTATTTATGTAATATGTATTATTTATGTAAATCTATATACTTACGCTTTTAATCAGATGTTCGAATAATGTTTAGAATGAATTAATGATAAATAAGATCATTGTATTTATTTCAGTTTAAAAAATTTCCTAAACTAACGTATGCAAGTCAAAAGTAACCATAAAAATTAAAATAGAGATGAGTTCTCTTGGAACAAAACTGATAACCAACCAACTTTTCGTCTTCTCTTAAGTAATATCCTCTCCTCATCTGATTCTGATCTCTCGACGAATAAGATGTATGAAGATACGAGATACGATACTTGTAGATTATGTGTAAAAACCGATTAAAAAGTACGATACATTCTAAAATATAAAGATAATATTCCTGTAATAGATTCTTAATAGTCTTTAGATGCGCTTCGTGTTAGAAATATAAGTATTCAAACAGTTTATTTTTAGTAAAATAGTTTCGAATGTAATCAATGATAAACCATAGAAAAATACATAAATGCTACATATGATTATTATTTTTCTTTTCAACGACGAATTCTTTTAAGGAGCATTTGGAAATAGAAATTTGAGAAATCATAGGTTCGGTTTACGTCATACGCAATTCAGCACAGAGAATTCAGTCCAGTGAAGAGTCTTGATTTTGAAGCTTTTCTTTAATTCGAAAACTATCTTCGAAACGAAAATTATCTTCTCAGCATTCGAAGCTTCGTGGCTCTGGGTGATTGGCACGTGCTTCTTCCTTTCCCTGAAACAATCATCGATTGATCAGAAATCCGAATTCCGTGGAAGGAAGTGGAAGGAATTTCTCAGAAACATGTCGTATTACAGTCTTCCTCAGAAAACTCAAAGCCGTCCGCGCAAATTTTCACCCTTATCAACTCTTCTAGCTAGCCTAGCCTCTTCTCTCTTCACTTCCAACCCCTTGGCATCGGGGGAAGTGCTAAGTCGCTGCGGTTAGGATACCGAACTGATTCCTGTTCAAAAGGTTTCGCGAGTACGATTACACTTATTATTTAATTTGCCTTATAAAAAACCATTGAAATATTCCGAAATATTTTCACTCGTTACTTTTACAACTACACGAACAAAATTAAGCAATTGCCGATGTCATCGCAATGAAAAAGCGCGGAAGCATGTGCTATAGTAGTTATGGGCGTGAGAAACAAATTCTCCTGCATACTATTTAGTACTCTAGTGGAATTATTATGAACTGATCACTCGGTCGATTCACGTGCCTTAAAAATTATAGTTCATTCACTAGATGTTTGCACTTTAGAGAGAGAAAGAAGACGTTATCTCTTCGTGTAGGGAGCAAATAGGACAGAAGGAACTATCCCCTCCACTCATCAAGGGCGTGGTAGAACTTTGCTGTGTTGCAAAATTAGCATAAAAATATAAATTTAGTTAAAATCGTTTCAGTTTTGAGCGAAAGTAATGCCGGAAATAATACTGTGATTGATTTTAGGTTAATTAATAACACAACCGCAGAAAGAACAAAAATACCACATTTCAAAGAAAATCTTGATTTTATTCCGGTTTTGTTTGAACGGGTGCCTTTACTTCTGTAATTTAGAAAACAAGAAAGTTTTTACATCAAATTCTGCTTCAAATCATTTTCTTTCCGTTCGTATTATTAATTTGGCAGACAAACGTTTTTGAGGCAAATATTCAATAGAAATTATTGGAGAGGTCGAGAATTTTTAGAAAATGTATCGAAGAAAGTAGTCGCCAGCTATCTTTCGTCTTATTTGCTCTGGAAGAAACTTCAAGCGGGAAAGTTTCGGAGAAAATAGTGAATTTATTGTCTGTGAAAATACAAACCTCTAAGTTTATAAATAACGTAAGAAAAACAATTTTAATTCGGGGGTTACGCAGAGCACGGCGCGGCCCGCGATCGTTTGCCTCGAGATGGGATGCTTCTTACGATTGGGTGCCTTCTCGTCGTATTTTTGTCAGCATTTCGGACGAAGGGAGAGCCTTTCTTAATTTCTTCATCTGGTCATATTTCAATCTATGAAGAAACTATTCTTTTACTACATTGACAATTGGGGATGAATAACGCAAGTGATGGAAATTTCACAAGGGAAACTTCGCGAGTGGGCTAGAATGTATGGCCAAGAGACCAATTTATGTCTCTTTGAGCGATCCCAGGATTCAAACATTTTCACAGTAATTTACCGGAGACTATGCCTATTCGGCCTAATAAGACTGCCTATTAACGGCCTAATAAGATGCCTAATAAGACTGCCTATTCGGCAGTCTTATTATGATCTTTTAGCTATTATCATGTTATATTCCGGCTTTAAATGTTATAAACTTATTCCACAATAATTTTAGACCCTACTAGGGAATTTTTATCTCACATATTAGCGGAGTGAAAGAATAAATAATTATCCAATGCAACTCAGATTACATTATTTGTTTATTGAGTATTATTCGCTATTTTATGTTATTTTTAGTTTAAACTAAGAGTTAACTAAGTGACAGTGAAAAAAGAAATTTATTCGCGACTTTTTAACTACATAAAACATATGCATATTAAAAATTAAACAAATTCATTATTTAAAGCGTTTTAGATTAGTTTTCCTATTCGAGGTTCTCATTAATAATTCCTTTGTTTCCCGAACGATATAAACAATTTGGTCTAAATTCTCAGCACTGTAGTTGAATTAGGTAAATTTAATGTTTTAACAGAAATTTTTGAATGTTAATATGATTATAAAAATTCCCTTTTTTTCTAATCTACCGTCCGATCCTAAGTCCCTCAATCCCATATCCCATCGATGATGGTACGTCTCCTTAATTCTTTCGGCCCGATTTCTTAATGTTCAACTAAGCCAGTTAGTGGTTCTTACGATGTAAATTCAATATCTTCTTAAAAGGTTCTTGTTGAAGGCATTTTTGGAGAGGTTTGTTATAAGGTCGTTACAGAATATACTTGGATACTGCTATCTCACGCACCCACAACCATCTTTCAGTATTGCGCCCAAAGGTATATAGTTTATTTAAAATTACTGGTTCAGAATTAGTATCTTAAACAATTTCAGAGACACAAAGCCCGGGGCTAAACAACGTTTTCAGGGAATAGTATGTACAATCCAAGCAGTATGTAAAGAATGTCTTCTCTTTCAGCGGTAGGTAACTTGCTGGAACACGCAGTATATTTCCGATTCTCTCGAAAAGCTTTTTATAATCTTCAAGCAGATGAACAAATAAGTATTCTGTTCATGTCAAAAAAAGGTTAACAGGGCAATTACGTGTGGCAATCCCCACTAAAATTTGTCTTACAGTTTAATGAGCTCAACGTAATAAATTACGCTGACGCTCACAAATAACGAAAAATAAAAGACAGAACAACAAAATTCAGTCTTTTCTAAATATCCGTAAGAAGTTTCACGTTCCTCACTCTAAAAAACCATTTTTGGCCTCTTGGCCAGCTTTTTTTTGATTCTAGTCCACTGTGCAGATTTAGGTAAATTATTTAACACAATTTTTGTAAAATAATATTATGTACGAGATTAACTATGGTAATATTTTTCCGTCACATAAATGTTATAACGTTAAGAATTTAGTAGCAGCATTGGAGATGGATATAACTCTATGGGAAAAACTATTTTGTCGTTTCTTGCCCTATGTAAATAATTACCTTTACTGGAGAAAGTTTTATTATGGGAAAATTAACTGTGTAGTAGTAATTTGGTCTGTTATCAAAAGAAATTTCCATCGAATGCCTCTATTCTTATGATTACTGAAGCTATATATAACTTTTTATTGCACTATTTTGGAAATTAGCATTCTCACCGACTTCCACTGATGCCAAAACTTCATCCTCTTTTTAACTTTTAAATTGTTAATCAGCCTCCTCGCACTAAACCTCCCTCATTCGTGTAACTGCTTACATTGGCTGAACATGTATAAATGTTTTTAATATGGCCCAAAAAGCTTGCTTTCACCTTTTTCACTTGGCTCAAAATATTTTTTAAACAACCATTTCCGGTTTTCTACCTTGAACTCCTTTCACATTGGTTTTTAGGGTGTTATGCATAAGAGGTGATGGAATTTATTCAGTATTTTCACTGTGAGTTCAACATAACTGATAGTCTGAGCTGTCATAACAGCATTATGGGCCTCTGGGCAAACCAGTGTGATGGTCCAATATGACAAACTCTCACAGGAATGAAATGTGAATTGTTGATAATATTAAATTTATATTAAATTTATCAGCACTTCAAAAATACTGATGTTAAAGCATAAACATAGATTAGATGGCAAAGGATGAAATTATTACCAACTTTTACTATAACAAGCATTTGTTAAGCATTCATACACAGATTAGCGTGGGGCTGCTTGGGCTATTAGGGCAAATGGTGGTGGGCCCATGCCTTAAGATAGTGACTTTTTTGGCGAGTCTATCCTTAAATTCTTCTGCTAAACTTTTACCATCCCTTCTAAGCACTCTCTCTCTCTATACAACTCACTAGAAAATGAGGATTGATTATTAATTTATATTACATTACATTATGTTAATATATTATTGAAATATTTATGAACTGTTAACTCCACTATGTAGAACCAAGACTTGATCAAGAAGTTTGCAATAAGCCTACTAAAATTTATAAAATCAGAAAATTTATGCTGAAATTTTGTTATTTAACAGTGTTTAGTGAATTGAAATTCAGTCACATTTGACAAATGAATTTATTGGCAATTTTTCATGCTTACTACAAAGCTGTGAATAGATAAAGGTCAATTTCTTTACTTTGATGTGAGCTTTCAACTATGAGATTGAAAGATCTTCGCAGAATTAAATATATACTTTCTTTTAAAGTAAAGAACAGGAGTTAGAACATATATGAGACAGCTAAAAAAATGAAATTGAGAAAAATTGGAATCCTATCTATAATAAATAAGCAAGAAAGCAAGAAGTTTCCATTTTTATCAAAAATGAGAATGTTTGGAACCAAAACGATTAGATCGAATTTAATTTATTGATGCATTCGAATGCAAGAATTTTGTGGTGAATGTTGAAATTTCCATCGCATAAAAGACTTTTGAAGAAGAATCCCTCATTAGAATGCATTAACTGATTTATTGTGGCTTGGAAAATTCCATTATTGTGCACCCCTCCTAACAGGTCTTTTGTGATAGCTTAAAATAAATAAGGTGACCAATTTTTTTACAATGAAAAGGAGGACAAAAAAAATTAAGAAAAAGTACAACGTAAATAAATGAAACATTTTATTAATTCAAACAAAAATACACTAATTATGCTTACATCTTTTTTAATTATTCAATTAAATGAGTATTTTTCCATTGAATGAATATTTTTTGTCAATATATCAGCATCTCTGAATACAGAGATTAACAGATTAGTTTTAAAATATCGAAAAGGAGGACAGGAAGGAGGACACTTTTCAAAGAAGGACAGAACCTACAAAAGGACTGTCCTCCCTAAAGGAGGACGAGTGGTCACCTTATTAATATTCAAATTCTTTCTTACCCTTCTCTTTATAACAACCTTTCTGTTTGAACTAGTTAGTTATATATATATGCATGGTGACATTTAACGCAAGTTAAGTGCGGTTCAAGTGAAGTAGTGCTTTTACCAGAGGTGGGTAAGCTATCTTTTTGGTTATTATTCACAGCCTTTCAGTNTATATATATATGAATGGTGACATTTAATGCATGTTAAGTGCAGTTCAAGCAGTGCTTTTACCAGAGGTGGGGAAGCTGTGTAGTTTAGGCCACATACAGTCTTTTTGGTTATTCTTCACAACCTTTCAGTCACTTCCAAAAACAAATGCTTCTTTTGAGACAAGTTTATTTCCCAATCTTGCAAAGTATGCCAAGATAAAATGAAAAATATTGTCATTTATTTCAGTCAGCAAATAAATTCATTTTTTGATGTTGAACTACTTGTATGTATGTGGTATGCAAAGTGTGGTGAGTTGGCCTTTCTTATGCAGCCAAGAGGTAAAGTGGCCCTTTGATTGAAAAAGGTTCTTTAGTTTTGGACTATGCTATTGGCAGAAGCAAAACCCTTTTGGCAACCTGGGAGATTTATTTTATACACAATAATACATTTTTATGGGTTACTTTTGACTTAGCCTACATTAGTTTAGGACATTTTTTGAACTGAAGTAAATATATTTTTAAAATTTTCATTGATGCATTCTAATAGATACCTAACCTACACTGAAATTACTCAGCTCATTATCACATTGTTTACATTTGTTTAGCTCAAGAGATGTCCTTAGTCTGAAAAGAATTATTAATTGAACCTTGAAGTTTCATCTATTCTCTTCCTATCAATTTATAGTATCTCTTTATTTCATGATGTACTACTTTGTCCCAACTTTAAACTTCTTTGCCTAATGATGTTTTTTTTTGTAAATTCATGATATGTGGATCAGTCTCAAGAGGAATAAGCAGAAGCAAATTCATTTTGTTTCAAAATACTTATGTTCACACTTTGGTTTTGGCACTATTCATTACATTAAAGTTTTGCATTAGTCATATAAGTAACATAAGTTGTATGTAAACTTCTTCTCAGTGATTGTTTCACATTTAATTTAGGATAGTTACACTGATATAACTTCTCACAAATTCTTATCAGCTTCTTCGTGATTGTTTTCTCCCATCCATACTTGATGAATTTGTACTATGTTCACATAGTTCCATTTTCAGTAAGAATATTGTGGGAGCAATTGCATGATAGTTTTGTGACTGCTTTCTCAGACTCCTGGAACTGCACCAGAATAACGAGATACGTCACCACAGCGGCTGCCATCTGCAGAAGAAAGCTTGTATTATGTCAAGTCATTGTAAGGTAAAACAGCTGAATGCACTCTTCTATCTTTCTGTATTAAGGATAACAAAGAACTCTGTGCATTTTCATTCACATCCTTGGGAAGAGAAATGGTAGAAAGAGCTTAACATCCAATCTGTTAACTGCTTGACCTGAAAGGTGCTGAGGATGGGCTCAATTTTTCATTTTGCAAAAGTTGCAATTCTGTGATGATTCCAGAGTGCATCATTGATTATACCATAAACTGCTGTTTATCTGATTGATAGCGTTACTCTTAAAACTAAATACTTAAGAATAGATACAATCATTTTCCCACATAGCTTTCAAAATGTGTGTAATAATTTTAACAGTGTGAGTCATTACTTATGCCTCATCTATTTGTCATTTTCTATTGTTATAATAAATTTAATAAATTTTATTCCTTATATTAATCATTTTTTTCTTGAGAAAAAGAAAAAGAAATCAAAAAACATGAGATCATTTAAAAGAATGTTTAACTGGTGATTCACGTTTTAACAATAAGTTTTCAAGTGATTAAAAATATGCTCTCATGAAATATCTAAACTGATATACCTCTTTAAAATCTGTTTACAAGAGAAAGTCCAAGTAGTAGTAGTATTTCAAAAAGTGTTTTGACAACTGAAACTATTTTGCACATTTGTGCCCTAGCCGGGAATCAAACCCAGGACCTCTTTCACCAAGGGCGAACATGGCTATCTTGGGACAGAGAAAGTTCAATTAAACTTACTGATGCAGTACTACCAAATCCATATTATTTTCATTTTTATACTTTATAAATTTTCATGACTTTGAAAAAAAATGAGACCTTTCTCTTGTATTTTCTTTCTGAAACTAATATGAGGCCCAACAGTTAGTGGAATTCTGAGTCTTTTGCCCATTGAAGTGAGTTGGACAGAACTCAATTAATTTGGGAAACAGAAAAATCAACATGCAGTCTCAAAGACCATGACCATAAGCTTATCATTATTTATATATACTTCATAGTCAAACCTAGGACCTTTTCCTTTTTGATCTCTTCCTCCTTCTATTTCCTCTGGCATAGCCATCAAATCCTCATAGCCTAGAGAATTAACTGCAATTCTATGTAAGCAGTCAGTAACAAATTTAGGGCAATAGGGAAATTTTAGGGGTTTCCAATGGCATGCTTTTCAGTTAGTTGATATTTACCGATGTAAGGAGAGTGAAGTCCAGCGGGAAGAAGCCACAGGCAGTGAAATGGAATTTGGTGTGCAGTAGTTGCAGAGAGAAGAGATGGAGCTGAAAGGAATAAATTTGGTATTCAAACCACCAACTTTGAATTTATCAATCATTCTTGTCATATACGATAAACCCCTAGATTGCTCATAACTTTCATTCCGGCTCAATTATCGATCTGAAAGTAGCTGGGAAAAGCAAACCAAGGAATGTATGTGAATGAAAGTGATGTACAGCTGAATGAAAGAGAATGTATGCAGCATGGTAGTTCAGTGGTAAGATTACCTGCCCAGAATGTGGGAGACCTGTGTTCGAGTCCCTGTCATGTCGCTATTTTTCACACTTGTTATTCTTTTGCGACCAGCTGCATGACTTTATCCTGCAGTATTACACCTTTCCTTACTCCTTAATACATCAAATGTTATAATTTAATAAAGGTTTTAAAGACAGTGGAAGATATCTTGCCATCAAATTCCAATCTTTTGATCAACTGAATGTTGATTATGATATTATTGTTTAGAGCTCTGCATAGCCAAGTGGGCAACACATTCGACTTTGGGTTTGATTCCTGGTGGGGGCCTTCATGGAAATGACCTCAGCAGTTGAAGCACTTTTAACAATACCATAACATACTAATATAGTTGGAATAAAATGGTTATTAGAAGAGAAGGTTGCTGATTTTAATATCATAGGATTTTCCTCTGAGACTTGGTAAATTTGAGCTCCACAAACTCTATTGGCAGCCTATTGAAATGCCTATATATTTCTGCAGTTTAGTCAGCTGTTTTGTCGATGATATAATAATTTTCTCAATTAACTACCAAGGATCATTATAGGAAAAAAGAGTATTATATTCCTTTTGTGTACCATATGTCTCTACTATGTAGTATCCCTTTCTAGTACAATACCTCAAAGTGATTCAGTAATAATATTATTAAGGCATACAATATATTATGGTTTTGATAAATTTCCCTACCATTACTGCAAGTAGTCATGAAGTAAACATTCTTTTGTTAGTTCATGCTGAGACTATTAATTCATAAAACCCTTTCCCTCTCAATGCATGAATCCATAACAGTTTACCTATACAATACCATGTTATTGTAATAAACTATTTTCAGTCATCAAATAAATTGCAATATCTTTAGGTTTCCCATTGATTAAACGGATGTTAAGGAAAATATTAATTAAATATTACATTAATTGTAACACATAGTATAATAGGGTCCAGAAAATATTAAGTAAGTACTTTAATGAATGAAGAACTTTTTCTTTAATATCTTGAATTGCTTCTCTTATTGGAAAAAAGCAAATTGAAATTTATAACTCTTTGAGTTTCTTACCTCCCTTCTAATTCGATGATCCTTCACCTTCAGTATCATCTCTGAAACTAACTTGCCAGTTTTATCAGACTTCCGCCAAGTTTTCAGAAGGAGTATGGGAAAAGAAAAAAGAGGATTATTACTGGAATGCTTTACAGTATTGGAGATACGGATTGTTAGTAAATAAACTGTAGATGAAATGCAGTATAAAAGTATATTAGATAGAATTTATTAGAGGATTAGAATTTTGTTCTCTCAAGGAATTGAGTCTCTTTAACAAAGTATAATGCAATGAGAGGATTAGATTAGTTCTGAAGTGATATAAATTATGGTATGGTATGATGAAGATATAAACCATAGGATTTTGAGATAAACATTAACCATATGTGGATACTTTGAAGAAAAGATAACATTTTTGTGTATGTTTTTGAGAGTTGATTGCAAAGTTATATTTGAGTAAATGCCTTATAATTACTTTGATTTTATGATCAAATACTTTATTAACCCAATAGACTTAGTATTAACTTTGCTGTACATACTCTTTTTCAAAATTTTAGCTGTTAGAAATGATATAATGTAGAAGTGATATGTTTTTCTGAAATTTCATTTGGAAAGATATTTCCTTTTTATCTCTATTGATGTTTATCGGTGGTAGAAACATTTTTATGATTAGGTATGATAATAGGGTAACAAAGAAAGCTTAGCCAGAGAAAATTTCATAATTCCAGGAATGGGATATAGTCTTAATTTTAGCAGATGTTTAACCGGTTGAAAGGCAATGAATGAGTGAAAACTTCACAATTATGAATGTGTAAACTCAATCCTTTCAAGGAAATAAAGTTAAATATTCAAGTGAACTCCTTCAGTAATTAATATTCAGAGACAATCTTCACCTAAAATAGAGTTTCATGTAAGGAAAGAGGGTACTGTAGTTAATGGAAGAAACCAATTCACCAAAGAAAGTTCTCAGGGAGATATCTTAGGATTATTCACATTATTCCTTCAGGAAGCACTGTCTCCCTTATTTTCTGAGTTGGACTAGGCCCATATATACAGTAGGCTACTGAGTGAGTGTCTTCCTAATGTGAATGATGTATAGATTCTGGTTCTATTTCTTGAATATGAATCAACGTAGAAACGGAAGTGAAGCGACTGAGACTCGAACCCAGATCTCCTACTTCCTGGAAGGATGCTCTTAGCCAATAAAGCTATCACGCAGAAGTCTCATTCAATTTTAAGGAATCTTTTTAAGCAAAACGACTTTTGCCTTTGCGGCATTCACCATAATTTTCACAAGAATACACATGAAAATTGGTTGAATGTTGCCAAATTATTTTATTTCTGATAGTTATATTATTTTTTACTTATCTACAAACTCCTCTGACAAACTCGTAGGGAAAGTAATGCCGTAGAGAACTTCATTATTACCAGAAATCGTGGTTTTGCTTCGAAAAATTGAATGGTTTGAAGAAATAAAGGAATTTGATGAAATCTTGTAACTTTGAAAAAGTTTTATTTTGAAGACCAGCGCCTCTCATAGGAATTCTATTGAAGGAGAGTACAAATGCACTGGGGAAGGAGTATTGAACTTTCGATTGATAAAGAATGCATTAAGTAGTTTATAAGTGACATTTGTACGCTTATTTTATTATTAACATTAGATTTTATCATGTACGATATCATCAATGTTTCAACTTTTAAGAAGAGCAGTAAGTTATAGTTCATGACACTGGAACATGCTACCTTTGATTTTTACAAATTTAATTATGGAGTAGGAAATATAGTATGGGATTTGACACAAATGCTGACTTCTGAAAAGCGTTTTTTAGCATCAGAACTTTAGATTTACTTAAAAAAAAACCATTTCACTGATGGAAAACTCCAGATACTCGATTTTAAGAAAATTATCCCCTCACACACAGAACGATTCGAAACGATAAATAAATTGCGTTTCTAGGATGTAAAAATACGCAAGGTTTACCTCAGCGTACAATTTCTCCGCGGAGTGAACGACTAGAAACAGCATCACCAAGTCAGAAGCAATCCAGGATGCACCGACGAATACAATGCTTGTATCCGGTATCCCAGTTGGGGTAAAAACCTTTATGTCAATGGTAGAGTATAGGACAAAGGAAACTCTTAAGAGGTTATAGAAACCGAGCAGGAAATTGGACACAACGTACGAGTCTTCGACTGATCTCAGAATTTGGTACAAATGTAGCTGCATCTTCCTCATCCGCGAAAGGTGCCTCCACTTAGCGTTCGATCGTTGTTTCACCGTTTCACTGCCGTCAAACCTTTTCGCCGGAAAAATCCGTGAATGAATCTCGAAGTTTAAGCAGCAGATACATTTTTGGAGAAGGAGAACGGCGGTGGAAAACTGCCAACCAATTTCCAAATGCACTACGCCGAAATACTGAGAGAAGGCGGAACCTGCTATGGTCCAAGAGAATCCTCGGAAAAGTCTGATAGCCCTCAACGGAAGAAAAGCCATAACAACTGCCACGTAGACGCACAGAGCGGATTGAATAACGGAAGTCTTTCGTATCTGCTTCACGTCGAATGCATTGGGGAAAATTGCCCCGAATTCGGCTAGGTCGTCGAAATTACGACGAACTCTCGAGTGCTTTATAATATGCACGTATGTGCAAATGCCACCCGCAAGCAAATCGAAGGTGGGCCAAATCAACTTGATCAACTTGGAAACATCTTGTGTCACCTCCGAAAACGCATAATCGTATGTCATTCTCCAAGTCAAGAAAACACAGAATATCATTATCAATGTGTACGCGCAGAAGTGAAAGGCGAGACGAAGCTCGGAAGAATCATCTGGTGAAATGCCGGTTAATGCGTTCACGGTGAACATTGGTCGCAGGGCCCACTGTATACCTTTAGATCTATTCTTTTCCATTTTATGTAATTCTAAGTTAGTATCGGGAATGCGTACATCCCCTTCTCGAAGATTCTCTTTTCAACTGCCGTGGAATTCATCTCAGTGAAGTCTTCCTTTTCCGAGATAAAAACTTTCGAACATTACCACAGTATCTATTTATATTTTGTTTCTAGATCTAGAGCGATGTTTATTATCTGTCTTCGAGAGTTTTTGAATTATTAACTATTAAGTGCACCTCTCAAAGAAATGAATGGATCCATGGGCCGCCATCGAGAGAAGTCTTCCGGTCTTCTCCGAATAAATATTTGCCTTTTCATTTCTATCGCCATAGAAACTTTTCGTGACAGCATTTTATCGCGAAATGTATTGAACTACATATTCAGTTATCAATTTGCACATGTCAATGTGAGAGATTCGTGTTCATTCAAAATTACTGTGCAGAAAGCACTTCGTAGAAGGTGTCACTCATTCGAAGTGAATGGCGCGTACTATCGATTACAAAATGTTGTGCCCTAGAACTTAATGAATATATTGCGATTACAACGTCCAGAAATGGATTTTACATGGAAATGAAGGCAATTCCATGCTTTTATTTCGTTATTTCGATGAGGGATACACCGAAGTTTAGGTTCACTGGAAATTGTTCGATAAAGTTTGGAATACAATACAATGCGAACCTCTTTACTGGGCAAAATTCGGACGTAAGAGAGTCCCATTTTCCATTTTACCCTTTAAAATGTGGTACGATAAAATTTTTACAAAGTTATGAGCTCTAGGATAGAGATAGGGAATCTGATCATCGGAAGACCGTGTATGCCATTTAGCCGCTCATAGGCAGTAGTTGAGTGGCGAATTGCTTACTTTGAAATAGTACATACAACTTCGAAACTGCTCGAAAGAAAACGAATTTAATCGCTAAGTGAAATTGAAATCGCTAAGTAAAATATTAACCGTTTCATTTTCAATTGATATCATTAAAGACTGGGAAACTGAAGATGTCAACCCGTTGGCGGGGGAATACTAATTGAAGAGTCAAGATGTGTGGTCCACGTTTAAAAAACAAACAAACCATAGTTGTCAATTATGGCGATGTAAAAGAACATTTAATTATAAGTGGTTAAATAATAAAGAGAGCATATAATTAAACGAGAAATAGAAAAGAAAGTTATAGAATTTTTTTGAGAAAAATTAAAACCAGAAAACCCATCTATAAACAACAAGCTAAGTCGAGCAATAAAAAACAATAATTTTTTTAAACCTCTCAGTTCCACTCACGCCCACAATCACAAAATTCGTCAACAGTAATTCGCTTGAAGGATCTGGTGCTTTCCCGGCGAATTGTATGAATGAAGTATTCTCGGGTTTCTATCCGGGTGGTTGCTTCGAAGCAACTCCTCTCTCTGGAGCCATCGTCAGGATTGGAGATGGCTCCATCATCAGTAGATTTGGTCTTCTTTTAATTATACAAATTTATTCATAAAAATTATGCCATCATTCTGTAGTGTAGTATTTATTTGGCATAACAAGTATAATTTTGTGGCATATTGTCTATATCTCGATTAATTGAGTGCCTACTGTCGAATTGAAAATAGTATAGACCTGGAATTTTACGCGTTCCCTTTGATGATCTGCCATTATAATGAGACAGGTTATTCATCGTTCGGAAGAGCAGCTCCTTGCTTTTAAAATTGTATGCATTACGAGTCAATATTGATCTCCTGCTTAATAAGAGTCAACGTAAACCAAATCAAAACACGGTAAATTCGCGCAAATTCATGACTCGGTCATCTTTACACCTATGGGGAACAATTACCAGGTGTGACAAAAAACCCAAAGTCCTAGCATAAATGTGGTATATAGTTCTGAAGCAGAATTCGTGTGTCTGAGATCGGATCGTGATTTATTAACCTTTGATAAGCGTCTGAATTAAAAATAAATCTTCTTCTACAAATTTTATCCTACGCAGTTGAAATTTTAATTACTCACAATTTAAACGATTTACTAAAAATTGGGCGATTTTTCCTAAATGCATTGGGAGTGGAGATACGAAGGGCCTATAATGATGACGTCGCTCCGACGAAACGTCATCGTCGCCTCCTCTGAATGAGAAAGCGCGCCAAGCATTTAGACTGCCTTTTAAACATGCCTTTCTAAAGGCCACATAGTGTATTTCTTGCGAAATTAAACGCAATTTTCCTCAGCATAAATTTTCCACTTAATATATAATAATATAATATTTTTACTAAATTGAAGGAGAGTACNCTATATTCTTCACTCTATTTTAAATAAATAATATAATAATTTATTATGAATAATAAAATAGTAATTTAAAATAAATAATTTCGGAAAGAACGAGACTAAAAAGTGTATTTGCCAACCCAATCCTTCTTCAATCTCAATCAATCCCTAAAAAGAGTTTTAATAAATCATTATCATAGTGTGTCTACTTTACGGTTAGTTTATGTTTGTTAAAATTCTCTTCTTATATCCTTAAATATACTTGTTGATAACTTCTACCGCCCTTTCGTTTCATCCAACTTCATTTGACTTTGTCATTCCCACCGTATTTTCCTTGAAGTATTTTATTCTGTCAATTTCTTTCCAATCCCTCTCCTCCAATATATGCCATACTCTGCCATAATTTCAGTTCTTCAGACAAAGCCGTCTTTTCTATCATCTTCTCTAGCACCTTTCTGTTTGTGTTCCTACACTCCTCAACTTGCTTAACACATTTTTACTCTAATTTAACATCTTGAAGTTTTCCAATCTTTTGATGTCCTCTTTTATCAAAGTCCACGTATTCTATCCTCTAGCAAAGCTCTCCACACCAACGTTTTTTGGTGTAGAGAGCTCTTTATTTAAAATTCTTTTTCTGATCTTATTACAAGTCCTTGCATCATCAGTCCCCTTCTCTACACGAAAGCTTCATTTTCTATTCTGTTATTCAGACCTTATTTCCGTATCTTCCACCTTACGGAATAATAGTAGAGTTTGTGGGAATGTAATTAACCATGGTAAACTCAAGAAAAAGTATCAACATCAGTATACACTCCAGGGGTTCTGGCCTAATATTGTGGAACGTCATCTAAAATAACTGCAAAACTTACGTCGTATTTTCCACAGTTTATTTACATACGACCGGTTTCGACCAAGATGGTCATCTTCAGGTGTAGTCCTCGAAACCGGTCGTATGCAAACAAGCTGTGGAAAATACGAAGTACGTTTTGCAATTATTATCAACATCAGGAAAACATATAAAGGGGAAGTGAAACATAAGCGAAAACCTACGAATGATAATAGCTAAACTATGACCGAGCAAAAAACCCTCAGCTACACGTGAAAAAATTATTAGTCCATGATACAAATGAAAAACTGGGCTCCCGGATAGCCAAGTGGGCAACGCGTTCGACTTCAATGAAAGCGGTCCCGGGTTCGATTCCCGGTGGGGGCCTACGTGCGAAATGACCTAAGCTGTCGAAGCACTTTTAACAATACTAATACTATAATGAAAAATGTCGAGTAAAATCCTTTAAAATCAAGAAAATGCTTCAAAAATTTTAAAAAATTATAGATATTCAGAGATTATAGTTCTACAGTAAAGTGTACCACGTAAGTTTACCTCGTGTACTAGTAAGTGTACCACGGATTGAGCAACTAGCTGGAACTTGATGATGGCTTAGAAGTTAGGAAAACGACTACGGAAGATATACTCAACGAATGTAGATTGATTAAAAATTGTTTCGGGTTTCAATTACCTCTGAATGCAGCTTATCTCCGAGGTAAATAGCAACTGCCATCATCAAGGGCATGGAAACCATCCAAAGGAGACCGCTCGCATGCAGCCACACGTCCGGCTCTCCAGATGGGGTGAAGATTTTGTTGTCCGTAAATGAATAGAGCAGGAAGGACACCCTGATGACGTTATACAGCCCTAGCAACCAATTGGAAAAACCAAACAAGTCTCCTACCGATTTGGTGATCCTGAATGCTCGTAGATGAGACTTTTTCACCCAAATGAGACGACTCTTGGAAAAAGTGAAGCGGTAATCATCGCAATTCAGCCAACACTTCATCTCGAGCACCAAAATGGTGACGTATTTGCGAATGAGGAAGGCGGCGTTACAAAACTGCCACACAAACTCCGTATGAATTATGTTGAAAAACATCATAAGGACGACGATCCAAGTGACGACGCGAAATCCCTTCGAATGTTCATCAGTCCTCCAAGAAACGAGAATCAAGTTAAGGGAAAACGAGAGCCACAAAACGGACTGAATTTCACAAAATCTGCGGATCCTGCGGACGTCGAAATCGAAATTCATCGGAAGAAGTTTTTCCAATTCGAAAATTTGGGTGAAAACATTCGCGGTTCTTTCGTGCCTGAAGAGGTACAAGATTAAGCAAACGCTACCGGTTGTCAAATCTAGAATTCCCCACGCCTGTTTGATCAGTACGGACACTTCGAGTGATTCGTCAAAGAAGAGGGAGACGAATGTGAAATAGATAATGGAGTAGGCAGATATAAACACGATTATCCAGTGAACGAAGCGCGAGCACCATTTTCTCAGGGCCGAGTTGTTGACGTTTGTTTGTGGTGGTATTCCAGTCAATCTGTTCATTGTAAACATGGGCGATAATGCCCACGCCAAGTCTTCCCTTCGTTTTTCGCGCATATTTACGTCAATAAACGTTAATAATGTTAATCTAAAAAGTGAACATTCAATTTCTCGGAAATTATTAATTTTGGATTGAGAAACGCTCATCGTATTACGCTCTCATTACATTGTAATCGCATTTCCCCAATACTCCACCAAAGTGGTCGAAAAGAGCTTGTTTACCCCCGCTTAATAATGCTACCCTCTTATCTCACGACTTTAAACCACCTACGTAACTTAAATTCATCAAAAATTTGTGTACCACTTAGGGAACATCGTCTGCAACCGCCGAATGCTCGACTGATTTCAGCCGATTCTCCGTCGCTGCAATTGTTGAATTAATCGCGCAAAAGATCAGTCAATATCTCTCAGAAATTCAATTTTGTAACTGCTATTCTATATTCTGACACCTCTCGACTCTCGACTTTTCTCTCAAATTTCTTCTCATTTCATATTGATACACTTTTTCTGTGAAATGTTGCCACCCTGTTTGCGGTATTTTACCGGTAAGCGATTTACTATTATGGAAGATTAATATAACAGGTACGTTTTATGCCAATTAAAATAGCTTTCCTGCCGAATTTCTACTGTAGCAGAGGTGTCTCCTATATTTTCAGGAAAGGTACCCTTTTATTTATTCCAAAATATCTTCTGCTTTTATAGTCTTCCTCGGATCCTCATGTTACACTCATAGTATTATTATTAAAAAACGTTTTTCAATCGCAAAGATAATTTTACACGTGATTCCCCACCGGGAATACGAATCTGGGCAGCTTTCATCGAAGTCGAACGCGTTACCTATATGGCTATCCGGAGGTCCTATTAAACCCGTGAATCTTTTTTAATCGTCCTGTAGATTTATTTATTATTATTGGTAATAGTGCTTCGACTACTTTGGTGAATGCATACATCTTTGGGAAATTGGAGGAATTCCGACTAACATTGAACAAATCCATCTCTTGGTTTCTCGGTAAAAGATTTTCCCAGTTGAGAACATTTACGAATCTCGAAGTTTTTATTTTTAGTGGAGGGAATGTGCAGCTTATACAAACGAATCTGAGAGGAATACTCCCGTAGTAGTATTGTTAAAAGTGCTTCGAGAGCTGAGGTAATTCCGCACGTATGGGCTCCTACCGAGAATCGAAACCGGGACAGCTTTCACCAAAGGCACTTATGTGTGATCTTTATGTGTAGAAATAGAGTGTGCATGTGTATCAAACACTTAAGAACCAAACGCTGCCAAACTTTAAGGCAGAATATGTTAACCATCAAAGGAAATGACCAGTGAGGGAAGTCAGTAGTTAGTAAGTGGATCAATTCCATTACCTTGGTAAATTTTTTTTCTGGAACGTGTATACAAATGAGGTTATAAGATGAGTGGCAGTTGCGATGGAAGCTTTCATTAAATGAAGGAATGATAAAAAAGGAGCCAAGGGAACCAAAAAAAGATTGTTTAAAATCCTTGGAGTAATTTGCTGAGTGTAAGTATAATGTGGAACCCAAGGATGGAGGACTTTGAGATGCGGAAAGTTCTGGAAATAGTCTGGAAAGAAAAGATTGGGTATTGGGTGACCGAGGGATGGTCGATGAAGAAGGAGACATTGTAGAAGAGGAAAGTGTTTCGAACGAGAAAATAGAATCGAGATAGAAGCAAAGAGTTGGTAAAATATTTAAAGGCGATGGATTACTAATGAAAGAAGGGTAAGAGAAAATAGTTCCTAAGCGATTTAAGGTAGCATGCAAGGGAAAAGAAAGAAGGGTGAAAAAAACTAAATTTAACGTGTGATATAAAGCATTGGACTCCAATCAGCATGCTTCGGCACTGTTGGGTATGTCCCGTAAGAGTACCGCATGGTATCCAGGTTTGTCATAAACTATCGAATGTAATGTGCGATAACTTTACTATATATTTGCGTTGTTTAACTGAACTATATGTTTGCGTTTAATTTTCGAATATCTTTTGGGCCGTTCAATAGGATATTGTTAGAAATTATTTAAATCTTCCTCATTTTCTTTACCGCGCCTAGCCTATCTGCCGCCCGGGTGCGAGCATAATTTGCCGCTCCTTAAAGTTAAATTCCAAAACCATACGTTACCTGATTAGCAGGTAAACATTATTTTGTAAACATTTGAAAAACCACTGTTTTATGAATTTGTTCCCCCGCTTACCTTGGTCACAAAACATAAGAAACAGTTAAATATGTATATTCCGTATACTGACGTAGTGAGAGATAAGTATGTGTTAATACTTCACATTACTTTCGATTATCATTATCTTAGCAGCCATAGTCTCCGGAAGTGTCGAAAAAAACACGCAAAGTTATTTGCGTAATAAGAGAAGACTCCGATAAATCTCTAGTAAATATATATTCCAAAACTTGAAGAGGATTTATTCTCGGTACCAGAAAATGTTGTAATAATATTAATGGTTGGCCACGCTCCTGTCGTCGCCCTTTAGATGCCGCCACCCGGGTACGATGCACCCCTTGCACCCTTGCGGCGCGGCTCTGCCTGTCCTACACTTCTTCATCAATTTGAATTAATCAGTATTAAAAAAACTTGTGATTTAGTATGCCGCGAAGTTTAAGTTGCAGCGAAATTTAAGTTAATTCCCGGTCTCGTAAGACTTTTTAGCGTCGCCACCTGACTAGCGTCGCCACCTGACTAGCGTCGCCACCTGACTAGCGTCGCCACCTGACTCGGCGTCTAACTGCGACGGTAGTGTATAATAAATAAATAAATAAATAATACGTAAGTGCGCCGTAGAGGGAGAAAGGTTTGGACGCACTCTTCATTAAGGGTAGGGTTGCTTACTCAAAAATGAAAGGAAAGGTATTTATTTGGGAATTTTGAGGCTTCTTTCATACTTCTTCCAATATGATAGTATTTATGTGGCATGTGTTTTCTTTTGAAAATTGTTCTGTATTAAAAAGACCAGCAGCAATGGCATTATAAGGGGATGAAAAAGAAGGAATTATCAGGAATAAGATGAAACATAATTATAAAATTCACGGAAGGCGTAATTTTATGGAAATCCATCATGTCAAAGAAATTAGCTGAAAGAAGTCGTAATTAGCAGCGTTCATTCCTTAGATTAAATATCATTAAAAACAAAGTTAGCCGAAATATTAAATACCTCTGCGTATAAATTCTCTCCAAAGTAAAGCGCTACCACCAAAACACAGTGCGAGGAAAGAATCCAAAAACTGGTGCTAAGTTCCGCTATCACGTCTTTTTCCCCACTTGGAGTATAGATTCTGCCATCCCACGAAGAGTAAAGCAGAAAAGACATCCGTAGTAGATCATGCAAACAGAATATCACGTTGCAAATCCCGTAAATTCCCTCTATCCACTTGGAGGTCTTGTACGCCTCTAGAAACTGCTGTTTTAGTCTGGATATAGATCTCGTCTCCTTAACTTGACAGGCGGGAAGCCACGACCGGATCTCAAGGTTAAAACCGGAAATGCATTTGCGGAGAAGAAAAACTGCCATAAAGAACTGCCAAGCTAGCTGCAATTGAACGAAAGTGAAGTATTCTATGATGACCTCTGTATACGCGGCCATCGTGAAAATTCCGTTGACTTTGATCGATCTCCACGAAAGTACACCCAAGTTAACACCCATAATGATCCACAGAAGCAATTGAATTTCGACGAATCTTCTTATCCTTTGGATGTCGAAACTGAAGTCCTTGGCGAGGCCTCTTTGAATCTCGGAGATTGCGATGAAAAGACGCCGAACACTTGAGTGCTTGAGCAGGTAAATGCATCCGCACGATACACAGGTGATGATATCGAGAAGGCACCAAAGATTTTTTATCCATTCCGATTCATCCACGGCGTCGTCGCTATTCAATTTTTCTATCGGAATCCTCCACGCTAAGTACGTGGAAAGGAGTAGAATTGCTGCGTACACGAGGTAGTTGAAGGAGGTAGTCCATTTGTTTGGTTTAACATTTTCTTCGAAAGGCGTCGGAGCGATTCCCGTGAGCCAGTTAATCCTAAACATCGGCGACAGCGCCCAAAGGAGTCTCCGCGGCTTTTCCGCCGCCATTTCCAGTTGAACGGCCAGAGAAGAGAGCTACCAACTTCTAGGTAATTGAGAAATGAATAATGAGAGACGTAAATGAATACAATGATATAAATCTAGGGGTGTCCAATGTAGCTTCATCTTTGGGCGGAGAGGAAATTGCTTCGGCCATTGAAATCACTGAGTTTCACAATTTTCCTAATCACAAATTCATAATTTTCAATCGTCAAATGACAACACGAAGTATATATTCCCAATACAGAACTCAAAGTGAGCTGTTTAGGAAAGGAATTCGTGATAGCAGGAGCTGAAAGCTTTCAAATTTCTCAACAAACTGTCGGCGCACGAAAAATCGATTGAGCGGCGATTCAGAAAATGCTTGTCGTCAACTCAGCAGAGATACCATTTATTATCGTGTTTGTTACTAAAGGTAACATGAAAAGCAATGACAGTAGGACCCACATGCGACCCTTCAACCTTCGCCAAGATATGTACTATTAGAGTAAATCGCGGTCATTTTACGATTAGGAATGTTATAGAAGGTATTATTGTCCGTGATGATTTACAACCATTCATTCAATTCAATTCAATGATAGATCAAAGATGATGAAGTCAAGGAATGAAAGAATTCGAAACATTATTTTCATTAAGTAGTCATTCGTAACTATATAATAGTAATAGTAGCATTAGTAAAGTAGACTAATCAATACTATATGTCCTTCAGTGAAGACAGTTAGGGAACCACTGCCATAATAACTTACTTGCGGCCCAGAATGTTGTTCTTTCCTAAAGTTTTCATAAAATATTTTGTGCCAGCCCTTGATGACTTAAGTTGAAAATGGCAAACACTCTGGAATTTACCCAATAATCGAATCACTAAACACTTTATACATGTCAATTATTATCAGGAAAAAATACGAATGATTGCTTACGTCAAAGTGTGTACTAAGATGGGGGAAGTATGTACATTGTCTTTAGTATGCGAAGCCTTTACATGAGATGACGCTTGGGAGTTTAAGCATGGACACTCCAAAAAACGGTAAAATATATCTGGTATATAACGGTAAACCATCCAACTCGGATGGTTCAGGTAGTTGCACTTTGTACAGTTTCACGGCCAGCGAGTGAGAAAACTCCCTATCGTAAACAACGATTAATAGAACCCAACGGGAAAGTTGAGGGTCCGGGTTAGAGACCCAGTCACGCCAGACCTATTCACTTCCGTTTACACAGAAAAATTAAAGAAAAAAATGTTCGATTCCGGCGAATCCAGCAGAGTTGGCAACTCTACGAGCTACCATTGAACTCTCACTTCACTTGACGACAAAACCGTTGTCTCGTACAATATGGTCTCTCTACTTGATGAATTGTAGTATAGCTATTTTTTCCGTGTGAAGACGTGGACATCTACTTGAAATATTCCCTAAACTGTTGAATAGTTTTGTGAGTTAAGACACAATACTGTTAAGTTCAGGAGATAAGCCTCACGTTCGTGTGTTGCATGCAACAAGATATTCCATTGGATGGTAACCGATTCAAGTAAACATTCGATCGATAGCTCCTTCAGTCGGGCTTTTTTCTTTCCTCGAAGTAATACAAAAAAAACTGAAAATAATAAAAGCTAATTCACGAGAGAGAAAAAGGAGGCATTTTGAGGAGCAATCGAAGCAAGTAAAGAATGCACCATATTTTAAAATGTATGCGAATCAAATATCTTTCCGGAGGAGAAGTATGTGAGATAGAAACAGGTGATGACAGAGTAATGAACAAATTATGACTAAAAGAACTTGAATGTTGCATGATGAATACATGAATGAGTCAACAGGCTGAGGAAGTTCGAGAAAGGGCTAGTCGAAGGTATTGAATAAAATATTAAAATGTTGACATATAGGAAGAAAGAGAAAAGATTATGTACGAGGTGGATCAAAAAGTAAGGCAAGAAAAGCTCTCACGGACACAATTTAAAATTAAATTTTACTCTTGAAATTAAACGTATAGCAAGACACATGTACAAGAGGGTTAGAAGTAATTCTAAGATTCATCATGATGGCGGACGATGTTTACGTGCATCATTGCCAGGTTTGTTAAAAAGCAGTTTTGGAGGAAGAAAAGACGATGCAGTGCTACGTCTGTGAATTGAGGTTTCACATTAAGTGTTTGCAAGTGTCAGTGAATAAATTCAATAGGTTCCTTGACTTGAAAAGCCTTGTAAAGTGGGTTTGTGACTCATGGGATGTCACGCTACAAAACACTGTGGCAGTCATCAAAAGTGCTCCGAAAAATCTTGATGGAGTAAGAACAAGTCTTTTGTAGACAAAATAGAAGATGCCTGCAAAGACTTAACCGAAATAAAAACAAAACTTGAAACTTCAAACATAACGAAGACGATACCAACATACGCGTCGAGAAGCCAAGGCAAGGATGAAGAGAGAACTAACAACACCTAAAATCATCATTAAGTCGAAAAGATCCAGTCAAAATAGTACAGAAACTGAAACTTATGTGAAAATAAAAATTTATAGAAACAAATATTACTATAATAAAATAAACATTGTTAAAGATAACCCAAAAGAATTATGGAAGCAAATTGGACTTATCACAAATGAAAGAACAACTTCTGATAATATAAATATGAAAGTAGATGTAAATAACTTTAATGACCTCTTTAGTAATGTAGGCTATTTACTGGCACAAGATATATTGAAAGCTAGGAAACAAAATGGTGATGAATCTCTTGATGATTTGATTAAACAAAATCCACAAACTATCTTTCTTTCGCCAGTTAACCATAACGAAATAATGAATGTAATCAACAGTTTGGGAAATAGTAAAGCTACTGGCCCAGATGAAATATCCATCTGTACATTAAAAGACAACTGATTGCCAATCCCTTATCATGTATTATTAACAAAACCTTACATACTGGAATTTTCCCAGATACTGTAAAGATTAGTTGGATATATATAAAGGTAAAGGGGACACAAATAAGCCTGAAAATTACAGGCCAATTTCTTTAATTAGTAATGTAGCTAAAGTATTTGAATTATTTATAAAATCTAGAATCATGGACTTTATAAATAAGTGTAATATTTTTTCTAGAAACTAGTATGGCTTTCAAAAGGGTAAGGGTGCTACTGATGCACTTGTTAAGTTAGTACAGGAAGTAAGTGATCTTATGGAAAAGGGAAACAAATGTGCAGCAATATTCCTAGACTTTACCAAAGCATTTAATTCTATCTCACATGAAATATTGTTTTAAAAAATGTACAGACTGGGTATTAGAGGTGTGGCTTTGGAACTAATTTGGAGCTACTTAGATAAAAGGGTACAAAAGATTAAATTAAAATGAAAACTAAGTGAACCAAAATAAGTAAAATTTGGGGTACCACAAGGCTTGATTTTAGGACTAATGCTGTTTCTAACATATATAAATGACTTATGTGAAGTTCATTTTGAAAATGCTAAACTGCAAGTTAATGCCGATGACACTGCAATAGTAGTCTGGGAAAAAACTACAAAAAAAGTAATGGACAGAGCAAATAGACTACTAAATAACACAATAAAGAGATGGTGTGATACTAATTTCCTAACCTCAAATTCAGCAAAAACTGAATGCATCTTTTTTTGGAGAAGATCCAAATGTGATCAATGAAAATAAGTATTACATAACTATACATGATACCAGGTGCTTGAAGAACAGATCATGTAACTGAAAAATATAAAAATAGTTGAGCAAACAAAATACCTAGGGGTTAAAATAATAAACTGACATGGAAACACCACATGCTATACTTAGCATCAATACTAAGAAAATTAGCATATAAATTTTGCCTACTTAACAAATTACTCAATGTAAAAACAATGAGGGTAATATATTATGCATTGGTACAATCAATGATAGCATACGGTATTGTTGTCTGGGGTGGGCTAAGAGATACGTTTGTAAAACCTAATTTTATATTACAAAAATTGATAATTAAAAGAATTATAAAGAACCACTAATTTTCCCCACAAAAGAATTAATCACGGAATTTGATGTTTTGACCTTGAGACAGTTATATGTTTACAATGTTGTTAAATATATAAAAGGAAAAAACTTAAACCTAATGAAAACAAACCACTACAGATATGACACTAGATGTGAAATCTTTAGAAATGCAGCGATACCCTACTACAAAAAAGTAGATCACAGTTGCAATTTCCCAATTTAGTAGTTAAGATTTATAATCTGTGCTTGAGAGAAACGAGGAAATTATTGGAAAAAAGAAGTAATCTGAGAAGAAAGGATAATAATTCGTGTGGGCCAGACAATATATCTGGAGAATTATTAAAAATGGGATCAATGGATATGGTCTCCTATCTAAGAGTCTTATTTCAAATGATCCTGAATAACAGAACGATTCCAGATGATTGGAAGAAAGCTACATTCGTCCCTATTTACAAAGAAGGAGTCAAGACAAATATGGAAAATTACAGACCGGTCAGCCTAACATCAGTAGTAAGTAAGATAATGGAGAAAATATGAGCAGATTATTTAAGAAAATTTTGGAAGGATACCAAATGGCTGTGTAAATGCCAGAATGGGTTCTTATGCGAAACACAGCTGTTAGGGTTATGCCAGGATAAATCAGATTCGCTAGATGAGAGAAAAGAGGTCGATAGTATTTTTATAGATTTTTATAAAGCCTTTGACACGGTACCGCATGATCTACTGTCAACAAAAATAGAAAAATTAAACATAGATGACAGGGTCAAAAGTTGGTTAAAAGATTTCTTAATAGGCAGGACTCAGCGTATTAAAGTTAGCGATTGCTTCTCCAAAAACATCAAAATTACTTCCGGGGTGCCACAGGGAAGTGTCATTAGACCATTGCTTTTTTTAATTCATGTAAATGATTTACCAAGCAGTATTTCGTCCAGAATTCGGCTGTTCGCAGATGATTGCATAGTTTATAGGGAAATAAAATCTGAGGATGATTCAAGTGTACTTCAACGAGATATAGAGTTAATCGAGAAGTGGGCTCAATCAAATGGAATGCAAGTAAACGCAAGGAAAAGTAAACATATAACCTTCACAAACAAGAGAAGGAAAAGACAGATTCGTTATAAACTACATGGAGAAATTACTCCAAGGGTTGATGAATGTAAATACTTAGGGGTCACTTTAACGAAAAATTTGGACTGGGGACCACACGTAAATAAAGTTGTGTCGAAAGCTCTTAAAACTCTCCACTATGTAATGAGAAA
>KZ308515.1:773700-840257 GCA_000376725.2 Ladona fulva
AATTCTTAATTTTATTTAACTGTTAAGAATATATATATATTCTCTTTTTCCCTGTTTTTTAAATTTTATTTTAATTAATATTTCTGTGATGTTTAGCATTTGCATTGCCAGTCTTTGTAAGTGAAATAAATATATACAAATACTTTTTTAGTGCCCGTAGAGATGGAAGTCACTGAGTGCTAGGTCATGGTGAAGGAAGAATTTTCCAGAGGGCTCCAACACAAGCACTGCTACCAATCACTGGAAGCTTTAGGTCTACATGTCGAAAAATTGTTTGGACAAGCAGGAGGACTACGTTTAGAGATTATGTGTACAAGTTTCTCGCAATTTGTTCTTCTTCAATGGCAATTCAGAATTAATTGCGATCGCGAGAGCTTGTTAGCTTAACTATTGCTCCATCATAGTGTGAATATGGTATGTAAAGTGAATAAGCTCTTACAAATAGCAAATAAATGTTTTTAAAGTTACTCGTTATCGGTAATTACCTGGCCATAAAGCTTCTCCGTCGCGTATACCACCAGAAACTGCAGGGCGGAATGAGTTATAATCCAAGAAGATAGATCGATTTTAAGTGGTAGATCGAATTCGTCGCTTATGCGGAAAACTTTACTGTCAACGCATGAGTACAGAGTAAAGCATATTCTCAGTACATTATAAAAAGCGAGGAGAACAATCTGAATCCCGTACACGGATGCAGCGGATTTTGAAGCTTCACACGCTCGAAGATGGACTTTTCTCAACAGCGAAAGGTCTTCGGAGAGTGAGGGTTGTTTCAGTCCGTGAAAAAGTCTCTCTCTGAGGATCGATTCCAAGATCATCGATCGAATTTCAAAGTTCAATGCGGCGAAACATTTTCGGAGGAGGAAAATGGCCACGTAAAACTGCCAAACGGATTGAATGTGCACCAAAAGGAAATATTGAGTGAAAAATATGTGCATTCCGGTCGCTGCGAATCCAAACAGTTTGCTTATCCAGAACGAGATCATGGCAGAATTGAGGGCCATCGAAATGAATAGAACGGACTGAATCTGAACGGATCTTCGAATGCGTGAAGCACACAACGCATCCTCGGGAAGCATTTCCCCCAACTGCACCACGTCCAGAAAAACTCTTCGAACTCTTCTTTGCTTCAGAAGGTGAATGTATGCGCACAAAATGCCCGCCACCAAATCAGTCGTAGACCACACCAACCTTACATATTTAGTCTCACTCTCGGATTGGTCATAGGAAGTGCTTTGTATTACAAATCTGAAACAGTTGAAGGCAGAAAGGAAAACTAGGAGGGTGAACAAAAGGTAATGAAGGGTGACGGTCCATCTCCTGGGTTTAGCGTTCCTTTCGACAGCAAAAGGTGAAATTCCAGTGAATGTGTTGATTTTGAACATCGGAGAAAGCGCCCAGAGGAGGTCCTCGCGTTTCTCCTTGTCCATTGTCACAAGGATGAGAAAACGGATAAACCAGCAAGTGTAAGTCCAAGCTCCCGATGATCCGGTACCAATGCGGTCCAGTGATAGTGGAGATTATCTACTTTATCGTAGCTCTGTCCCGGTGCCTTCCAAGGGGATGTTCGTCAGTTTGATTTTCTGTAACAAATGTAGAGGCCGACGGATGCACCGTGTTACCCAGATATCAGGGGTAATGGAAGATTCCGGCGTGGTTCTGTACTCACACCGAATTGGTTTTTCCTTTGCTTATAATAATGGAAACATTTACTTAAGACGAATTTTAAAAATATCAATAGACAGTCTCTGGTTTTAATCTTTACTCTTTCTGTAAATAGAGAATTTTTCATATGGAAATGAAAGATATGCAAACAAATCTACCCAAAAATGGTACTTTAAACATAAAATCTGACGAAAAATGTAACAAAAATAATAGCGTAAAACATAATGAAGCACCTATGGTTAAAATAGAAAAAAAATCTTTCTACCTCATGAACGTGAGTCATTAAATTCTTAATACGAAGAAGAACATTATAAGAAAAATAACGAATTTCCTAATAAATCTAAGGGAGAATAACTTCTTAACTAAATATAATTAGAAGGAAGAAATATGCAAATACGTAAATGAAGTAACGTAGTAAATCCCTCATAATTCAATTGGAGAATGCCATTTTTCCTGTCAGAAAGATGAAAATAATTTGCAAAAGAGTTTTCCTAAATGAATTGGATGGTAACCTACATTTGGCTATTGTCAGCATTCTGAAATGTTTGGATTCGTGTGACAGGAAGATCTCGAGGATATGGAAAGTTGAAAGGAATTGAGTTCAGCCCCCAATGAATGAAATAACGAATTAATTTTACAGCTACAACCATAACAGTAGAAGACGCGGTCTTTAACTCGACGGTGGAAAATGAAAATAAGAAGTATTATTCATTATTTGCTTAATAAATACGCCGTGCATCATTTTACCTGTTGGGAATTTTGTAAGCTAATGTGAAAAATTCACCTCCATTTAATCAGCGTCTCATTCAGCATTCAGTACAATTCTATTTTCTCGAATATTTTATACTAAAAGCCTCCTCCTCCTTATAGTTATATTCTAATCCATAATCCATGTGCGAGAAGACCTTTGATGGATTCAAAGGTGCAGGAATGGCGTAAGAAAGTTTATTATGGTCGAGAACAAAGCAATAGGTGCTTCAAGGACAAATGTCCTACACCACTACCAGCCCCTTGCCTTCCACTACATGCAAAAATGTGTCAAAATGCAACAGACGCACGAATAGATAGCTGGTGCTGCAAAGTAAGGGTAAGGAAGTAGCTACACCAATACGATGTATAAGGGGGAGGAGCTTATGTGTCGAGTCGGTAGTGGGGGCCCCTATCTGTAGGTACATACCATGAAGAGCCTATTGCTTTCTTCTGACTATATGTGTTCAATGCGATGCTGGAAATAAGTTCGCAGCAGGTTACATAAGAAAATGTTTGGAATTATCAAAAGATGGGTACAAGCAGCACTGCCACCTGGCTAGAAGGCCAAATTACAGTGAAGATGAAAATAAATAAATATGGAAGAACAGAGGGATATTGTGAATGACGAGGCAAATGATTTACTCATCCCATAACGATATCTAACGAATTATATAAACTATCTTAAAGTTTAGTCAGTAATTACCTCTCCGTAAAGCCTCTCAGCTTCGCAAGCAACCAGAAACAGTAGAGTGAAATAACATGTAACCCAGAATAATATGCTGATATGAAGTAGCTCGTGTTTGATGGGTACACGTTGCACATCAATATCAATCCTGGAAAACACTGTAAAGGTTATTCTCAAAATATTATAAAAAGCGAGGAGAACAACTTGAATTCCATACACGGATGCGGCGGATTTTGAAGCTTCACACGCTCGAAGATGGACTTTTCTCAAAAGCGAAAGGTATTCGGAGAGTGAGGGTTGTTTCAGCCCGTGAAAAAGTCTCTCTCCGAGGATCGATTCCAAGATCATCGATCGAATTTCAAAGTTCAATGCGGCGAAACATTTTCGGAGGAGGAAAATGGCCACGTAAAACTGCCAAACGGATTGAATGTGCACCAAAAGGAAATATTGAGTGAAAAATATGTGCATTCCGGTCGCTGCGAATCCAAACAGTTTGCTTATCCAGAACGAGATCATGGCAGAATTGAGGGCCATCGAAATGAATAGAACGGACTGAATCTGAACGGATCTTCGAATGCGTGGAGCACACAACGCTTCCTCGGGAAGCATTTCCCCTAACTTCACCACGTCCAGAAAAACTCTTCGAACTCTTCGTTGCTTCAGAAGGTGAATGTATGCGCAGAGAGAACCCGCCACCAAATCAGTCAAAGACCACGCCATCCTTACATATGTTGTCTCACTCTTGGATTGGTCATATGAAGTGTATACTATCACAGACCTGAAACAATTGAAGGAAGAAAAGATAACTAGGACGGCAAACAAAAAGTAATGAAGGGTGACGATCCATCTTCTTGGTTTAGCGTTCCTTTCGACAGCAAAAGGTGAAATTCCGGTGGTTGTGTTGATTTTGAACATCGGAGAAAGCGCCCAGAGGAGGTCCTCGCGTTTTTCCCTGTCCATTACCACAAGGATGACTATCTACCGATAATACTGTAAAAATAAAAGCAATTAATCAACTGTCAAAGTTGTGTAATATAAGATGCCTAAAAAAATAAATTCACATAAAGTTGTGATTTCTGTCTAACTTTGCGGCCTGCCTTATATTGGTGTCGGTGTCTGGGGAGCCTTGTCTTTCGAAATAACATTCGATGAAATTGCCTCGCATAATTACGGTTTAGTTGCGAGAAGACTTCACTTGAGATGGCTGGTTTACAGCCAACTGCAGACCACCTAAATAAGTGCCCATTTGCAGTAGAAATGCTACCTACTAAATATTTCACGTGGAAGATACATTTGCACTGACGTTGAGCTTGAGTGAAGAATGTAAGATTTCACTTTTTTGGTTCATGTGAACCATCAGTGGCAGAGGATGGACACTGCCAACTCAAGAGAATGGTAGAATACAGAAGTTTAGCCTTTTGTTGGATAGTGAACCATCGGTGAATCCTTGGCGGCGATTCATTTACATAAAGGCGTTCGCAGCTATCTTAAAAATTTAAGTCTATTGACACTGAAACGATGTGAAGAATGAAGTCTAATCGACAGTCATTTATGTCGCTGGGAGCTTTCAAATTGAGTTTTGACATCGTATTCCAACTTTCGCTCTTCCTAGAAAAAGGCCATTTGCACGAATTGCTTCGGCTGCATTTTACTTTGGTTTTTGGCCCTGTGCAACGTTGAGGAACTAAATATCATTTATTTTCATTTCCTACTCCTTTTCCATTGCATAAAGCAGAAAAGAATAATTTGAAATGTACGTCTTTGATGTTAACTCACGTTCGGTTATTGTGAGCACTCTGAAGCGGTGAATGTAAGATAAAGAAAGGGGCGAGGAGAATACGGATGGTGAAAGGGAGTCCAGTTCACATTCTGTCAAATTATGAATTAATTTGACAGATATTGATGTAAGGATAGCCATACATCGCAAAGTTTTACTCAACAGCAGACTTAAAAAAAAAGATATTCTTAGGGCTCGCTGGGTAACTTTTTCTTCGCCGTTCACCAATTTTGTATAGTTTCGTCATAATAGACAGATTTTCAGTAGTTTACTGCTATAACCATGGTAAAGGTATCGATTATAATGGTACATTCGTCAAATCAAATTTTCTTTCAATTCTGATTATCATAATATAGGTCTTACTCGTATTCCTTTCAGTGGACGGTGTAGTATTTAAACAAGTTAAATGGAAGTCGGACGAACCGGGACTCGAACCCGGGTCTCCCAATTGCCGGTCGGTTGCTCTATCCATTGAGCTATCCCGCCAGAACATTTCTCCATGCCGTTTGGGAGACTTTGTAGGTATTGGGCGCGTGAGTTCGTCCGACTAAGCGGCATCGTTCACAGCCATACAAAGTGGTGTTAGGAGAACCCCCCCTAAGGATAACAAACAAGGAAATGGGTTAGATGACTATAAGTCGTGCATCTCGGAAAATTCCCAAGGAGAAACGGACATGAAAAAAGTCTGACGGAACCGGGACTCGAACCCGGGTCTCCCAATTGCCGGTCGGTTGCTCTATCCATTGAGCTATCCCGCCTTTGTATGGTCGGTGCCTCGGAGAGGCCATGGCTGTGAACGATGCCGCTTAGTCGGACGAACTCACGCGCCCAATACCTACAAAGTCTCCCAAACGGCATGGAGAAATGTTCTGGCGATAGCGCAATGGATAGAGCAACCGACCGGCAATTGGGAGACCGGGGTTCGAGTCCCGGTTCCGTCAGACTTTTTTTTTTTCATGTCCGTTTCTCCTTGGGTGTAGTATTTGTTGAAAGAGGACTGACGTTATTTCCGCAGCAACCGTTAATTCACCATTTCAAACTTTTACCACTAAAATCTATATTAAATAAAAATATTACTTTTTGACAAAATTGCCGGTCACCAACTTTTCATTCTTATCTTCACGGTAGGTATGCAGTATTCGATAGATGATGTTTTCGTTAATCACCGTTTTCATGTTTTGCAACAGCTTCGGCTTCATTAAGTCTCTCGGGGTTCGAACGAGAAAATGGTGATTCCATTTTATAAAGAGCGCATACTTTTTGAATAAACGTGAAATGTTTCTGACGCCTGTCTCTATCCTCTACTCCAGACCGTATTTTCCGCAGAAAATAACATGCCAGAGATATATAGAGATATTTGTGTAAATGCGACCCCTGCCATACGCCACTGGCGGCTGCCGGAGTGGTTGTGTCATGTAAATGTACATTAAAGCACTACATGCGGATTACGCTGCTGTTATATTTGAGAACCTTCACTGAGCCTTACGAAGGAAATTATGCTCATGGAATCCCTGAACGATTTATGTTCACGTTTTCAAATGCTTCTCCTCAGAGAAAAATGTCAAGTACTAAACTGCAGATAAACTATATGAATTACGAAATAGTAACTCCGGACATGCACCCATTCTGTTCTAGCAATGCATTCCATCTCAATATCTGAGACGTGGTCAGCAATGAAATGTCTTTGGAAAAACAGGGATGAATTCAGACAGATATTTAAAACCTTAAGCCATATGTCGGCAGACGAAACTGGCGTTTGGAGGCAAACGGGAGGTTCCGGACTGCAGATTTTGAGCAATTACCTTAATTAATTTAGACAACTTGTGGTTAAATAAGTCCGACAGAAAAATCCATTGTAGATGTTTATGAAAGCAAATTTCATTCACCAAAAGAGATGCCGGCTAATGAATACAGACTTGGACCCTTTACCGAATGTTCCTCTATACCCATTCCTAGGCCATCTTCAGAAAAGAAAGAAGGAGCCCTCACACTCCTTCCAGACGTCAAAACAGAAAAAAACCATTCATATCTTATCCACTACACAACTTTATAAATAATAAATGCCTGCCCATCCGCTTATTCTTCTTTTATGCTATTGAGGAACCTTTGAGAACGGAAGCTTTGCTTCCGAAATGCGCATAGGGTATTTCCTAGTAATTGGTAAACCAGAAATTCCCGTTTGCCTCCAACTCCCGGAAACTCGAGTTCTGTCTGCCGACACACGGCTTACGAGAGTTTGAAAACCTCTAATTTTATCAACTGCTGTTTTCCATTTTTCTTTTATTTCATTTCAGACACTGACTTTCGGCTTAAATTGTGAAAAATTACTTAGGACTTTGCTCTGTTTCAAATATTTTGCAATCCTCTTTATATTGGTTTGATAGGTAGATATACTTAAAATTGAGCTGAGTTACGGAAACAAAATCATCTGCTCTCAATTCCTCCAAAATTACAAACCGATTCCTTTTTTTACTTGTTAACTCAACCACTTATTTTCATAGGTATGGGATATTTAATTCAAATCTTACTGTCATTTTTACCTTTAACCTTTATTCCCAGTGCTTCATAACTCAAGCTTTGAAACTTAAATTTTGAATCTGAATTCATAATTTTATTCTTTGTAAATGTTATATGAAAATAAAGTAATTAAAATATTGCCATGTGATGGTAATGAATAAACGAGGACGCAAAGGAATAACTAAAAGCACCTTTTACCAAGCTGTACCTTTAAAATTCAATAAAATGGTACCTCCATCATCGTTAACAGGAATTGAGGCTTAACGGAACCAAGAATAAGGAAAATTAAGGCAACGTTTATAATCACATAAGTGAACACTTTATTGGTTTTAAAATTAAATTAGGTACAATTGAAATAAATAGAGAATTGTATTGTCTCATTGAATAATTCTAAGAAAATTTGGAATCTCAGACAGAGTGGAATGTTGCTAGGGAAAGAATAAAAGTTTCCAGCAGAAATACCGGAAAATTACTAGTTTTTGTTCACTATGCGAGATGCAAACTCAATGATGTTAATTCATGAAAAATGCATATGGTGTTATAATGTCAGTTAAAAATGTTTTCTCTTCCACACATTCTTGGAATTTTAAAACAAATATTTATATTATCTTCTGCTTAATTAATAAAACTGTCATTTTTACTAAATTAGATAATGTAATTATCTAACCAGGGGGTTTTTAACTGCAAAAATTTTAATCAGATGGGCCGAAAAATGCGAAAAAGATTCCTTTCAGTATGGTTTGTACGCACAGAAATAATCAAGATGAGTTAGAGGAACTGTCAAGCTGTTTGCATTTGGAAATTACCTATAGAATATGATCCAAATCAACGTAATACACATTTTAATATCTTGAAAAGTATCTTTTCTAAAATCGGAATCAATATCTGTTTATTTAATTATAATTACTGCCGCTATACAGTGTAATACTATTACTGCTACTGCTTATGAGCTTTCATCGGTGTATCTGTTAGTCGTGTACGTGGAGCAAACAGCTGTGACTAGCTCCGGTGTTACTATTTGCATTGCTCTAGTCATACTTCTTTCTTCTCTGGATGGTAGTGATCGATAGCATGTATTTTCGGTCTTGCCATATCGAATGCTATGAAAACTATTATACATAGGATCATTCCACTGCACTCTTACGGCCCTTTTCCACCTATAAAACTCGGGTCGAGGATAAAAAAGGATAAAAAATACTTCACTCCTGAACTCTACTTGTAAGTCTCATCCACTCTGAGAATATGTAGGTGATTCGGTATCTAATGATGCAGGGATGAGGTGAAATTCAAACCGGACTCAGGACGCAGGTCTCCTCTTTCATGAATTTAGTCACAAATGGAATTTTTGGTATATTTCAATTAATTTTAAGCCTCTCAAACTCCATTGTGTTCCTCGTTGTATCAGCTGCTGAGACGCAAAAAGGTAGAGGGGAAACAGTCATCGAGTCCTGAATTTCTGTTTCTCTTGGGTCGAAATTTTCACGAGCTTTTCCTTGGGACGTTCATTCCTTCAATTTCCATGTAACTGTACCAAAATAACTAGGTAAGTGACTACAGTTGCCATCATCTGCAAAAAATATATGCAAGAACTATTACTATATTCGTTCACTTTCTGGAAAAATCTTATACAAGAACGAGGTAGGAAAATTTGTTCGAATCATGTAATAAAAATTTCTACTATAATATGTAAGAACGTTTCCTAAAAATATAGGGCGAATCCGTTTTCTACAAAGTTGATAATAACCTTGTGACTTGTAAACGGGGGAGAAGTTAGTTTTACAAGTGGATTTATAATACCTATCATGTGGAAACTACAAGAAAATAGGCACTCGTTCAACCTCACCTAAACGCCTGAATTAATAAAGTCATAGTTTGCTCACCGATGTGAAGAGGGTCAAGTCCAAAGGGAAGAACCCGCAGGCTGATGATCGGAATGGAGTGTGGAGAAGTTGAAGAGCGAAGAGGCGGAGCTGAGAAATAATAGAATACAGCATGTAGTCCACTGACCAATACTCGGTTTTTCGACGCATAATTGACCTACCCTGTGTGACCGACATCTTCGCTTGCCCGACTCCTCTATTAATGAGTCACTTTGACCGACACTCAGCTTTCCGCGATCAATCGATACAGCAGAAAGATAGATCGCATAGAATATTCTGCTATTTGTAAATAGAAATAGAGTGGAAAACTTAAGAAAAATTTGTTGTAAAAAACCATTTCTCCTTTTGTATCCACGTACCAATTAGAAATGATAGAATTCTTCGTTAATTATAATGAATATCAGCAACAGTAAAGAGGACCCACAATAGGAGCTCTAGGAGTAAAACTAATTTGTTATTTTGGTTCTAGGAGATTAAGAATCACCGTCTTATGATTTGCACTATATGGAAGTTCTTTTTTTGAGGAATACATACGCTCTTAAATGTCGTCTTGCAAATTTAACATGATACAGCGTACATTTTCCAAGTAATCTAAGGGCGGTATGCGAATTTTCACAAATCATTGCCCTCTTACCTCTCTCCTTACTGGATAATCCTCAACCTTCAGCATGGCGTCGATCACTAACTTCTCAGTTCTGTCAACCTGTTAAAAGCAAGAGGACATGTGTTTGGTTTGGAATTAGTTGATATTTTACATATTGGTGTTAATCATAGGAAATGATTTTATAGCCCTTTTGTTTTCGATGCGTCAAGTAGTTTCTCCCTTATAACTTCTCAAGGCAATCAAATAGTTGCTCTTTTCTGTATCTTAAAATTAGTGCTTCATTTCCTGCGATGAATACGTCGTCAATTTACAATGGAAAAGTGAACAAAACTTTCCAGTAAATTTAGAGAAAGCAGGACAATAATTATCATGAAATGATGCCTCATCAGTGTCGTTCTTTATGCTAAATGTTTCTCTTTCTCATACAACTCACATAGCGAATACAAACAGCATTTTAATTGCATAAACGTGCCCAAAGTTTCGTAAACATAATACTCAGGAATGAGAAAGCTCTAGTAGTTGCACTTTTCTGTATCTTAAACTAGTGCTTCATTTGATGCGATGGATATGTAGTCGAAATGAATCTAATTGTAGGAGTGAAGAAAAATTACCAGTAAATTGAGAGAAAGGCAGGACAATTATTATGATGAAATGACCTCTCTTCGGTGTCGTTCTTCTTGTTAATTATTCCTCTTTCTCTTACCTCTAATCTATCGAATAAAAACAGTTTTTTTAATTGAATGAAGTTCTCTCGGGTTTCCATCCGGGCGTCTGCTTCGACGCTGGTCGACGTTTCGACACCTCTCTCCGGAGTCATCTTCAGATGACTCCGGAGAGAGGAGTCGAAACGTCGACCAGCGTCGAAGCAGTCACCCGGATGGAAACCCGAGAGAACTTCATTCATACGATTCGCCGGGAAAGCACCAGATCCTTCAGTTTTTTTAATTGTATGAACATGTACAAATTTTTGAAAAACTAATATTCAGGATGAGTAAGGCTCCATTGTAAAGTAGACATGAAAGGGACACCTTGAAGCGGAAAGACCACCCGAAAGATCAACTCTGCAGTGACCATCTGTGTAGGGAATGCTTATAATAGTAGTAGAGGAGGAGGCTGCTTAGGTAATAAAAATCAGAGGTGAATTGCTTGTGTCGATCTATTTTCTACCTCGGACTTAAATGGCTATGGATGTTAGCCATAGATATGGTGTTTATGTACCTCTTTCCTTAAACACTCGCTGGCAATGACCACAAAGGTCATGGCAGAGACTTCACAGACCATCCAGTAGATGGAGGCGAAACGCCGTAAGGGAATCGTCTCGTTATGGCCGAATATCCTCGAGTCGATCACGGAAAACAAATGGAACGCCAAACTGATTAAAGTTTCTCCACTCAATATCATGTTTGCTATCCCGTATATACTCATCGCGCGTTTGAAAATGTAATAAGATTTTAACTGAAGTTCTCTTAAACGCAAAAGCTTTCTCAGCACCCTCGCTTTCTTGTCCGTACGCGATCTGTGTTCGAAACGTAAATCCAGATTGGCCATGAGAGAACGCACCCTGAAGTTTAAGTCTTCTGTGCTGAGACGAAGAAGTAACAAAATGTTGTAGAATTGCCACTCTTGTTCCATGTGTATAGTTCCCCAAAACATAAGCAGGAGAGTAGTGAAGTAATCCATCGTTGAGTCTGGTCTATGGTTTTTAATCTCAACCCCAGACGCCAGAACAAAATTGATAATGAAGGATAGAAAAGCCAATACCTGAATGTAGACCCAAGTTCGTATTCTCTCCACTCTGATACCGATGGCTAACTTGGATAATCCTACAAAAACTTCCTCCACTTGGCGTCGTCTGAAGAAATGTATGTAGCCGGAAATAGTTACCGTGAATATGCTGTAAAACCCCCAAGTCACTCTCACGTGGGCGACAATGTCTATATTCTTTGAAAAATAATTAATTTCGGAGACGATTCGTATAGTTAAGTAAAGAGAAAAACAGAAAAAGAATGATAGTGTGACATATGTACCAATGTAATACACCCTCCATCTGGTTGGACTACTACCATGTTGCCTAAAAGAAAAAGTAGGAATCCCTGATAGAGTGTTTATGGTTAACATTGGACTTAAAGCCCACAAGATGCCATTTTCTTTTGCCATTCGAAGAAAATGGTTTATTCTTATCAATTGGACTAACTGCTCGAGTTAATGACTGGTATTTGATGACGTGATTTAGAACCTAGGTTGTCTGAGTTGATAAAGGTCCAAGTTTTAATTCGCCACAAAAAAAACTTAAGCAATTCCACAAGTTCATCTCCAAGGAGTTGAACGGCTGTGCTCGAGATTTCGTTACTCCAGTCGAAGTGGTTGAAGGGGGTTAGAGATCGGGCGTCGCAGTTTTGGTAATATACTTCTGCTAAAACGGAGTGCTAAGGATGTCTAATTATTTTAGATCGACTTTTATATTAACTATTAGTTGACTTTTAATACACCATTGATTTGTAATGGAAATATCCAAGTTCATGCAGTCTATGGCAATATTAAGATAAGATGCTGGTGAGTGAAGCACATGCTACATTGACTTGCGGAGACTGATTTAATGGTGACATGGGATTTGAGTAATGAGGAGACATCAAGCAGGCACTTATTGACTTACTAGGAACAGATTCTAAAATGAGGCTTCACTGCATATCCAAAGCAAAATTTGGGAAAATATTATTTCACCCTAACATTTATTTCAGAAAGTGACCACTTCTGCAATAAGCTAATGCATCGACTGAAAGCTTATTCTGTGTCATCGATTTAATCAATGCCTTTTCAAAATCATTCAGTTAAACCTCCATGTAAGTATGTCCACACGTCCAGAACTTTTTGAGATATGGCTCTTCAAATATTGGCCATTTTTTACAAAATATGAAAAATTTGCTATTGAGGCATTGAACGGGAGAAATATATCTCTTGAACCTGAACCGAAACGACAAACCTTTATTGTAAGCGAGTGTCAGAGTTCCTAGCGGCAGCGATATTGGACCGCGCGTGTTCCTAACTTACGTCAGCGATATAATTTAAGCTCTTTGCAGAGGACTCTCTTATGTACAGAAAAGTTTAAAACGCGGAAGATACTTCCTTATTGCAGGGCGACTCGGATGCTATTTCTAAATGGTGTGAAGATTGGCAGCTCGGTTGAAATATTGAAAAACCTGTAGCAATGAGCATCACCCGCTCTTCAAAGTGTAACCTAAGCCAAATACTCTATCGTATTAGTGGCGCAACGTTAGAAATCGTTAGTCAGTGTAAATATTGAGGAGTTTAAGTAGTAACCGTTTAAAATGCACATTCATGATGTAGCGGGGTCCGCTGAAAGGACTCTGAGTCTATGTAACCGCGCTCTCAGGAGTGTCTCGAGTGTCGAGTTAATAATTTAAGAGTCTTATCTCCTAAACGAGCGGAGAGAAAACCCTAAGAAAAAATACGGTATCATTTAATTTTGATTCTCTATCACCCTGAACTAGTCTCGTTTCAAAGTCGCTAGAAACGCATAGTACAACTCCTTGTAAGTGGTGGTTTATTTATATTTCCTGAGTATTATTGCGCAGTATGGAGTCCACACGAGGAGGATCCGATCTTGGAGCTAGATGGCGGATCGGTGGCAATTGGTCGAAGAGACTACAGGTCGCGAGACTTTTCTTCGCCGAGACAACTCGTCGAGGGAAGGAAATTTTATTACTTATTGTTAATTTATCAATGATTTACTAATTATTATGATGTAATAAGTAAATATTCATTATTATTATTCAGTATATTTATATTAGCAGATTTTGCGAATTCCTTTATGAATCAGGTAGACTTTCATAATGATGTATAGAAGTATCGAGTAGTTGTACTTATCGTTATGGCCGAAAACATTATTATGTTTTTCGTTTCGTTATAACTAAACAATAAATTGTGATTTGTTATGGAAATAGTTACGGTTAATCTATACGTTTATATAAGCTAACTTTGAGAAAAATGCACAGTAGGTTCTCGAGTACGAGGGGGGAAAAGTGTTTACTATATGCGATAGAAAACCAAGTTTTCTAACGATATTGTGAACTTCAACCTTCTTATCCTATCGAAAAATACCCTAGACGAATTAAATTATTATAATTAAATCCACGCAATATATTTAAATGGGAAACGTACCTTTTTGGGGTCTCCTAGGATCAAACCCATGATACCCAGGACCGATATCTCATTTTTTCTGTTGTGAGATGGTCGGGTCTTTACGCAAAGAAATCGCCGGGTCAGTGACTTTTTTCGTATAACCTGAGAGATTGTTACATATGTATGTACATATATCCCGAGAATCGTCTATATATAATGGATACACACACGCTGGAGACGAAAGAGTCCTAGGAACGCAATTGTCTTAGGACTTATAAAAAAATCCATGTCTTGAACTTTTCAAATTACCAAAATGAAATATGGTTTTATCCTAAATTAAAGTGATGATTGAAAGTTTAGGAGATAGTGCCCGAGGAATTATAAAAGTGAATAGCTAGCCGCTTAAACGAAATATGAAAAGTCTTGGAGGCTCTTCATTCTACCTTATCAGAAAGTGGAAAAAAAGCTACTAAAACAGAATCGTCTGCCCTCAATTCCTCCACGATTTCCAAAAAATTCCCCTTTTTCTTCTCAGGTCAACCACTTACTTTCGTAGATTGGGGGCATTTTATTTCAATTTCACTGTCATTTTATTTAGACAACATTTAATCCCAGTACTTCATTAACCATAGAAATGAAATTTTAAATTCGAATGCATAATCTTTTCTTTGTCTATGTTGTATGAAAATGAAGAAATTATAAGTATTACCATACTAAGTAGGAATAGAATTAATTAAAGCATCATTTACCAAGAGATACCTTGAAACGGTGTCGTTACATTTCGTCCTAATTCCAGGAAAAGGCAAGTAAGGGTTCCGCATGCTACCTGACCGAGTATCGTTTGGTCCCAGGACTGCCCTTTACGTTTACGGTGAGAGAAGGTCCATCGTTAGCGCCAGCCAGATCTGCGTGTCCTCTTTAATTGTGTTAATATCTATTTCTCGTGTTCTATTTCTTCCGGTTACCAATAATGTCATCAATATCCTGTACCCTCCCTCAAGGGTGGAGAGGGCCTCCCACCATTGGCCAGTCGCTTCTCTCAGGTACCTGCAATCCCTCCCTATCACGAAATGATCCTCATCATACTGTTCAATGATAAGTGAAACCGACTGGGACGTAATGTTGCATTTTTCCACGAATTACGCTTTGGGCCGAAATGTAACTGAACCCTATAAATTCGAAAAAGGATACCACCATTATCGTCAACATGGGTCATAAAACTTACGAAATTCAAATGGTTTGATAAGGAAAATAAATAAGATTATAATCAGGTATACAAACACTTTATTGATTTAAATATAATTATATAAAACTAAAATGTATCGAAGATTTTTTGTTCTCAGTGAAGAATTCTAAGAAAATCTGGAGCCTCAGATGGAATGGAATGCAGCTTGGGAAAAATTAAAAGTCACCTGAAGAAATGTGGAAAGACTTCACTTTTCTTTTGTGTTCACTATGCGATGTGGAATCTACTTTGGTTTGGTTAATGTAAATATGTATGTCATAGTGTTAAGTATTAATATATTTTATTCTCTGTTTGCTCTTGAATTTTTAAAACGAAAATTTGCGCTATCCTCTACTTAATCATGAAAACTGTAATTTTTGCTGAATTAGATAATGTAGTTGATTGATAAGGAGGTTTTAGTGCAATTGCACTAATTTCCTCCAGAAAGAAACGAGGATAATCCTTTCAGCTTGGTGTGTACACACAGTAATAAAATAATTAGGTTGAGTCAAAGGAACTGTCAAACAGTTTGCAATTGAACATCGTCTATGTAACATAAACCAAGTCAAAGTAATACACATTTTAATCTCTCAAAAAACGTCTTTCCTAAACTCTTTATCATCATATGTTTATTTAATTAAGATCACTGCTTCTATACACTATGATACTATTACTGCTACTAATTATGAGCTTTCACTGGTGTATCTGTTAATCTTGTACGTGATGCAAACAGCTGCCTTTAATTCCGATGTTACTTTTTGGATTACTCTAGTCGCACTTCTATCTTCTATGGATGGAAGGGAATAATGACATATATTTTCGGTCTTGCCATATTGAATGCTTTGAAAAATATTATTCATGGGATCATTCCACTGCACTCTTACGGCCCTTTTCCACCTATAAAACTCGGGTCGAGGATAAAAAAGGATAAAAAATACTTCACTCCTCAACTCTACTTGTAAGTCTCATCCACTCTGAGAATATGTAGGTGATTCGGTAGCTAATGGTGCAGGGATGAGGTGAGATTCAAACCGGACTCAGGACGCAGGTCTCCTCTTTCATGAATGTAGTCACAAATGGAATTTTTGGTATATTTCAATTAATTTTAAGCCTCTCAAACTCCATTGTGTTCCTCGTTGTATCAGCTGCTGAGACGCAAAAAGGTGGAGGGGAAACAGTCATCGAGTCCTGAATTTCAGTTTTTCTTGGGTCGAAATTTTCAGGAGCTTATCCTTGGGTCGTTCATTCATTTCCTCAACTCTCATTGTAAGGCTCATCCCCTCTCACAAGATGTAGATGATTCGGTAGCTAATGGTGCAGGGATGTGGTGAGATTGAAACCGGTCTCCGGGCTGCATGCTGTTCAGAGGACGCAGATGTCTCCTTTCTTGTATTTAGTCACTGATGGCATTTTCGGCATATTTGTGGCTCCATTGTGTTAATCCGCGTCAGATGGTGAGGCCCGAAATGGTAAAGGGGAAACAGCCAACTATCCTTACGTTCCAGTTTCTCTTCGGACGAAATTTTCATGTGCTTATCTTTGGGACGTTCATTCCTTCAACTTCCATTCGGAGTTCACTCGGAGCCCTTGAACTGCACCAAAATAACTAGGTAAGTGACCACCGTTGCCGTCATNAGTTACGGTTAAATTTCTCTAAAATATATCGCGGAAACTAATGAACAGTTTAATTTTTCAAATTTATGCAGTTGACCGCGAGAGAATCGAGCTGTGGGTAAACTGTATGCGTAGTAGCTGTGTCGGTCAAGCGAATTCGAAGAAATTCACAGGCCGGTCTTAGGATTTATCGGTTAAGCGAGTTGTCGTCCAATGAGATCACTTAAAACCCAAATTTTTTCATTTCCATTTTTCGTTTGGTATCCACGTACCTATTAGTGATCACAGAATTCTTCGTTAATTAAGATGAAAATCAGCAACAGATAAGAGAACCCAGAATAAGTGGCTCTAGAAGATTAAGAAGCACTGACTTAAGATATGGAACTTCTTGTTTTGACGAATAGACTCTTAAATGTCGTCTTGCAAATGTAACACGATACAATCGTATTTTTCTCGAAGTAATCTAAGGGCGGTATGCGAATTTTCGCAGTTGAATTCATTGCCTCTTACCTCTCTCCTTACTGGATAGTCCTCAACCTTCAACATGGCATCGATCACTAGCTTCTCAGTTCTGTCAACCTGTTAAAAGCAAGAGGACATGTGTTTGGTTTGGAATTAGTTGATATTTTACATATTGGTGTTAATCATAGGAAATTATTTTATAGCCCTTTTATCATTATCAAGAAATGACGTCTCTTCAGTACGTTCTTTATGTTAAATATTTCTCTCTCTCTCTCTTACACCTTACCTAACGAATAAACACTGTTTTTTATTTGTACAAACAGGCCCAAATTATCGTAAACAGAATAATCAGGAAGAAGAAAACTCGGTTTTAAATTAGACATGGAAGGGGTATTTTGAATCGAAGAGACCCCGCAAAAGACCAAAACTGCAGTGACCATCTGAGAAGGAAATGATTACAGTGGCGGTAAAGGAGGAGGCTGCTAAGGTTAGAAAAAATCAGAGATGAATTGCTGGTATAAACTATTTTCTACCTCGGACATAAATGACTATGGTAGTGAAAATGAATATTTGACCACTTTTGGAACCGAAGTCATTGCGAGCGATAAAGCAGTAAACAATTTCGTCCAATTAGAATAAACCGATAATTGAATGGAACATATTTAAGTAAGCCACTCGGAACACTAAAAAAATCTTTCATTCTTCTGCAAAGGAAATGTAGGATTTGAGACATAGATGCGGTGTTTATGTACCTCTTTGCGTAAACACTCGCTCGCAGTGACCACAAATGTCATGGCAGAGACTTCACAGAAAATCCAGTACATAGAGGCGAAGAACCCTAAGGGAATCGTCTCTCGGAAATTAAATCACTAAAAATAGAAACTGCATGATATAAGATACGAGTCATGCCTTTCACAAAGTATACAATGTTTAATACTTTCGAGGAAGCAGTATTATTTATTTAAGTTGTTTGGGATCATGAGAACTCGAAGATATGCAAAGTGAGGCAAAAAGTTTCTTAAGTTTACCTTTAAAAAAAGCTGAGGTAATATTGCTTTCTTTTCCGCGGATGATACAAATAAACGGAATAAATACGTTAATTGCACGGTTTTTACCGCCGTGCATAAACCTACAGCGAGTGCTTGCAGTGTCTCACTCTACGAGGGCGCTCCAAAAGTTCCTAAAGCTCTGCGTGTCTGGAACCATTTCAAACTGAAAAAAATGGTCGAAACAGCAGTTCAGGATTGTTGCGAGTTCTAAAAATGACGTCATGGTAAAGTCACCCGCACGAGGGTGAGACGTAACAACGGCTGCCTGCGAACGACAATGGAGGTCTTCCGAGATTATGACCGCTCAACGTGGATGCAGACTCCAGCGAAATCATCCAGATAAGATAAAAGAGGAAAAATCTTTTACAAATTTTTACCGCCGGAAAAGTACGATCAAGGAACAAGAAGAGAAGCCATGAAAGACATTGCCAAGAAATTACCAGTTTTTCTTAGGGCGGGGTAAGGTCCTCCTTTACTTTAATTAGTGTATTTTTCAGTCATGGCGTGGCAACAGGGTAGATAAAGGGTAAACGTTTTTAGCGAATTTTTTCGAGGAGATATTCAGCGACAAGACCTTAGGAAAATTCAATAAAAGCATCCCTATCAAGGGATGTATCACCTTTGTGTCACACGGATTCGCTAGAGAATTAACGGGTATATTCCTTGCTCTTTAATAATTATCATTTGTGCACATTTGCATTTGTAAATTAAGCTAGGCAATCTCGCCACACGCGAGAATCACCAAGTAGGACGTGAAATATTCCATGTGGGAAAAAATATTCTCCCAATTTTCTTGATTGATTACCTAAATTTGGCGATTAAATGTCACCTCAGCTTTCGGTGAAATTTTTAACATTTAAGAGCAAGGAACCTGAAAGTCTCCAGCGAATCCGTGTTACACAATGGTGAACCCTTTTAAGTTGAAAACAGGCGAACAGGTTTGTTTTATAGGTGAATTTATGGTACCCAATACGTGGAAACTACAAGAGATTATGCACTCGTTCAACCTCACCTAAACGCCTGAATTAATAAAGTCATAGTTTGCTCACCGATGTGAAGAGGGTCAAGTCCAAAGGGAAGAACCCGCAGGCTGAGGATCGGAATGGAGTGTGGAGAAGTTGAAGAGCGAAGAGGCGGAGCTGAGAAATAATAGAATACAGCATGTAGTCCACTGACCAATACTCGGTTTTTCGACGCATAATTGACCTACCCTGTGTGACCGACATCTTCGCTTGCCCGACTCCTCTATTAATGAGTCACTTTGACCGACACTCAGCTTTCCGCGATCAATCGATACAGCAGAAAGATAGATCACATAGGATATTCTGCTATTTTAACCAATAATAGTTACGGTTAAATTTCTCTAAAATATATCGCGGAAACTAATGAACAGTTTAATTTTTCAAATTTATGCAGTTGACCGCGAGAGAATCGAGCTGTGGGTAAACTGTATGCGTAGTAGCTGTGTCGGTCAAGCGAATTCGAAGAAATTCACAGGCCGGTCTTAGGATTTATCGGTTAAGCGAGTTGTCGTCCAATGAGATCACTTAAAACCCAAATTTTTTCATTTCCATTTTTCGTTTGGTATCCACGTACCTATTAGTGATCACAGAATTCTTCGTTAATTAAGATGAAAATCAGCAACAGATAAGAGAACCCAGAATAAGTGGCTCTAGAAGATTAAGAAGCACTGACTTAAGATATGGAACTTCTTGTTTTGACGAATAGACTCTTAAATGTCGTCTTGCAAATGTAACACGATACAATCGTATTTTTCTCGAAGTAATCTAAGGGCGGTATGCGAATTTTCGCAGTTGAATTCATTGCCTCTTACCTCTCTCCTTACTGGATAGTCCTCAACCTTCAACATGGCATCGATCACTAGCTTCTCAGTTCTGTCAACCTGTTAAAAGCAAGAGGACATGTGTTTGGTTTGGAATTAGTTGATATTTTACATATTGGTGTTAATCATAGGAAATTATTTTATAGCCCTTTTATCATTATCAAGAAATGACGTCTCTTCAGTACGTTCTTTATGTTAAATATTTCTCTCTCTCTCTCTTACACCTTACCTAACGAATAAACACTGTTTTTTATTTGTACAAACAGGCCCAAATTATCGTAAACAGAATAATCAGGAAGAAGAAAACTCGGTTTTAAATTAGACATGGAAGGGGTATTTTGAATCGAAGAGACCCCGCAAAAGACCAAAACTGCAGTGACCATCTGAGAAGGAAATGATTACAGTGGCGGTAAAGGAGGAGGCTGCTAAGGTTAGAAAAAATCAGAGATGAATTGCTGGTATAAACTATTTTCTACCTCGGACATAAATGACTATGGTAGTGAAAATGAATATTTGACCACTTTTGGAACCGAAGTCATTGCGAGCGATAAAGCAGTAAACAATTTCGTCCAATTAGAATAAACCGATAATTGAATGGAACATATTTAAGTAAGCCACTCGGAACACTAAAAAAATCTTTCATTCTTCTGCAAAGGAAATGTAGGATTTGAGACATAGATGCGGTGTTTATGTACCTCTTTGCGTAAACACTCGCTCGCAGTGACCACAAATGTCATGGCAGAGACTTCACAGAAAATCCAGTACATAGAGGCGAAGAACCCTAAGGGAATCGTCTCTTTATAGCGAAATACCCTCGAATCGATCACGGAAAACAGAAGGAACGCCAAACTGATTAAAGTTTCTCCACTCAATGTCATGTTTGCTAGCCCGTATACTCTCATCACGCGTTTGAAAGTGTGGTGAGATTTTAACTGAAGTTCTCTTAAACGCGAAAGCTGCCTCAGCACCCTCGCTTTCTTGGCCGTACGCGATCTGTGCTCGAGACTTCCTTTCAGATTATCCGGGAGAGAACGCACCCTGAAGTTTAAGTCTTCTGTGCTGAGACGAAGAAGTAACAAAATGTTGTAGAATTGCCACTCTTGTTCCATGTGGATCGATCCCCAAACCATAGGCAGGAGAGTAGCGAAGTAAGCCATCGTTGAAACTTGTCTGTGGCTTTCAATCTCACTGCCCGACAGCAGAACAAAATTGACAACGAAGGATAGGAAAACCAATGCCTGGATGTTGACCCAAGTTCGTATTCTCTCAACTCTGCTACCGATGACTAACTTGGATAATTCTACAAAAACTTCCTCCACTTGGCGTCGTCTGAAGAAATGTAAATAGCCGGAAATAGTTACCGTGAATATGCTGTAAAGCCCCCAAGTCACTCTCACGTGGGCGACAACGTCTATATTCTTTGTAAAATAATTAAGACTGCTGATGATTCTCATAGTTATGTAAAGAGAAAAACAGAATAGGAATGACAATGAGACATATGTACCAATGTAGTACACCCTCCATCTGGTTGGACTACTCCCATATTCCCTAAGAGAAAATGCAGGAATCCCTGATAGAGTGTTTATGGTTAACATTGGACTTAAAGCCCACAAGATGCCATTTTCTTTTGCCATTCGAAGAAAATGGTTTATTCTTATAAACTGGACTATCTACTCGAGTTAATGACTGGTAGTTGATGAAGTGATTTAGAACCTAGGTTGTCTGAGTTGATTAAGGTCCAAGTTTAGAATTCGGCATAAAAAAGCTTAAGCAATTCCACAAGTTCATCTCCAAGGATTTGAACGGCTGTGCTTGAGATTTCTTTACTCCAGTAGAAAGGGTTAAAGGATTTTATGATCGGGCATCCCACTTTTGATAATAAACCTCTGATAAAACGGAGTGCTAATTCCGATCGTTTAACCGTGAGCTACTATTTGCTATTGGTCTTGGTTCGAAGGGAAAGTTGTTTCATTGCTGCCGCACGTAACTTGAAGTTCAAAAGGGAAGTAATGCACCTGCTCTTATGATTCAAAATATGCGTATATTTTCCTGAGAGACGTTGTTCTCTTACACTTATTGACATAGGCAATAGTAGGAATTTCAAGGATTTCTTTGAAATGGATTCCCTTTGACGTAGAGAAACTACTGCCAACCTGGTATAAAATTAATTCTGTTCGAGTGTACTGTCGTTGCTCGAGAGAATCCAGCAAATACTTGAATGACGGTTTGAATTTTTCATTGGAAGAAGAATGGAATGTTTTTTGAACGCACACATTTGCTGTCCTCTCAGCGTTTACGGCTCTCATTCTATTTATCTCGAGGATATATCGATCCTTGATTGTACGTGGTATACATGTTGATATTCATAGCGCTAGTAACACTCAGTTTTCAAGGAGTCACGAAATTGACATTCGAATATCTTAGTACTTATTTACATGACATGACTCGTTAAATCTATTGTCTAAGTATTTTTGCGTTCATATCATTGAGCTGAACATTTTCAATTGTATCCTTTGAATAGAAACTGATAATTTAAGGAAAAACGCCTCTCTCGCTATCAAGATCCGATAATCGAAGGGTCACATATGGAAGAACTAGTTCTTCTAAGCAAAGTGCTCCTTTCGTTAAATGTATTTAACCTGTGTTGTTTTCTTCTTTCTCCATACTTCTTCGACCATGAGCGTTGTTGTAGATTGTTTTTCTCGACGTAATTTCCTTACAAAATGCGATTTCTTATTCTGAAGTGCTGTGCAGCTATGCTATGTCGTTCTATGCAAGTGTAGTAGTAGTAGTATTGTTAAAAGTGCTTCGACAGCTTAGGTCATTTCGCACGTGGGCCCTCACCGGGAATCGAACCCGAAACTGCTTTCACCGAAGTTGAACGCGTTGCCCACTTGGCTATCCGGGAGCTCACTATGCAAGTGTACCTTGATTTATATTACCCATTTATGTTAACAAGGAATATATAGTTATTCCTGTTGTAAAACCGTAAATGGGGTAATGAAATTCAGCATTTTAATATTTCAGGTAATTATGTTTTCTCTCGTTGCATTAATTAAATAAATACGTAACTTTGCCTTCATTAAGAATATCACCATATGCACGAAATTTAAGCGCAGTAAATGTTCCGGTAACATGGTTACTTGATATTGTTTAGCTGCCTTTATGAGACTATATCAGCGAGGGTTCATATTTTTTCGAAATGCACTGTCAAAAGTGCAAAAAAAAACTATATACCAATCATATCGACCGTTATATAACTGTAGCGCGGTTTTTCTTAAAGACCTGAGCTGATGATGACTCGCGAGAGTCACAACCAATGAGGAAAATTCTTGTGGAAACTACAAAGTATCTTTTCTTTTTTCTTGTCAAATTGGAATAAGGTCATGAAAGATCCAGTTTGCCCTTTTCGTTAACGACATAGCCTAGGCGGCAGATAAGGGCGTTAGAACTGACAGTATTTTTAGATTATAGGAAGTCATTTGACGCATTTGAGTGTCCCACATTAAACCAATTCAGAAGCTGAATGCCTACTCTATCGACAAAAACGTAGATGGATAAAAACTTTTCTCGAAAGCACATCTCAACGGGTTGCGTTCGACGGAATTTTATCTGTAGGAGTTCGCATCACATAAGGTGTTCCGCAGGGAAGCGTTTTAGGGCCGATTTTGTTCCTTATTTACATTAACGACCTGGTGGATAATGTAAAGAGCAAATTTTGATTATTTGCTAATGACACTCATATATAGAGGGATTGTGTCAAAAGATGATAGCAGTATCCTTCAGAGCGACCTAAGCGTAATATCAAGTTGGTGCAAAAATTGGCAGCTTGATTTAAATACGAAGAAGTGCGTTTCTATGTCTTTCATGCGTTCCACTTACGTTATTAGCGAACAATTAACCAAATTTCAGGATATTCTTTAGAGTTCGTGCGTCACAATAAATACCTAAGAGATACTCTCAGCAGTAGTTTATCGTTCAAGGAAAATATTCGAGATTCTATAGGAAAGGCGAATAGAATGCAAAGATTAATAAGTAGAACCCTGAGAGGATGCCCATCTAGAGTTAAAGAAATTGCGTACTTTTCCCCCATTCGACCAAGTCTTGAGTACTGCTGCGCAGTCTGGAATCCACAGGAAGTAGGGTTAGTCTCAGATTTAGAGATGGTTCAACGTAGAGCAGCCCGTTTTGTCAGTGGAAATTTCAGGTTGGACCGTAGCGTTACGGCCATGATAAAATCACTCGGGTGGAACTCACTGCAGGAGAGAAGATCCGATTACCGACGATAGCTTTTTGAAAAATTCATCGGTTCTGAATTTTTAGGTGAAGTAAAGGATATTGTCATTCCGGTGAACAGCGAGCGCGATCTTCGATAGGAGACGACCAAGCGTTACAAGGGAATAATCGCTAAAACGGATAGTTACTTCTGGTCGTTCTTTCCGAATAGCATCTGAGAATATAATAGGGTAGATTAGTTTAGGTGTTAATATACCCCTGTCATAAGCCGTACTGGCGACTTGCAGGTTAATATTCTAAATCTAAAAATCTAAAAAATTTAAAATATTTACTGCCTCCGATGGAAAGAAGAAAGCGTTAATCAGGAGATGAGTAGAAAGAAAATTCTGCAACAGCGTTCGCTATGACATTAATGCAATTAAAGTAAAGTAAATTGGATGCGGAATGTCATATGGTGTTATTTCACAGAATGGTATTATGAAGTGAGACTGTAATGTAAAGATTATTCTGTTAAAAGTAAGAGCATATGAGCATAATCACACCCAAAAGGACGAGGAACGTCATTATCTCCCTTCCTTCAGAGGCATAAAGGTTGGAAAAGACAATGTCGATTATTAACTGATAAGAATTGAGCCGTTGTAAACTACATGAAGTTGGTTACGAGTAAATTTATGGAACAGATTCCTGTAAGCGGCTGAATTTGCTGTGAGATTCAGATTATTTAGGGAGAACAGTGCCATTAAGGTCTCAATAGACGTCTACACTGCCTCGGACCTCGAGTCCTCACCTTGCCCCGTTCGGATAAATATTGCTTGTCTTCGGGTTCGGGCAGGGATCGAACCTCTGATAGAAGCCATACAGTGCATTACCCTAAATACATATTGTGAGGCCTCGTCAGGATTTTCATCTTTCAAAGCATAATATTACCCATTTTTGGGTTATCTTAAGGCAGCGTATATGGTTTCTCCACCTAGGCACAAATAAAGAAAGATGATTAGATTGACGCAGAAACATATACCAAAACTAGTCGGGCAGAATGTGGATTGAATTTCTACAAAGTCGGTCTCAGGCGCCGAAATGCGGTGTAACCAATCGGGGCAGATCAGACCCGAGTTCATTTGTGAACGGGCCGTTTCGGACTTGCACAAGAAAGATCGGCCCGTGCAGACCTCTAGGCCAGAAGCAGCTTTTGGCCGTCTCCTCAAGCAAAAACCCTGAGGCGACCACCTTATCTGCTCCCAGTCTGAAGGCGTCCAGGATCTTAGTGCGAATACGTCAAAGTATGGAGTGAATGAAGTCAATATTTCATGAGAATAAAAAGAGCAGAACTTCAGTTGAATTTAAAGGAAGGGATTTCAGAGATCATTAACCAGTGATATTTACCTCTTTATTTAAATTCTCGTTGACGAAAATGATGGACAGCATGATGAAGAATTCGGAGAAGATCCACAATAGGGACGAATAAAGCACAATTGAGTCGGGTCGACCTTTTAAGCTAAATATCCCGTAATCAAAGATCGAATAGAGAATGAAAGACAAATTCAAAAGGTTATTCATAATGAGTAAAATGTTTGGTAAGACGTAAACTGTCTTCGCAGATCTGTGAGTCTTGTACAAATCCATCTGAAGCAGTTTCAAGCGACAAAGTTGCCTCAAAACGCAAGCATCTCCGCCGCAATGCAATCGGCTATCTGAAGTGACAACCGAGGTTAAGGTGGCCAGTTTTACATTCAAACTGCGAAAGCAACGACTTAGAAGGAACAGAATGTTGTAAAACTGCATCTCTTGCTCCAGATGTATGGAAGACCAAAACATCATCATGGGTAAGTTGCAGAGGTCGGTAGAAACATAGCCTACGATTTCAATCGACTTCCACATCTGTACGATGAAGTTAGAAGTGCTTAAACAGAATAGAAATACCTGGAGGAGAATAAATTTTCGGTAGCACACTATGCCATTCCTCCAAAGTTGTTGTACCGATTCGGCTAGACCATTGAAGATTCTTTTGATTTGCTCCTTCCTGACGAGATGCATGCATCCGGAGGTAGCGGCCGAAGTCAAAATAAACATCGCCCAAATCATCTTGACGAAGGCAGACAAATCCAACGTTGGCGAAAAATGTTTTATATGTAAGGGCATATTTACCGTAAGATATGAGGTGAAGCAGAAGAGGACTGCAAAAATGGAGCAGTTAAACGCGAAGAATGCCTTTCTCTCAGAAGACCCTTGCTCCAAAGAGAACGGCTGGACCCCAGAAATAGTATTTATGGTGATCATGGGAGACATGGCCCAGAGCAAGTCCCTTTTCTTTGTCATTTCCTTTTGACTTTGCTTGGAACGTAGAGGAAAATGGGGTCTCGTAGCAACGGAGAGCTATGAACATAGAATGTATAGAACAGGAGAAGAACAGAAAACCGAAACGGAATAAACGTTAAATTTTCTCGGTTAAATACTGAGAAATTATAATCTTTGAACCACAACCGGAAACTGACATAATTTCCGTTCCGATTATTGGTTTGAATTCAATTGTAACAATTGTGGTATTTAACAAGTACCTATATGCAGCAGTTATTTTCAACTTTCTGATTGAAGTTAAATTTAATTAAATGAAATCCTTAATTGGTAATTTCTTATATATACATTTCTTCATCGTAAAATTTACATTAAAGAAATTCCATTGTAAAAGCGTGGCATAATATAAAATTTTATTCAATAATACTTGATAAAAATTAAAAATGATATGATCAAGAGTGACGTGGAATTCACAAACATCTATTTCACTCGCATCTAGCCTTGATATACTAAACATGATATCCTATAATATAACAATTGAACATAGATTACTTTATAGAAGAGATAAAACAGTTCTAGCAGGTTCTACGGCACCATTAAACGGAAGACTGAAGAGATTTGAAAATAATATCGCTTTGAAAGCCTAAAGGCGATTGGCAGTGGTGCCGCGAGCTGGAGTGAGTCATACTGAGGCGATAAAACTGACAATGAGAAAATGAGAGCTCATAAACAATCGTGCACTATAAACATGAGAATGATTGGTAATAGTTGTTATGAATCGCTATTTTACTACTTACGCATCATGAGAGAGATAATAAGTAGAAAATCCTAAGGTAAAAGAGCTTATGCCAGATTATGAAATTTCTGACATAATATCAAAGCTGGAATATTGAGAAACTTTTCAAAAAATCATACACAAGGAATGTCCTTTTTATGGGTGTGTAGTTGAGGTTGTAATTACAGCAGTGAAGAGGAGATTATATGCAATGGTGATCACGGAAGAACTGTAAAACAAGATTTGTTGAGTTTGGCCTTAGTTGAATTTGCTTAAGATAGATGATGATAGAAGCTAAATTAGGAGAAAGTTAAGCGGTTGACAGGGAACTGGGTGGCCGGGAGAGCTGCGATAGAGTAATATTCTGTTTGATAACCCTTAAGGATGATACTAGTAGTAGTATTGCAATAAGTGTATCGACGTCTTAGGTCATTTCGCCCGTAGGTTCCCAATGGGAATCGAACCCGGGTCCGCTTTCACCGAAGTCGAACGCGTTGCCCACTCGGTTATCCGAGAGCCCAGGATGATTCTATCAAAGGAAAATGGTGGTGGAAACGGGTGCAATAATCATACGCCCCTGTATTTCATACAGAGAAGGTTTAAACGAAGAGGTACACAATTTCGAAGAGAAGTATCGTAGGGAGAGAATATTAATGGAGAAGATTGAGGTGGGGAAGATAAGCAAGCAGATGACGGAGAAGGTTTTTAAGACGGGAACCCGTTCAACAGTTCAGAATATATACGTGTCTCGTTTTAAGCTGCCCTGAACAACTCTATTTACGGAAATAATTGAATTGGATAGTGATCGTTGATATCTCAAAATATTCATAGATTCATAGTCCTCACAGTCGTATTTCTATCACTCCGTGCGTCTAGTTTGGGAGAAGCGTTGAGACTCAGTCGATGTCGTCAAATTGGTGAGTAATTCTGGGCCAAACCCTCACTTTAAAGTGCGACCTAAATGCACTCTGTATGATTTCAAATTATATTTATTCCTTTCCTTTCAAAGGATTCCAATAGCTTCTTCTTTTACCCATCCCGTTGATTGAAAGAACCGGAGATAGTTTATTGTTACTTCGTTCTCTCTTTGCTGCGCCTTTCTCACTGTCGTTCTTTCGTTCATCATGACATTCCTTTGTACGAAAGCCATTTAGATTTCCATCGCTCATGATTGACTGGGTATTCAGACTTGTTGTTTTTAACCTTTGGAGACCAACATGCCAAAATCATCAAATATTGAAAAGTTTATCGAAAGCCCCTTACGTGTATTGCATTCTTGAATGCTCATTTCGCGCTTCTGCGATGAGTTTATTTCATCAATTCCATACTTGATAAAATAAACTTCCACAATTTACGGTTGATATCACACATCACGGCGTAAACGTTACATCCATCGTATTTGCCAGCTGGAATGCTAAGTTAGATAAATTTAATAAATTTTAAAATGTCGTGAATTGTGGAAAGGGGAAATTTTCCTTAATAAAGTGTGAATGAGCAGAATTCGATACTTTAAAACGGCGACCTATTAGTCAAAGGGTTGTTTTCTTTAATGCGCAAGTTTGACAAAAATTACCTATTAGCGTCATTCATTTTATCAGATTCAGCGGATTCCGCCAATAATGATGACACCTAAAATATAAAGTAGAAGTTTGTTCATTTTTGTGCATGCATTGGTATGTGTGTACGAATTTAGGTATGATATCTGGATAACCAATTGAAACTGGAGAAACATGGCTTGTCCAATTCGCAAAATTCATCGCGCTGTAGAATATATAGAATATCAATTAAATACGTAATGTCAACATGATATTTCAAAACTATGCAGTGTAAGTACCTGCCCCTTTAAACTGAAAACATTCTTGTTTCCTTTGCATTGTTCAATTTCGAAGTTAGATATTGCATTCATAATTTCAAGGTATAGAAATAACACCGAAAGCCGTAAGATTTGTGATTCTCACGACCTTCAGCGTTATTTCTATATTTTGACATTATTCTAACAGCCGTGTCTCTTCCTTTCCTTTCCATCGACTACATTTATACTTTAGTAGATCCTTCATTTCCCGATGTTTGAATTTGTATAGATGGATATAAATGGATGAATTATCATCACTGACAAATTAATACTCCTCCCCATTCGTCCGAATATAATCCATCATCAAAATCAACCGCGATCCACAAACGGTTACATTATCATCTTAAGAGCAGGGAATCGAACCGTAATATTTTTCGCTTTTTCACTTTCTGTTTCGTGATCATGCAGTAGTTATGTTTGTCTAGCCATGCTGAATTTGTATCTATCCTCATCGACCGATGGGATACATCTGAATAATAAATAGTGCTCTTGAAATCATTTCTCAGCGACATCTAACAGTCCGAAGAAGATTTATGACATTGTCATTAGAACATAACTAAAATGGATGGCTTATCGCTGAAAGGTTATGAGACGTAAAGCCGCCCATTAGAGGACTTCATGAAGAGGCATATGATCGCTTTGCTTGCATGAGAATACGCTAATGTATGCGCGTGAATTCACATTCACACCCTGCATGCCGCCGCGGCTGCGCGCGTAAACCCATCACATCACTGACAGACTCCAGGATTATTTGCACCATCAACTCCACAAGAGAAAAGAAAAAAATAACTCTCCACTCTGTTGGAGATTTCTTCTTAACTCTTTGAAAAATAGTTTCCGGAGAACGCGATCTCTGGGATCTAATCTGACGACTTTTCTTGATAATTATCGTTCAAATGTAGAGTTATTCTGATCGATGGACGTAACTGAGTGGAACTCCATAAAGGTGAGGACAGAAGTACAAGAGTTAAGACCAGCTTCCGCAGAAAAACCTCGCCTTAACTAGTTACGAACTTTAAATATTTTATCTGGTTATAATTTACTAAATGAAATAAAAATCTTATTTAATACCTTTACATGATTTCATTGACAGACCTTTCGCCGCCATACGGCAAGTTGGGCGCACTTTTCATTCCTTTCTCTTTTTACATTTTCATCATGTTTAATAGTTAAATGCGCATTAATCACCACTCTTCTACCTAGATTCATCTATTCCCATCAACATCTATTCCCTGCTCGTCTTTTGTTTCCTTAATCCTCCTGTTTCCTTAATTAAGGTACAAAATACCGCACCTGCCTAGTTTCGTCAACAGCTCTAAAGCCAATAAATGCCTCAGATTGACTCAGGTTAAGGTCTATGAAGGACCCATCTCTAATTTTCTTGGCACAATCTCGGTTTACCATCCTTTAATTTAATTTAAAAGCATGCAACACATTAAAAATTTATTTTGAGGTATTCAATTAGTTAGGCTACGGAAAAGCAAATACCTCTGTAAGGAAATCGCGATTACTTTCCATCCAGATATGACCGTGTTTTACAATATTTTCAGGGAATTGTTTGAATTGTTGGCCTTCTTTCTACAACGGTCCAGTTACGCTCCTGAACTGCTCTCCATTCATACACCAAGGAATACTTACCTCTTTCATCAACTGATAGTTGGCAGAAGCGACAAAGGCAAGGATAAAGAATCCAGATAACATCCAGAATAGAGAACTACACATTGTAGCTGCATTCCAGTCAGTACCGTATTTGAAAATTCTTGGGTCGACAATAGAGTAGAGTAGGAAAGATAAACTCAGCAGTGTTTCCAATCCGACCACGACGTTTGGGACGCCGTAAATCCTCTCTGCTGATCTGTAAATGTTGTGAGAATCCAAAAGTAGGCTTATTAAACGCGGGAGATGTCTCGTGAAATACTCTTTTTGAGGATTTGAGGTCTCCATTTCTAGTAACGCTCTGATTTTTTCATTCGCACTTCGAACACATCCAAGGAGCAGGAATAATACGTTGTAAAACTGCCATTCTTGTTCCCTATGTACCGTGGTCCAAAACAGAAGCAAAGGAGTATATAGGGAGAAAAACGAATAATGTTCCTTGGTATTTTCAGACACAAATGTCAACGCAATTAAATTAACCGTGTGGATAATCAGCACTGCCGATTGGATCTTGACCACTGTTCGAATCCGTTTAGCAGCGAAGATCCCCGCAGAGTGCTCTTCCAACTGAGAAAGGTCTAAGTACATATCCGTGACTTGATATTTCCTCAAAAAATGAACGTATCCAGAAAGGGATGCCGTAAAAAGGATGATGGCAGACCAGAAAAGGTTGACTATCACTGCCAGGTCCAAGTGAAATTCATAAAATTTCACTGCGATTGCTGTACAGAGAGCTACGGAAGAGGAGAAACAGAAGAGAATAGTGTATCCAAAGAAGTTACAGGCTGCTATCATGTTACTGCGTGATGATGCATATCTCTTGATTGGGATCCCTGTTAATGCATTTATGGTGAACATCGGAGACAGTGCCCACAGTAGGTCCTCCTTAGACATTCTTCAATCGCGTGAGAGGATATTCTCTCTGTTTATCTATTTCTTCTTTAGTCGCGTATATTTGTTTAGAAGACGGAATTTCGGCCAGCGAGGCGAAGAAGTACGCTCATTGAATTCGACTCCGCGACAGCTGTGCGATCAATTTGTGAGTGATCGACTACCGAGCGCGTGAAATTACTAACTAATATTGTCCAAAAGAACACCTTAATCCCATCGTTGGCGAATTCTTATAAATAAAGGAGGAGGTTTCTACGTGTGCTGCTAGTCCCCCCTATACGCGTTCTTCTGTGGTCCTATCATTGTTAGCGAATTAAACACCGAGGAACACACACTTGATGTTACCTGATGGTAGGAGTATTCTACATCCACATGTACATAAATACCCTGCAAGCCGCCTTTCGGCGTATGGCAGGTGGTGTAAACACCAAGCTTTCGAGTAATTGCTTTAGCTTATTGTTTTTCATGTATAGTTAGCGGAAAGAGTGAGTCCCTAAAACGACTTGTTCTCGCATCTATTTCTCTTATTTTACGCTTTTTGTCGATAGTGTCGATAGATGTCGATAGCCGAAGTATAATGGGGGTCGCATATTACCAATACCGTCTTCCGAAAATTAACTTCCTCTGAATTTATCTAACAGTCGCAGTCTAGCTTCTAATATCCTTTCTTTCAAGGATTCCCAACCTGTGTCTGAGACCATTTGCATAACGCTTGCTTTTCTGTCGTAGCACTTAAGCAACAAATCGTATCGCCTTCCGCTGAACTTTCTCGCGTTTGCGAGCATTCGTTTCATCCGCTTGGTTCCACATACGTACTCGCCGCATATACCTGATGGAGCCTAACTAACGTGAAATAGCATCACTCATCATTTTGATCGCATCTATCTACAATGCGCTTTATAGAACCGAGTTTCTTAGTTGCTATACCGCATATTTTCCGAATATATGTGCTCTAGTTTAAGTTATTGGTAAGGGTGATTCCAAGAAATTCAACAGAGTCGGCTACATTAAAATCGTTCCACTAACTATGTGGGGTGGTTCTGACGCAATTGTTTCCTTTCGAAGAAATTTACTACAGAGCATTTATTTACATTAATATCTAGAAAGGGAAAGTGTTTGATGTACTTGGCGCGATAAGGCGTTCACCCAGGAAAATTCACGAGGAGAAACAGACACGAAAAAAGTCTGACGGAACCAGGACACGAACCCGGGTCTCCCAATTACCGGTTGGTTGCTCTCTATCTATTGAGCTATCCCACCAGAACATTTCTCCATGCCGTTTTGGAGACTTTGCAGGCAAGGGGCTTTCTTCGTGTCCGTTTCTCCTTGGGAATTAACATCTAGTTGCCATGTTTCGCACCTCCTTTGTATATGAGCTCAGTCGTTTGAGAGTTAAGCGCTATCTTCGTCATTTGATATTTCTCTATATATTACCGAGTCATCCGTAAATATCCTCACATTGCTATCAACCTTATCACTCAGGTCAGTGATATAAATCAGGAAGGGTAGAGGTCCGATTACGCTGCCTTGAGGTACGCCTGAAGATATTGAAGTGTCCCTTCTGTAAGACGACTCTCCGCACCACAATTAATAGGATTTTTGTTATTTAATGACCCTTGAATAAATGGCGTATTCCCTGAAGACGTCATGGATTCCCGAAAAGTCACTTGTCTTAGACGAAAACCTGGTGATCCTAAACGTAGGTGGATATGGTAAGGCACCTTCGATCCGCCCCAGTAAGACCTGTCAGTCGCTCCTTGGTTATTATCTGGAACGACTCTACGGAGATTGTTTAAATCTGTCCAACCAAAGGCCTTTCTCTCCCCTCCGGAACGGGATGAGGGCAATAAGAGGGTATAATTTGCCTTAGAAGAATATTGGCATTCCTTGTAATTTGCGGAAAATAATATTATTACTATAATCCCCCAAGGGAAGATTCCTGTTGAAAAATAAGCTGGATTACTGTTCAAAAAATCTCACACGAGGAATGTCCTTTTGTATGGGTGTGAAACATGGACTATAACAAAAGCAGATGATATTCAAATTTTTTTTGCCCTTCTCTTTATAGCAACCTTTCTGTTTGAACTAGTTAGTTATATATGTATGCATGGTGACATTTAACGCAAGTTAAGTGCGGTTCAAGTGAAGTAGTGCTTTTACCAGAGGTGGGTAAGCTATCTTTTTGGTTATTATTCACAGCCTTTCAGTCACTTCCTGAAACAAATGCTTCTTTTGAGACAAGTTTATTTCCCAATCTTCCTGAGTATGCCAAAAAAAAATGAAAAATATTGTAATTTATTTCAGTCAGCATATAAATTCATTTTTTGATGTTGAACTACTTGAATGTATGTGATATACAAAGTGTGGTGAGATGGCGTTTCTTATACTGCCAAAAGGTAAAGTGGCCGTTTGATTGAAAAAGATTCTCTAGTTTTGGTTTATATCAATGGCAGCCCTTTTGGCAACCTCGGAGATTTATTTTTATACACAATAATAAATTTCTATGGTTACGTTTGACTTAGCCTACAATAGTTTAGAACATATTTTGAATTGAAGTAAATATAACGTTCTTATTTATCATTAATGCATTCTAATTGATACCTAACCTACACTGAAATTACTCAGCTCATTTTCACTTTGTTTACATTTGTTTAGATCAAGCGATGTCCTTAGCCTTTTGATCGAACAAGGTTCTCTAGTTTTGGCATATACCATTGGCAGAAGCAAAACCCTTTTGGCAACCTGGTAGATTTATTTTTATACACAATAATAAATTTTTATGGTTACTTTTGACTTAGCCTACATTAGTTTAGGACATTTTTTGAACTGAAGTAAATATATTTTTAAAATTTTCATTGATGCATTCTAATAGATACCTAACCTACACTGAAATTACTCTGCTCTTTATCACTCTGTTTAAATTTGTTTAGCTCAAGCGATATCCTTAGCCTGAAAGGAATCCTTCCAGCCTCGAAGTTTCATTTATTGTCTTCCTTTCAAATCATAGTATCTCTTAATTTCATGATGCACTACTTTGTTCCAACTTTTAACTTCTTTGCCTAGTAATGTTCTTTTTGTAAATTCATGATATCTGGATCAGTCTCAATTTGAATAAGTAGAAATAAATTCATTTTGTTTCAAAATACTTATGTTCACACTTTGGTTTTGGCACTATTCATTACATTAAAGTTTTGCATTAGTTATATAGGTAACATAAGTTGTATGTAAACTTCTTCTCAGTGATAGTTTTACATTTAATTTAGGATAGTTAGACTGATATAACTTCTCACAAATTTTTATCAGTTTCTTTATGATTGTTTTATCCCATCTGTGCTTGGCATATTTGAACTATGTTCACATGGTTCCATATTCAGCAAGAATATTGTGGGAGCAATTGCAAGATAGTTTTGTGACTGCTTTCTCAGACTCCTGGAACTGCACCAGAATAACGAGATACGTCACCACAGTGGCTGCCATCTGCAGAAGAAAGCTTGTATTATGTCAAGTCATTGTAAGGTAAAACAGCTACATTTTTTTCACTTTTGCTTATCTGGGATCTGGATGAATACACTCAGTTATTAGCTAATAGATAGGAGGTTTCACTGTCTTGATGAAAAATCAGATATCAAGGATAAAAAAAGACTCTGTGCATTTTCATTCACATCCTTTCGAAGAGAAATGGTAGAAAGAGCTTTACATCCAATCTGTTAACTGCCTGACCTGAAAGGTGCAGAGTATGGGCTCTATTTTTCATTTTGCAAAAGTTGCAATTCTGTGGTGATTCCAGAGTCCATCATTGATTACACTCCAAACTGCTGTTTATCTGATTGATAGCATTACTCTTTAAATCTAAACACCTAAAAATAGATACAATTATTTTCCAGCATAGCTTTCAAAATGTGCGTAATAATTTCTGCAGTGTGAGACATTACTTATGTCTCATCTGTTTGCCATTTTCCACTGTTTTAGTATTCCTTATATAACTATTAATCATTTTTTTCTTGAGAAAAAGCAAACGTTATCAAAAAACATGAGTTCATTTAATATAAGCATGAAGAGAATAAGAATAGTTGTACTTTTTCCACAGTATATTTATTATTAAAAACAAACAATAAAAACTCACTAATGATAATAAACGGCGAATGATCGCCATCATCACTTGATGATGGCAATCATTCGCCGAAACTAGTTGTGAGTTTTTATTGTTTGTTTTTAATAATAAATATACTGTGGAAAAAGTACAACTATTCTCATTCTCTACATGATTTATTTCCACAAAACATCGCCAGCAACTGTGAATTTTATTTTTAATATAAGCATGTTTAGTTGGTGGTCCACATGTTAACAATAAGTTTTCAAGTGATTAACAATGTGCTCTCTTGAAACATTTCTTTAAAATATGTTTACCAGAGAAAGTTCAAGTAGTAGTAGTATTTCAAAAAGTGTTTTGACAACTAAAACTATTTTGCACAACCGTGCCCTAGCTGGGAATCAAACCCAGGACCTCTTTCACGAAAGGCGAACATGCTACCCCTTGTCTATCTGGGGGCAGAGAAAGTTCAATTAAACTTACTGATGCAGTACTAAATCCACATTATTTACATTTTATACTTTATAAATTTTGATGACTTTGAAAAAAAAATGACACCATTCTCTTGCATTTTCTTTCTGAAATTCATGTGAAGCCCAACAGTTTGTGGAATTCTGAGTCTTTTGTCCATTGAAGTGAGTTGAATAGAAGTACATTAATTTGGGAAACAGAAAAATCAACATGCAATCTCAAAGACCATCACTAATAGCTAATCATTATTTATATACACTTCATAATCAAACCTAGAACCTTTTCCTTTTTGATCTCATCCTCTTTCTATTTCCTCTGGCATAGCCATCAAATCTTCATAGCCTAGAGCAGAGTTTCCCAAACTTTTCCTCCGACGGAACACTTTATCAATTTTATGATATCAGCGGAACACCTGGGTTACTTTTTCTGTCAGTAATAATTGATTTGATTAAAGTAAGAGTCAAGGGTTTATTGAAAACACAATCTTTTCATAAAATCAAGAGCCCCTGATTTTTTAACATGTTATAACTTCATTCAGAACTGAAATTCATACAAGAATTATCATTCTTCATAAGTTTCAGCAGAACACTTACAAACTCTTCAAGGAATACCAGTGTTCCGCAGAACATACTTTGGGAAACCCTGGCCTAGAGAATTCACTGCAATTCCATGTAAGCAGTCATTAACAAATTTAGGGGAATAGGGAAATTTTAGGGTTTTCCAATGGCATGCTTTTCAGATAGTTGATATTTACTGATGTAAGGAGATTGAAGTCCAGTGGGAAGAAGCCAAAGGCAGTGAAATGGAATTTGGTGTGCAGTAGTTGAAGAGAGAAGAGATGGAGCTGAAAGGAACACATTTAGTATTCAAATCACCAACTTTGAAATCATCAATCATTCTTATTTTATATGATAAACCCCTAGATTGCTCATAACTTTCATTGAACAATTGTGCGGTTTGTTTCTTTGTTCTGGCTCAATTATCCATCCAAAGTGGCTGGGAAAACCAAACTAAGGTTGAATGTGATGTACAGCTGAATGAAAGAGAATTTTAAATTACTGAAATTTGAAAGGAAAAGGCCCAAAATGTTGGTAAGGAAGGTGAATATAAACTCTGGATGAATGTAAACTAATGCACAAATATGATGGAGACAAGGAGACTGAAAGCAGTTCATGAAAATGTTGTCTTATTTTTAGCAACACAAAATATGCTGTTAATTCAACAAGGAGGATGATGCAAATTGATGAACTATACAAAATATGCTGATAGAGCACCAAAGAGAGTACTACAGAAGTGAATTTGGAGCTAATAAAGAGAATTTGGTTCTTAAAATGGTTAAATCAGGAACCTTTAATTGGCAAGTAAACCTTTAGCGGTTGACCTCCAGGACAGCTCAGTAACTTAAAGTATGAACTTGAGATGCAAGAGTATGGAGAAGTACCCTGTGAAATCATGATAGAAAGATTAAATCATTAAAATAGTAAATAAGACTATAAATGTGGGCTTTGTAGTCAATTAAGAAGTTACTGATTTAGAAAGTTATTTAATACTATTTGGACTCCAACAATACAAAAACTGTCAAAAATTCCTTAATTTATGGTGAATTCCCATAAACACCAAGTGAAAAGTTCTCTTAATTGTTCTCATGTAGTCATACTTTCATTTGAGCTGAATTTTAATTTAATTTAATTTTAGCTGTACCTCTGCAATAATTTAGTTAGCCAACATACATGTTAAATTCATGAGAGATTCTATTCATTATTAGTTAACCAGCTCCATGGATTTCTTGGAAATTTAGCTGATTCTGTAGTCTTTTGAGATTCTTTCAACTTCAACTGCAACCCAAAGTAAGCATCTCTTCTATTGTGACTTCAATTTTGACTCTATAGCCTGGAGGATGTATTGCAAATTTCTTTGTTAAATAAAGATGGGAATGAGATACTGATTTTCTTGTGCTTAAATAACCAAAATGATATAGGTCAACTTCACAAAAAGCCAAAGAGAAGGAATTAAAATACTCAATAATAAAATTGAAGTCNTGCCCAGAATGTGGGAGACCTGTGTTCGAGTCCCTGTCATGTCGCTATTTTTCACACTTGTTATTCTTTTGCGACCAGCTGCATGACTTTATCCTGCAGTATTACACCTTTCCTTACTCCTTAATACATCAAATGTTATAATTTAATAAAGGTTTTAAAGACAGTGGAAGATATCTTGCCATCAAATTCCAATCCTTTGATCAACTGAATGTTGGTTATGAAAATATTGTTTAGAGCTCTGCATAGCCAAGTGGGCAACACATTCGACTTTGGGTTTGATTCCTGGTGGGGGCCTTCATGGAAATGACCTCAGCAGTTGAAGCACTTTTAACAATACCATAACATACTAATATAGTTGGAATAAAATGGTTATTAGAAGAGAAGGTTGCTGATTTTAATATCATAGGATTTTCCTCTGAGACTTGGTAAATTTGAGCTCCACAAACTCTATTGGCAGCCTATTGGAATGCCTATATATTTCTGCAGTTTAGTCAACTGTTTTGTCGATGATATAATAATTTTCTCAATTAACTACCAAGGATCATTATAGGAAAAAATAGAGAAATGGTCTCAAGACTAACATCAGCAAAATCTTTTTTATTTTCATGCATATGTCACATTGCAGATGAAAAGAATGAATGCATCAGCTATGATAGACAAAGGATTTATTTAAGCATATGATTGCTTTTACTCTATCATGAATGTGACAATGTGTGGATGGTGAATGTTAAAATTAATTAGCATCTGTGGTTCCTGCTCATAAGTATAGAGATTCATTAACTAAAACAGATTAAATGAAAGAAAACATAAAAAATGTATCATGCATTGTCAGATGTAAGAGTTTTTGCATTAGATGTATGAACCTTTGCTGCAAACTCCAAATATTATTCAAAGCCACAAATGTCCCTTATTTTGGATAACTTTTAAAAAATCACTTTCTAAATTTTTCCTCTCCTTCAGTGTCTTCAATAATAGATTTAGAAGAAGATGATCTGCTTCAGATACAAGTTTCCTCTCTGTTATCTTCCTTCAGTACAATTTATTTCTTCAATTAAACCTCTTTCTTTTCTAAGCTTCCCAATTAATCTGCCATTTTTTACTTACAACTGCTTGACATTTGCCTATTATTGCTAAACCTACTTCACTAGGTACCTTTGGATATTTCTTTCAGACAAAACTCTTGGATTTTGCTTATCATTTTTTTTCAGTTAAAACAAGCAATCTCATCATATATTTTATAAATTAATATTACTTCACTTAACTCCACCCCCCCTCCATCTCTTTTGTATGGCATTCATTTATATTGGTAAGGGCATTTACAAAAATAGGTTTTAATTATTGATTGTAAATCTTCCTCAGTGTATCTTAAATTTCCTTTCTTTCTCTGTGTTAACCTTGAATTATTAACTTTCTTCCCATGCCTTTTTGCTATGTGAACCACCTATTATCATAGTCATAATGCTATCACATCTTCTTCACATCACTTCACTTGCAGATGCTGTATATACTCATGTATTAGTAAATCTTGCATATTGGCGAATCCCTAATGCATTAAATCTAATATCCATTTTTTATGTTCAGTTACTTTCAAATTAGGCTTTTAGGCAAATTATTTCAAGTTAACAACCACCATTCATTTTGATTGTTGTAATATATTGTTATTGTACATCATTGCAGACCTGGCTACAAGCCAATTGGGAAGGTCTTATCAAGTTAAATACATTAATGGGAGCCATAAAAATGTTATGCTTATAAAACATTCAGTTATATCATTACACATCCTATTCGTAACTCTTAAAATTAAATTAATATCTAGTATTCATCCTTTTTGTAGCGTCTTCCATTCCCACTCCAATCCATATATTCCTTTCTAGTACAATATGTCTATACTATGCAGTATCCCTTTCTAGTACAATACCATGATTCAGTAGTATTACTATTAAGGCATAAAATATATGTTACTATATGCCTTGATAAATTGATATTGGCTTGGCTTTGATAAATTTCCTAACCATTACTGCCAGTTGTCATGGAGTAAACATTCTTTTGTTAGTTCATACTGAGACTATGAATTCATAAAACCCTTAACTTCTCAATGCACAAATCCATAACAGTTTACCAAGAAAATACTATGTTATTGTAAAAAATTAATTTCAGTCATCAAATAAATTACAATATCTTTAGTTTTTCAATTGATTAATCTGATCTTAAGGAAAATATTAATTGAATATTGCATTAATTGTAACACATAGTACAATAGGGCACAGGGAGAAATTAAGTAAGTACTTTAATGAATGAAGAACTTATTCCTTAATATCATAATTGCTTCTAGTATTGGAAAAGAGCAAATTGAAATTTATAAATCTATGAGTTACTTATCTATGAGTTACTTACCTCCCTTCTAATTTGATGATCCTTTACCTTCAGTATCATCTCTGAAAGTAACTTGCTTGTTTTATCAGACTTCCACCAAGTTTTCAGAAGGAGTATGGGAAGAGAAAAAAGAGGATTATTACTGAAATGCTTTACAGTATTGGTGATACAGATTGCTAGTAAGTATACTGTAGATGAAATGCAGTACAAGAGTATATTTGATGGGATTTACTAGAGGATTAGAATGTTGTTCTATCAAGGGATTGAGTCTCTTAAACACAATGTTACTCAATGAGAGGATTAAATTAGTTCTGAAGTGATATAAATTACGGTATGGTAGGATGAAGATATTAACCATAGCATTTTGGGATAGACATTAACCATATGTGGATGCTTTGAAAGAAAGGTAACATTTGTTGTGTGTGTTTTTTGAGAGTTAATTGCAAAGTTATATTTGAGTAAATGCCTATTCATTACTTTGATATTATGATCAAATTCTTTACCCAATAGACTTAGTATCGACTTTGCTCTACATATTCTTAAAATTTTCGAAACTTTAGCTGATAGAAATGATATAATGTGGAAGTGATATGTTTTCTGAAATTTGATTTGGAAAGATATTTCCTTTTTATCTGTATTGATGTTTATCAGTGGTAGAAACATTTTTGTGATAAGGCATGAGAATAGGGTAACAAAGAAAGCTCAGGCAGAGAAGAGATTGCATATAAATTTCAGCATTCCAAGAATAGGGTATAGACTTATCTTTAGCAGACATTTAACCGGTTGAAAGGCAATGAATAAGTGAGAAATTCACAATTATGAATGTGTACACTGAATCCTTTTCAGGAAATGAAATTAAATATGCAAGTGAACTCCTTCAGTAATTAATATTCAGAGACAATCTTCAACTACAATAGAGTTCCATGTGAGGAAGGAAGATATTGTAGTAAATAGAAGAAACCAATTTACCAAAGAAAGTTCTAAGGGAGATATCTTAGGATTATTCACATTATTTCTTTTAGGAACTCAAATGTATACTTGTATTAAATTCATGTGAGAATTATACAGACGGTAACTGGACTGTCTAGTAATTTGACAGACAACAGGCATCAACCTATAGATTTTGATGCTAGATTATGGAAAATAGAGAGAGAGAGAGTTTTATATCTATAAGTGTACAGGATGGTAGGTGAACATTTTCATGGATAATTTGTCTCACTTCATGAACGTTATAAATGATTCGCATTCAATGAATAGCTCTTAGCACAATTTCTGTATAATGTATTCGTATATGTGAAAAAGGAGAGCCATCAGGTATACTTAATTTGCGGTAGGAAGGCACTTGGTGTCCCAAGAGAGGGTAAAAAAGTGGATTAAATGCAATTTTCCTCGGCAGAAATTTTTTCCGCTTCTGAAAAAACTTCTAATGTCTTTATTTCGGGAATAACTTCTACCGTCTTTTCGTTTCATCCAACTTCATTTGACTTTGTCTTTCCCACCGTCTTTTCCTTGAAGTATCTCATTCTGTCATTTTCTTTCCAATCCCTCTCCTCCAATATATGCCATACTCTGCCATAATTTCAGTTCTTCAGACAAAGCCGTCTTTTCTACCATCTTCTCTAGCACCTTTCTGTTTGTGTTCCTACACTCCTCAACTTGATTTACACAGTTTTACTCTAATTTCACANCGGAGAAACAGGAGTGACAAAGATTACAGAGTAATGAATAAATTATGATTAATAGAACATGAATATTGAATGATGATTACATGAATGAGTCAACCGGCTGAGGAGGATAGAGAAAAATTAGTTGAAGGTGTTGAATAAGATGTTGAAATGATGCTCGCAGATGTAGGAAGATTTTGAATAAAAAATTATAGACGAGGTGAGCTGAAAAGTAAGGCAATAAAAGGTCTCACGGACACAATTTATTCTGCAGCCTCTTGAAATGATAGGCATTATCAGACACGTGTATGCACTACTTTTCAATGTACCTTGCTGGACCTTCTCAACATACCTCGATCAAAATATCTTGCTTGTCCAAAACCTTGTTTTATTTGAAGAACAAAAACTAGATGCAGATGTTAAAGAAATAAGAGTCAAGACTATGAAGTCATGTTCACACGGTATTTGGAACTTCCCTATCAATTCCGAATTGTCTATCAACAAAGCGCTTCTTCGGTGGCCCATTGAGATGGAAGTCACTGGGTACAAGGTCATGGAGGATGTTTGGGAAGGCTCTACCGGAAGAGTTGCAACCAGTCACAAGCATGCGTTTGGTTTTCGGTTGAAATAAATGTTTGCACGATAGCAGACGACCTCACCATGTTCGCCTCCTCCATTAATAAAGAGTAAGTTGTCCGGTACCTCCAAAGGGCGGTAGATGAGATGGACAGATACTACGAAAAATGGACAATTAACCTGAATTGGGAGAAAACGAGAACGACTCTCTTCCAACCGTATAAGCGAGCAAAGCCGAGGTTGCATGTGGAGCTAGATGATCATGTAATACCCTAGAGGCAGGAGGCAACATACCTTTGGCTACGGCTTGATGCAGGGCTGACGTGGAAACACCATATGTGAAACACATCATATGTGAAACTTAGGATAAGGGGGGCAAACAGAAGGCTGCGTCCCCTTCTCACCAATAGCCGAATTCACCTAAGGAAGAAACTGAAGGTCTACAAGTCCTGCATCAGGCCTACAGCAGCCTACGGAGGACCCCTGTGGAGCTCGGCTGCCAGATCAAGAATGCAGACCATCGAAGCGGAGCAGAACAGGGCGCTGAGGAACTGCCTGGGGATCCCACCATTATTCTACACCCGCAGTGCCTCCGTCCGAGCAGAGACCAAAACGGAGGAGCTGGCCGAATGATTAAGGGGAAGAAATTCCTCACCTCGGCCAGGCACTCCAAGCTCAAGACAGTAGCGGCTCTTCTCCGCAATGAACCACATCCCGGTGACTCCTACAAAAGGCCTGTTGCCTCCGTCGACAAGGCGCTCTGGCCCGCCTCTAAACGTCCCGAAATGAGTTAGACTATATCAAGTAAAGAGAAGGAGGATAAAAAGAAGAGAAATAGAATCCAACATGGATAGCAAGTCAGCAAGGCCCCCCCAATATCAAAGATATGGGGCCAGCCAGAAGAAACAGCAGTGGCTACGTTGAGAAAGAGTGTGTACAAGTTTCTTGTAATTCATATCATTTTTGAATGCACTATTTAAAGCACTTGTTAGCTTAACTTCGGATACATCCATGTATAAGTATGTTGTTTAAGGTAAATACATAATAATATATATGTTTTTAAACTTACTCGTTATCGTCAAGTACCTGTGCATAAAGCTTCTCAGCCGCGTTTGCCACCAGTAACAGCAAGGCGGAATGAGCTATAATCCAAAAAGATAGATTGATTCTCAGTAGTAGATCGAATTCGTCACTTATGTGGAAAACTTTAGTGTCAACACATGAGTACAAAGAAAAGCATAGACTTGAAACATTATAAAAAGCGAGGAGAACAATTTGAATCCCGTACACGGATGCGGCGGATTTTGATGCTTCACACACTCGAAGATGCACTTTTTTCAGCAGCGAGACGTCTTCGGAGAGCGATGGTTGTCGGTGGTAATGCCTCACTCTGAGGATCGATTCCGAGATCAACGATTGAGTTCCAAAGTTCAGTGCGGCGAAACATTTTCGGAGAAGGAAAACGGCCACGTAAAACTGCCAAACAGATTGCGTGTGCACCAAAAAGAAATACTGAGTGAAAAGCATGTGTATTTCGGTCGTTGAGAATCCGAACAGTTTGCTTATCATAAACGAAACCACGGCCGAGTTGAGGGGCATCAAAAGGAATATAACGGACTGAATCTGAATTGATCTTCGAATGCGTGGCGCATACTGCGCTGCCTCGGGAAGCGTTTCCCCCAATTGCACCAAATCCAGAAAAACTCTTCGAACTCTTCGTTGCTTCAGAAGGTGAATTTAAGCACACAGACAGCCAGCAACAAAATCGGTCTCAGACCAAATCAACCTTACATATTTAGTCTCGCTTCCGGATTGGTCATATAAAGTGTATTCCATCGTAAATCCAATACAACTGTAGGCAGAAACGAAAACGAGGACGGTAAACAAAAGGTAATGAAGAGTGACGGTCCATCTCCTGGGTTTTGCATTCCGCTCGACAGCAAAAGGTGATATTCCAGTGAATGTGTTGATTATAAACATCGGAAAAATTGCCCAGAGGAGGTCTTCGGGTTTCTTTTTGTCCATAGTCACAAGGAGGAGAAATCGGTGTAAACCAGCAAGTGTATGGCCAAACTCCCGATGATCGCCTAACGTTGTGTTCTAGTGATAGCGGAGATCTTCTAGCGTACAGTAGCTCTGGCCTGGTTTATTCGTAAAGCCTCGATTGTCATTTTCATCACATTGGTCTTCTGTTATACACATTTTAACTTCCTAAAAAGTATCCCTACAAAGATAGGAATCGATATGTTTATTTTAAAATAGATTTTTGCTGTATTCGTCAATGTCCTTGACGCGCTTGCAAGGTGGCTTTTAATTGCACAAACATCCTCCAGAACGAACCATGGAAAAGAGAATCTTTTCAACATGGTGTGAACACGCAGGTATAATGAAGATGAGTTTGCAGAAGTGTCCAGACTGTTTGCAAATCATCTATTGAAAATGAACCAAATCAACGTTATATACATTTTAACCTCTTAAAAAGTATCTTTTCCAAACTTGGAATCAATATGTTTGATTTAATTAGAGATACAACAACTATACACTGTAATAATATTTCTGATTATGAGCTTTCATCGCTGTATCAGTTTATCGTGGAGGTGGAAAGAGCAGCAGTATTTAGTTGCGGTATTACTATTTTGATTGTTCTAGTCATGCTTCTTTATGGTGGATGATGGTGCAGAGATGGGATGATATCATAAACTACCTCCGGGCTGCATGCTGTTCAGACAGAGTGGATCTCCACTTTCTTGACATTGGTCATGCCTGGCATTTTTGGCATAGTTGAATTCATTTTATGCATTTCAAACTCTATTGTTTTCATCGTTGTTTCAGTATGTGAGAAAACGTAGAGGGGAAACAGCCGAGGACTCCTGAGTTTCAGTTTCTCTAGGTTCGAAATTTTCATGTGCTCATCTTTGGGTCGTTTCTTCAATTTTCAATCGTAGTCCATTCAGAGCTCTTGAACTGCACCAAAATAACTAGATAAGTGACCACAGTTGCCGTCATCTGCAAAAAATATATTTAAGAACTATTACGGATTGGTTAGAGATTAATTTCTGGATGTGTTACTGCTTGGGAAGCTTATCGATAACATATTAAAAAATAGCTTACGTATAAAATAAATCTTGTTGAGGGTAAATTTGTAACCAAGTGATTTACTGGTCACATTGTAAGTGATCAAGTGATCACATTATAACAAACATTAAGTTACAACGAAGCTTAATACTGTCATGCTCGTGATGTTAATAACAAGTGTATCCGCGGAGACAATTCAGGATCAGTTCGGAACTGCCGCGCATGCGGTATTCACGTTTTTTGAACATTCGTGAAGACAAGGGAAATCATCCTGCGCATGAGTCCCAGATCCGAAATGATTCTGTCCCCTTGAATACACCTCATTTATTATATTATACCGTACGTCTACTTCAGTATATTGGATTTTATGAATATGTTACTCATTCACAGCTCTTTCTGGTACCACGGAAGTAAATCTGAGAACCTCCTCATAGCAAATAATATCTGAGCCTTCAGTGGATGACAAATAGCCATCATTCCATTTCATGGGCCTTCCTGCATTATGATGTTTACCAGTATACCTTTGCTTTTTAAATAATTCAAATCAACTATAAATGAGCACTAAAATGCAGAATTTACACTTTTACAAAATGTATTCTGTTAAATTGCTGTGAATAAGTTTTTTTTTAAGTTTCTATTCATATTGTATACGTTTGATGCTCTCGTATTGTGTATTTATAATTTTTATTCAGGCATTTTTACAATATATCAATGGCAAATCATCAGCAGATTATAGTTAATTTATCCTCGGGGTTTCCTGTCGGAGGTTTGACGACACAAGAGGGTCGATGACACTTGTGGATTATGAGAATTAGTTACAGATATGCACCAATATAATTGGTCCTGGATATCCTTACTAGCATATATGTATTTGAATAAATGTTCACAAACATATGTGAAGAATGTCCGGAAAGTAAGAGGATGATATTAAATGGCCAAAAACTGGTTAATTGTAAAAAGTGGAGAAAATATTTACCTACATATAATATTTCGCGATCTACTTGTCGATTTACGCGAATGGCGGGATTTTCAAACGAAAATTTTGCAGAAACAAAAGTCTAGTTGTTCCTAAGGTCAGAATAATTTCTAATCCTTAAGAGTATGGAACGTACCCAGTAAGTCTAGAGCGAATCTGTTTAAAAGGGTTACAAATTTGATACTCATCTTGTAAGTAATAAGCAAGGTTGAAATTTGTTGTACAAGTGGAATTATAATGATTTTACGTAGAAACTACTAGATATACTAGTAATAAGCACTCGTTAATTCTCACTCGAACTTGTGAATTAAAAAAGTGATAGTTTGCTTACCGACGTGAAGAGCGTCAAGTCCAAAGGGAAGAATCCGCAGGCTGAGGATCGGAACGGAGTGTGGAGAAGTTGAAGAGCGAAGAGGCGGAGCTGAGAAATAATAGATAAGAGCATGAACTTTACCTCGGCTGACCAATACTCAGTTTCTGGACGCCTAAATTGACCGACATCTCGTTTGGCCGACTTCTCAGTTAAGGACAGTGTCACTTAGACCGACACTCAGCTTTCTCCTCGGCAAAATTAATCGATACCAGGGAAATATAATGGACGTAGTATTTTCTGCTTTTTGAACTATTAATAGTTACAGTTTCTTGTAATCTTGTACAGTATCTTGTAATCTATCTTGTAATTTGCTGTTATGTATCTTCTTGTTTTGAGAAATAGATGCGCTCTTAAAAGTCGTCCAGCAAATGTATTTCGATGCAGTCATTATGTTCTAAGTATCCTACCGGCGCACAGTGGGCTGGAATCGAAAAAAGCTGGCCAAAAATAAGAAAATGGTTTTTTGGAGTGCGGACTTTGAAACTTCGCATGGCTATTCTTAAATAAATTCTGCATATAAATACCACACCATTTACTTTTACTCCCGTTCATTAAAATTCTACAGGGGGTCAAAGTTGACCAAATTTTACGAAAAAAGTCGGTCTTCGATTTTTCACAAATATCTTTAATTTCAAGCCAACACTGAACCCAAACTAGCAAAATCATCGGGTAAAAACGATGCTGTATTATAAACCTATTATTACCTATGCTTCATATTACTTGGTTTGAATGATCACAGTAGAATATTTTCATAAGTTGTACAACGAAATGGCGAACCCATATTTTACGGCAAATTTTCACTTAAAGCGAGGAAAATAGTAGTGATGTACCACGATGTACACGGGCTTACTTATACCACGATGTTCTTTGAAGCTTCCTTTAGAGGAATCTAAAATAAAACCCTGCGACAATTTGCGACGCCGATTTATACACCCAATTTTAGATGCCGATGCAAGAGCCATATCTGCGCGGCGGAGCGACACCCTGAATGACGAACTCGGATTTGAGAGGATAAACGCGCGGCGTTATGCGAATTTACGCAATGAAATTCATTGCCTCTTACCTCTCTCCTTACTGGATAGTCCTCAACCTTCAGCATGGCATCGATCACTAACTTCTCCGTTTTGTCCACCTGATAAAAACAACAGGATGTTTATTTTTGTTAGTGAAAAGTTGATGCCTTACATGACATCTTGGTGTTAATCATAGAAAAGGATTTTACAGCTCTTCGATCCGAGAAAGGTTTTTCCGTTATATCTGATCGTTTTTAAGACTACCAGGGAGTTGCTGTTCTCTAGGCTACATTTCACACGATTTATATGTCGTCGGAATGAATCCGAATGGAGAAGGGGTCGAACGCAGAGAGAGGAAAGCAGGACATCATTTATGAAGAAACGACGCCGACGTCTCTTCGGTGTGTTCTTTATGTTTAATATTCCTCTTGGTCTTTCACTCCAAAATCTTTCTTTCTTTTACCATTTAATTTGCTAAGTGCCACTAATTCTGCGTTTATTTGCCCGAATGATGGATTAAATATCCAAGCCGTAGAAGGGAAGAAAAACTTTCTCCTACTATCTTCATTTCGCTGAGGTGACACTAATAAAAACTAACAAAATCCGTTATTTTATCATATTAGCATGCTAAAATTAAATTGTAAACAGTGTAAAAAAAAAACATTTTTCTTTGTCGTTCAAAGAAAATGGTTTATTATCATCAATTGGACTAACTTCTCAAAAGTGTTAGCGACTATATTCGACGGCGTTAATTAGAACTCACGTCCTCTGAGATAAAAACGTTTCCTGCGTAGAAGTCGCTACAAAAGCAGCTTACTTTTTTTTCCATACTTTCATCGGCAGTGATTTGAGCGACTGTTCTCGGCATAACGTTACTCCAGTAGAAGTGGATGAAGGACTTTGGGTTCAATCGTCACACTTTTGGTGATGAATCTCGGCGAAAACGGAGTGTTATTTCCGATCGTCTTAGGATTATTAATAAACTTTTTAATTTGCTACTACAAGTCACTGGAAGCTCGCAGGGAAATAATTCATACACTCCTGTGATGTGTATATCTTTTGGTGGTTCAGATCATATTCTCACTAATATATCTCTAGATGGACAATTTCGCCATACGTATGACAAACCACGTGCGTTACGTGGTTGCTTAACTTAAAGTTTCAGTTTAAAATATTGCATAAACAAAGGCGCATGGAGATGAGCGGCCGGACCCGTGTCTGTTATTTTTGTGCAAAGAATGTCTTCTGAGAGATTCGTGTTAATCCGCGTGGCACAAACCTGACGTGTTCCTTGTGAGTTTAACTACTTCTCAGGGTACGAGCCTTCCAAAAATAAACGGGCGTCTCTAATTAGAGAGTGTATGTATCTGTGTATGTTCTTTGTAAATTCAAGAAATAGATGTATAAAAACGTACAAACTTAGCTTAGTATTTAAAGTCAAAGCGGCGAATATATTACACTACTTAATATTTACCATTCGGTCACCAGGTTCGCACTAAACGAGTCAAACTTACATATAAGAAATACATGGTGTTATTTTTTCAGTTACATGCAGTGTTTAATTTGCGAAATTAAATTAAAATATTTTTTGAATGGCTGCACTAATTCAAAAAAGAATTTACAGACTAAAAACGGAATTATAAATCTTATTTTGGTAACCAATGCTGTTTTCGATTCAAAATTGGGAGAAATTTGTCCTCATATCGTGATAATAAGGAGTGCAGGGGTTAGGTAGAATTAAAATGTATGATGTTTAACAAGAAATATTTACCTCTTTCCTTAAGTTCTCGTTGGCAGCTATTATGGACAGCATAATGAAGAAATCGGAGAACGACCACAACCAGAACGACAAAGTCAGAATTGGGTCTGATCGATCTTTTATATTGACTGTCCCGTAATCGTATATAGAATAGATATTGAAAGAGAAATTTAATAGGTTATTCAGGACGAGTAAGAGGTTTGGTAAACCGTATACGCTCTTCGTAGATCTGTATGTACTGTACAAATCAATCTGATGGATTTTCAAACGAGAAAGTTGCCTCAAGACGCAAATTTCTCCGCCACGTTGCGATCGGCTATCTGAAGTAACAACCAAGTTTAAGGTGGCCAGCTTGGTATTGATGCTGCGAGCGCAGCGACTGAGGAGGTACAGATGATTGTAAAACTGCATCTCTAGTTCCAGATGTATGGAAGTCCAAAACATCATCATAAGTATGTTGTAGAAATGCGGAGAAATGTCGCCTACGACTTCGATCGACTTCCAGATAAGTACGATGAAGTTAGCAGTGTTAATAAAGAATAGAAATACCTGTAGGAGAACGAATTTGCGGTAGCACACCATTTCCTTACTCAGAAGGTCTTTGACCAAATCAGTTAGGCCATTGAAGATACCTAAAATTTCCCCTTTCCTGAGGAGATGCATGCATCCGGAGAGATCGGCCGAAGCCAAAATAAACATCCCCCATATTATCTTGACGATGGTGGACATATCCAACGTCGCCGAAAAAAGTTGTGTACGTAAGGGCAAACCTATCGTCAGATATAAGGTGAAGCAGGTGAGAACTGCGTAGGTAGCGCAGTTAAACATGAAGAGTTTCCTTCTCTGAGAAAATCCTTGCTCCAAGGAGAAGGGATTGATACCAGAAATAGTGTTTATGGTCATCATCGGGGACATGGCCCAGAGTAGGTCTCTTTTCATCTCTATTTTGAGGACGTTGGCAGCTCGGCACTATCTGTTTAAGAAGCTTTCTGGGGTATTACTAGGTTTGCAGTTACCAAAAGAGAATGGGAAGTGGAGTAATCGGTAATCCAAATCGTAGAATTGAGACTATAATACTTAGGAAGTGAGTGTGAAAAGTGTTAGTTTTGACAGGGAAACATTGATTACGTAAATTGTAATTTGAGTTCGCTCGGGGAATGTTGAGTTGCCCTGTGTTCGCTTACAAAATGTTGAGTTATCCCAGGATGTGTGCGATTCGATTAGAATAGTCTGGGTTACCTTAGAATTTGCCAAGTTTGTATAGAATATCCTTATTTTGATTAGAAGTTTACTGAAATTTCTTATAGTTAAAATAAAGTAGTTTTCTGTTACGAGAAGGCTATTGAAGCATCGAATTTGAAAATTACATCTCTTGAAACTGAGTCAAAACGAGAAACCTTTATTATAATCGAATGTCGGAGTTCATAATGGCAGCAATATTGGGCCGACCTTGCTCCTAAATCCATCAACGATACAGTAGAAAACGTTAAGAGTAATTACAGGCTCTTCACAAACGACACTCATATATATAGAAAAGTTTAAAATGTGGAAGATACGTCCATATTACAGGGCGACTCGGATGCTATTTCTAAATGGTGTGAAGATTGGCAGCTCGGTTGAAATATTGAAAAACGTGTACCAATGAGCATGACCCGCACTTCGAACCGTAACCTTAAAATAACCCCCTATCATATTAGCGGCGAAACGTTAGAATTCGCAGAGTAAATATTAAGGATTCCTTTTCTTCAGTAGTTTATCGTTTAAAATGTATGGTGATGCACATTCAAAATGTAGTGGGGTCAGCTTTTAGGACTTTGAGGCTATGTAACTGGGTTCTCAGGGGGTGTCATAGTACTTGCCGTACTCAATCGGGCGTCAAAAACATGGCTTACTTCTAGTTGTTCGTACGTGACTTGAGTATTTTGCGCGGAATAGAATCCACACTAGAAGCGTCTGATCTTGGAGTGCGTTCAACGCTGTTTGGTGACAGTTGGTCGAAGGACAACCGGTCGAAGGGACTGCCCGTCGCGAGACGTTTCGTTGCTGAGACAATTCGTCGGAAGACTATTCTTCGCCTAGACAAGACGGAAGGAAATACAGTGGTTCCTTGGGATACAAGAGCCCCAAAATACGAGTTTTTTGGGAATGGAAGCTGGACAGAAAAACTGGAGCCGTCACTGCTCCAGTTTTTCCTGTTACGAATCAAAATAGGGAAACGAGTCAGCCTCGGTGACGTCACAGCCAGATGGCGTGTCGGGCCAACGCTCATATTTGCGAGACTCGCGCGTTCAATTCATGTGTTTACCTTGCTACAGAAGTATATCTGTCGTGTTGTATTAATTTTGTGTTTTTTCGAACTGAACATACAGTTCAGCTAAAATGATGTGAGATACGATAATTTTGACTCACGAGCTCGATCACGGAAAGAACTTAACTTGCATCTCATGGCACCACTATATTATTATTTATAGCAAACTTATCGGTGAGCAATTATTATGATGTAATGAATTAAAAATTCATTTTATTACTCAGCATAGTCGTATCAGCAGAATTTACTGGTAGACTTTCATAGCGATAGATAGAAGTATCGAGTTAAATATTCGTCGTTATGGCCGAAAACGTTATTTTTCGTTACGTTATAACTAAATAATGACTTGTAATTTGTTATGAAAATAGTTACGGAAAATATGTACATTTAAAGAAGCCAACGATATGAAAAAGGCACAGGAAATATACGAAGGGAAAATTTTGTCCCAGACATTTCGTCTCTGAACATGTGTCGCTAACTTGTTTTTTTAACCACCATGTAATAAAATTAATAAAGGATACTAACGTAATACAGTCAATTACATAGCAATAAATAAGTTATTAATAGCTTGTATATTATTTCCTATCTCAAAATTGCAGCAATCTCTCAGAATAATTGCCATTTAAAGATTCAGGCTCTTCTAAAAAATCATTCACACCACATACCCATCTAAAAGTAATTATTGGAAAATTTAGCTCACGTCAGAATTTTCATGTCAATTTTCTAAAATATTTGCTACGGATTTATTCGAAATACGAGCAAAATAGATTTTAAGAGTGCAGTGCAAAGTTCCTAATTTCGAAGGAAATAATAAAAGTAGTACAGGGAAAATGTAACTTATTTCTGTACAGTAGAAACTGAGATATGATGTATTAAAATCACTTCTTAAATGTGTCTCGTAACTGGCTATGCTAAACTATCCGTTCATATTATATAATATCATATAAACTATACGTTCCCCTTCATGAAGTGAACTCTTTTGACCCTTACATTTCTTAATGGAGAATCGCGGTCGTTGTTGCAATTCATGTAAAAATGAAAGTTAACAGAACTACTTTGAAAAGCATTCATTATAAAGTAACAGTAGTTTCCGATTGTACCTTCGCCCAGCTAACCTTTTTAAGGGATAAATGACAATTCTTTATATTCAACAAGAGTGCTGAGAGTTTAGAGCAACATTTTTATATCGTGCAAAAAACTACGAAATATTTAGCAACCTCGAGGTAAGGAAATTAACAAAAAATGCTTTAAATAATGCCTCTGTTTAATTTGTATTAAACATATGTTTCGTCATCGACAACTCTTTATATTCAACAAGAGTGCTGAGAGTTTAGAGCAACATTTTTATATCGTGCAAAAAACTACGAAATATTTAGCAACCTCGAGGTAAGGAAATTAACAAAAAATGCTTTAAATAATGCCTCTGTTTAATTTGTATTAAACATATGTTTCGTCATCGACAACTCTTTATATTCAACAAGAGTGCTGAGAGTTTAGAGCAACATTTTTATATCGTGCAAAAAACTACGAAATATTTAGCAACCTCGAGGTAAGGAAATTAACAAAAAATGCTTTAAATAATGCCTCTGTTTAATTTGTATTAAACATATGTTTCGTCATCGACAACTCTTTATATTCAACAAGAGTGCTGAGAGTTTAGAGCAACATTTTTATATCGTGCAAAAAACTACGAAATATTTAGCAACCTCGAGGTAAGGAAATTAACAAAAAATGCTTTAAATAATGCCTCTGTTTAATTTGTATTAAACATATGTTTCGTCATCGACAACTCTTTATATTCAACAAGAGTGCTGAGAGTTTAGAGCAACATTTTTATATCGTGCAAAAAACTACGAAATATTTAGCAACCTCGAGGTAAGGAAATTAACAAAAAATGCTTTAAATAATGCCTCTGTTTAATTTGTATTAAACATATGTTTCGTCATCGACAACTCTTTATATTCAACAAGAGTGCTGAGAGTTTAGAGCAACATTTTTATATCGTGCAAAAAACTACGAAATATTTAGCAACCTCGAGGTAAGGAAATTAACAAAAAATGCTTTAAATAATGCCTCTGTTTAATTTGTATTAAACATATGTTTCGTCATCGACAACTCTTTATATTCAACAAGAGTGCTGAGAGTTTAGAGCAACATTTTTATATCGTGCAAAAAACTACGAAATATTTAGCAACCTCGAGGTAAGGAAATTAACAAAAAATGCTTTAAATAATGCCTCTGTTTAATTTGTATTAAACATATGTTTCGTCATCGACAACTCTTTATATTCAACAAGAGTGCTGAGAGTTTAGAGCAACATTTTTATATCGTGCAAAAAACTACGAAATATTTAGCAACCTCGAGGTAAGGAAATTAACAAAAAATGCTTTAAATAATGCCTCTGTTTAATTTGTATTAAACATATGTTTCGTCATCGACAACTCTTTATATTCAACAAGAGTGCTGAGAGTTTAGAGCAACATTTTTATATCGTGCAAAAAACTACGAAATATTTAGCAACCTCGAGGTAAGGAAATTAACAAAAAATGCTTTAAATAATGCCTCTGTTTAATTTGTATTAAACATATGTTTCGTCATCGACAACTCTTTATATTCAACAAGAGTGCTGAGAGTTTAGAGCAACATTTTTATATCGTGCAAAAAACTACGAAATATTTAGCAACCTCGAGGTAAGGAAATTAACAAAAAATGCTTTAAATAATGCCTCTGTTTAATTTGTATTAAACATATGTTTCGTCATCGACAACTCTTTATATTCAACAAGAGTGCTGAGAGTTTAGAGCAACATTTTTATATCGTGCAAAAAACTACGAAATATTTAGCAACCTCGAGGTAAGGAAATTAACAAAAAATGCTTTAAATAATGCCTCTGTTTAATTTGTATTAAACATATGTTTCGTCATCGACAACTCTTTATATTCAACAAGAGTGCTGAGAGTTTAGAGCAACATTTTTATATCGTGCAAAAAACTACGAAATATTTAGCAACCTCGAGGTAAGGAAATTAACAAAAAATGCTTTAAATAATGCCTCTGTTTAATTTGTATTAAACATATGTTTCGTCATCGACAACTCTTTATATTCAACAAGAGTGCTGAGAGTTTAGAGCAACATTTTTATATCGTGCAAAAAACTACGAAATATTTAGCAACCTCGAGGTAAGGAAATTAACAAAAAATGCTTTAAATAATGCCTCTGTTTAATTTGTATTAAACATATGTTTCGTCATCGACAACTCTTTATATTCAACAAGAGTGCTGAGAGTTTAGAGCAACATTTTTATATCGTGCAAAAAACTACGAAATATTTAGCAACCTCGAGGTAAGGAAATTAACAAAAAATGCTTTAAATAATGCCTCTGTTTAATTTGTATTAAACATATGTTTCGTCATCGACAACTCTTTATATTCAACAAGAGTGCTGAGAGTTTAGAGCAACATTTTTATATCGTGCAAAAAACTACGAAATATTTAGCAACCTCGAGGTAAGGAAATTAACAAAAAATGCTTTAAATAATGCCTCTGTTTAATTTGTATTAAACATATGTTTCGTCATCGACAACTCTTTATATTCAACAAGAGTGCTGAGAGTTTAGAGCAACATTTTTATATCGTGCAAAAAACTACGAAATATTTAGCAACCTCGAGGTAAGGAAATTAACAAAAAATGCTTTAAATAATGCCTCTGTTTAATTTGTATTAAACATATGTTTCGTCATCGACAACTCTTTATATTCAACAAGAGTGCTGAGAGTTTAGAGCAACATTTTTATATCGTGCAAAAAACTACGAAATATTTAGCAACCTCGAGGTAAGGAAATTAACAAAAAATGCTTTAAATAATGCCTCTGTTTAATTTGTATTAAACATATGTTTCGTCATCGACAACTCTTTATATTCAACAAGAGTGCTGAGAGTTTAGAGCAACATTTTTATATCGTGCAAAAAACTACGAAATATTTAGCAACCTCGAGGTAAGGAAATTAACAAAAAATGCTTTAAATAATGCCTCTGTTTAATTTGTATTAAACATATGTTTCGTCATCGACAACTCTTTATATTCAACAAGAGTGCTGAGAGTTTAGAGCAACATTTTTATATCGTGCAAAAAACTACGAAATATTTAGCAACCTCGAGGTAAGGAAATTAACAAAAAATGCTTTAAATAATGCCTCTGTTTAATTTGTATTAAACATATGTTTCGTCATCGACAACTCTTTATATTCAACAAGAGTGCTGAGAGTTTAGAGCAACATTTTTATATCGTGCAAAAAACTACGAAATATTTAGCAACCTCGAGGTAAGGAAATTAACAAAAAATGCTTTAAATAATGCCTCTGTTTAATTTGTATTAAACATATGTTTCGTCATCGACAACTCTTTATATTCAACAAGAGTGCTGAGAGTTTAGAGCAACATTTTTATATCGTGCAAAAAACTACGAAATATTTAGCAACCTCGAGGTAAGGAAATTAACAAAAAATGCTTTAAATAATGCCTCTGTTTAATTTGTATTAAACATATGTTTCGTCATCGACAACTCTTTATATTCAACAAGAGTGCTGAGAGTTTAGAGCAACATTTTTATATCGTGCAAAAAACTACGAAATATTTAGCAACCTCGAGGTAAGGAAATTAACAAAAAATGCTTTAAATAATGCCTCTGTTTAATTTGTATTAAACATATGTTTCGTCATCGACAACTCTTTATATTCAACAAGAGTGCTGAGAGTTTAGAGCAACATTTTTATATCGTGCAAAAAACTACGAAATATTTAGCAACCTCGAGGTAAGGAAATTAACAAAAAATGCTTTAAATAATGCCTCTGTTTAATTTGTATTAAACATATGTTTCGTCATCGACAACTCTTTATATTCAACAAGAGTGCTGAGAGTTTAGAGCAACATTTTTATATCGTGCAAAAAACTACGAAATATTTAGCAACCTCGAGGTAAGGAAATTAACAAAAAATGCTTTAAATAATGCCTCTGTTTAATTTGTATTAAACATATGTTTCGTCATCGACAACTCTTTATATTCAACAAGAGTGCTGAGAGTTTAGAGCAACATTTTTATATCGTGCAAAAAACTACGAAATATTTAGCAACCTCGAGGTAAGGAAATTAACAAAAAATGCTTTAAATAATGCCTCTGTTTAATTTGTATTAAACATATGTTTCGTCATCGACAACTCTTTATATTCAACAAGAGTGCTGAGAGTTTAGAGCAACATTTTTATATCGTGCAAAAAACTACGAAATATTTAGCAACCTCGAGGTAAGGAAATTAACAAAAAATGCTTTAAATAATGCCTCTGTTTAATTTGTATTAAACATATGTTTCGTCATCGACAACTCTTTATATTCAACAAGAGTGCTGAGAGTTTAGAGCAACATTTTTATATCGTGCAAAAAACTACGAAATATTTAGCAACCTCGAGGTAAGGAAATTAACAAAAAATGCTTTAAATAATGCCTCTGTTTAATTTGTATTAAACATATGTTTCGTCATCGACAACTCTTTATATTCAACAAGAGTGCTGAGAGTTTAGAGCAACATTTTTATATCGTGCAAAAAACTACGAAATATTTAGNAAAAATTTTTATAATCAGTTGGCAAACACTTTATTGGTTTTAAGATAACATTACATACACTTGAGACGTACAGAGAGTTGTATTATCTCATTGAATAATTCTAAGAAAATTTGGAATCTCAGACGGGACAGGATGTTGCTTGGGAAAGATTAAGTATTTAGTTCCGGTATTACTATTTGGATTGCTCTAGTCATGCTTCTTTCTACTATGTAGGGTGGTGAATAATGGCATGGAACTTCGGTCTTACCATATTGAATGCTATGAAAAGTAATCAAGGATCAATTTCAATAATTCAAAGGATCATTACACTGCACATACGCGGCCGTTTACCACCCATAAAATTTTGGTTGAGAAAAGCAACGGAAAACTATCTCACTCCCACAGTTGCCTTTCAAGCCTCATCCCCTCTCAGAAGATACAGGTGATTAGGTAGATGATGCTGCAGGGATGGGATGAGATCAAAAAATGCCTCCGGAGTGCATGCTGTTCAGAAGGAGTTCTCTTTCGGGGACGCGGATTTCCACTTTCTTGACTTTAATCACAGATGTAATTTTTGGTTGATTTGGATTTTTGGCATAGTTGAACCCTTCAAATTATATTGTGCTCATGGCTCTATCAGTTAGTGAGACCCGAAATGGTGGAGGAGAAACCGAGAGGAAGGAACGACCAAGGGGACAGCCGAGTAGGTTCAGTTTCTCTTGGGTTGAAACTTTCAGGTTCTCATCTTTGGGATGTTAGTCCTTTAATTTTTAAGAGAAAAGTTCATTCAGAGCTCTTGAACTGGACCAAAATAACTAGGTAAGTCACCACTGTTGCCGTAATCTGAAAAAAATGTTTAATGAAATATTGTAGGTTGGTTAAAAATTAATTTCTGTTACCTCTTGGTAAGCCGTACATAACATATTTAAAAAATGTCTTACGCAAAATAAAATTTCAGGCGAATGTACCCCGAATGAAAAGCCATAGCCTAGTGATTTATTGGGTACCACATTATAGCAAACATTTCGGTCAAACGAAGCTTATTGTAGCCATTCATATGACGTTTAAAAGGTTGCCAAGGTTATTAATCGATATCGGAAGGCTTAAAACTTTGTACTTTTCCACAGGGATTTTAAGTTTTCCTACCGGTTTCGCAAGCTTTCTTACATCTTACGAAACCGGTAGCAAAATTAAAATCCTTGTGGAAAAGAACAAAGTTTCTTTTATTCTGGTTGTTAAAGTGTTTTAGATCCCTTCGATGCATGTTTCAAGTAAATAAAAAATAGAGAACTGTCTATTCATCATTTCTTCTGGCAGATGAAAATTGTAATAGATGTATCCCCGGAGACAGTTCAGGATTAGTTCGGAACTATGGTGCATGCGCAGTTCCTGTTTCTCTTTGTTAAGTTTACAGTCGTATCGTGTATATTTAATGTTGTATTATTATGCATGAATGATATTTATCTAGGTATTTTTTCAACGAATCTATAACAAATCATCAGCACGTATTCTCCATTTTTTTCGGGAGGTCCAAGTTGCTTATACTAGGTGCTTCTCAGATAAATAAAGATCGCTTTCGTTAATATGAAACATTGGAATGTTAAATTCAGACGACCTCCGTGTGTATCCTTTTTTAAATTGTGAACCAATAAAAAATGTCAGCACCGTAATTACGTTAGTTCTTAAGAAATACGGTAATTTTCCTGACTCCTTTTGGTCGTGCAATTTTTAAATTTTTTAGATGGGATAAAATTAATTGTAAGGTATTGGTCATTAAAATATTTCGAATTTTGATTTTTGTAATTATTATTTTCGCACATAAAACAATCATAAAATCGAACTGTGAAGTATCAGATACGAGTTAATTTTTTTAAAAAAGTATATAATGTTTAATACTGATGAGAATGAAGTATTAAGAAGTTGTTTGAGGATATGAGAACTCGGAAATAGCTAATTTAGGCAGAAAGGTTTTTCTGTGTACCTTTAATAAAAGTTGAAGGAATATTGCTTTCGAGTTTCTTTCCAGTAATGATACTAATATACACACACTAATACTAACAGATACTAATAATGAACAGAATAAATAAGTTTTAGTACAGTTTTTACCCCCCTGTTAAAACTGACAGGCGCATTGCAGCGTCTCACTCTAAGAGGGCGCTTAAAAAGTTCCTAACATCAAGCTCTGCCGCGTCTGGAACAATTTCAAATTGAAAAAATCGATCGATACTGTCGTTCGGAATCCTTGCAAGTTCTGAAAATGATGTCTTGATAAATTCACGCGAACGAGAGTGAGACGTAACAATAGCTGTTTGCGAACGACAATCTAGGTCTTCCAAGACCTCCATGACATTGTTTATTATTGCGGGCGAACGTCTTGCTTTACTTTAATTAGTGTATTTTTCTCTCATGGATTCCCAAGGATGAATTAGAGATTTTCAGTGAAGGTTTTCGAAGTGATACTCAGTGGCAAGACCGTAGGAAAATCCAAGAAAAATATTTCCAACAAGGGATACATCACCTTTGTGTGACACGCATTCGCTGGAGAATTTCCGGGTATGTTCCTTCCTATTAAATAATTGTCAGGTCCTTGAGACCTTTAGTTCTTTGTTAGTGCAACATTTGAATTTGAAAATCAAGTTAAGCAACCACGCCACACGCGTGAATCACAAATAGTTCGCCGAGTATTCCATGTAGGAAAACATATCCTTCAATTTTGTTTTTATGGAAAACATATATTTGGCATTAATTGCCATTTTCTTACCTTCCAGACGCATGACTGCTATTTGCGAATAAGGAACATTACCCTGAGAGTCTCGAGTGAATTCGTCTTACAGAAAGGTGAACCATGAAAACAAGGAAGAAGTTTGGTTTATGATAATTTTTATGTGGAAACTACGAGATGTAATAAGCACTCGTTCAACCTCCCCTGAACGTGTACATTAAGTCATAGTTTGCTCACCGACGTGAAGAGCGTCAAGTTCAAAGGGAAGAATCCGCAGGCTGAGGATCGGAACGGAGTGTGGAGAAGTTGAAGAGCGAAGAGGCGGAGCTGAGAAATAAAAGAAAACAGCATGTAGTCCACTGTCCAATACTCCGACGCTTAATTGACCGACACCTCGTTTGGCCGACTTCTCAGTTAAGGGCAGTGTCAATTAGACCGACACTCAGCTTTCTCCTCAGCGAAATTAATCGATACCAGGGAAGCATAGACGACATAGGATTTTCTGCTTCTTGAACTATTAATAGTTACAGTTATATTTTGTATAAAAGTTGACACGTAAAACTTATGAACTGTTTACTTGAAAATTGTGAAATGGATTGCGAGAGAAATGTGCTCTTGAAGTGTCGGGGAACTGGCAGTGTCGGGCAAGTTAGTTCGTTGAAAGTAACATGTCCGCCTTAGGATTATTCGGACTTGTCCTCAAATGAGATCACTCACAAACACACCCCAATTTTTAATCTTAGTCTTCTTTCAGGTATGCGCGTACCAATAGCATTTGCGATCGACATTGAAAGTCTTTTGGGAAACTAATGAATGCCCCACATATGGAACATCTTAATAACAATAGAAACTATAAGATTCCTTATTATTGGTAATGGCAATCAGCAAGGGAAGAGCGGGCACACAATAGTAAAAGCTGGTCCGCATAAAGTGGATTGAGAAGTGCTATCTTGTATTTTGCTGTTATGTTTCCTTCTTGTTTTGAGAAATAGATGCACTCTTAAAAGTCGTCCAGCGAATGTATTACGATGCAGTCATTATTTTCAAAGTATCCTACGGGCGTTATGCGAATTTACGTAATGAAATTCATTGCCTCTTACCTCTCTCCTTACTGCATAGTCTTCAACCTTCAGCATGGCATCGATCACTAACTTCTCCGTTTTGTCCACCTGATAAAAACAACAGGATGTTTATTTTTGTTAGTGAAAAGTTGATGCCTTACATTACATCTTGGTGTTAATCATAGAAAATAATTGTTAATTAATTAGGGAGGCATTAGGGAAGGCTCAATTATCAGCAGATCTGGAAAGACAACCTTGAAGAGAAGGTACACCATCAGCAGTGACCGTTTGCAAGACCAATACTGCAGTGACCATTTGAGGAGGGAAAGATAATAATGGTAGTAAAGGAAGAGGATTCTAAGGTTCGAAAAAAACGGAGGATTTTTGGTGGCCTGAATTCTAATTCGGACAAAAATGGCTTTGGTTGTATTTAAATTGTATTTTATAGCCTTTGATACCAAAGTAATTGCGAGGGATGAGGTGCCATCAAATAAGGTGTTCACACCACCAAAAATAACTTCTAAACTTTTGCAAACAATATGTTGGATATGAGCCAAAAATATGTTTTTTAAGTACCTCTTTGCGTAAACATTCGCTGGCAGTGACCACAAAGATCATGACAGAGAATTCACAGACAATCCAGTACATGGAACAGATGATCCGCAAGGGAATCGTCACTTTAGAGGCAAGTACCCTCGAGTCGATCATGGAAAACAGAAGAAACGACGAACTAATCAAAGTTTCTCCGCTTAATATCATGTTTGCTAGCCCGTACACACGCATTGCGCGTTTGAAAATGTAATAAGATTTTAATTGAAGTTCTTTTAAACGTGAAAGCTGCCTCAACACCCCTGCATCCTTGTTCTTAGACGATCCGTACTCGAATCTTTCTTTTAGATTGTGGATAGCACTCATTTTTAAGTTTAATTCTTTTGTGCTAAGACGAAGAAGTAACAAAACGTTGTAGAATTGCCACTCTTGTTCCATGTGGATAGTTCCCCAAAATATAATAGCGGGAGAAATGAAGTGATGCATCCTTGTCATTCGTCGGATTTCAATCTCGGTACTCGACAGCAGGAGAAAATTGACAACGAAGGATAGGAAAGCCACTGTCTGGAAGTAGACCCAAGCTCGTATTCTCTCCTCGCTACCACCCATGACTAACCTGGTTAAGCCTTGGAAGACTTCCTCAACTTGTCGTCGTCTGAAGATGTGTAAATAGCCGGAAATAGTTACCGTGAATATGCTGTAAAGCGCCCAAGTCACTCTCACGTGGGCGACGATGTCTATATTCTTTGGAAAATAATTAATTCCGTAGACGATTCGCATTGTTAAGTATAGGGAAAAACAGAAGAGGAATGAGAGAGTGAAATATATACCAATGTTATACAATCTCCATCTACTTGACTTTCTTCCATGTTGCTTGAAAGAAAATGCAGGAATCCCTGATATAGCGTTTATGGTTAACATTGGACTTAAAGCCCACAAGATGCCATTTTCCTTAGCCATTCGAAGAAAATGGTTTATTTTCTTCAATTGGACTAACTTCTCAAGTTTATTACCGACTATATGCGACGGCGTTAATTAGAACACACGTCCTCTGAGATAATAACTTTCCTTGAGTAGAACTCGCTACAAAAACAGCTGAAGCACTTCCATACTTTCATCGGCTGTGATTTGAGCGACTGTTCTCGGCATAACGTTACTCCAGTAGAAGTGAATGAAGGACTTTGGGTTCAATCGTCACACTTTTGGTGATGAATCTCGGCGAAAACGGAGTGCTTTTTCCGATCGTTGAACCGTGAGCTACCAATTGCGATTGCTATTGGTCTTAGAATTTAAAAAAATCTTGTTTCATTGCTGCCACAGTTAACTGGAGACTCGAATGGGATGTAATCCACATGCTGTTGTGATTCAATATACTATGCGCTCATTTTCGTGATAGATCTCATACACCTATGGAAACGGCATTTAGAATAGAAGGAATTTCATCTATTCCTTCGAAATGGGTTCTCCTAGACGTAGAGAAATAACTGCCAGCCTGATATGAAACTAATTTTGTTCAAATGTACTTCCTTAAGAGTTGCTTGCGTGAATCCAGCAAATAATTGAATGACGATTAGAATTTTTCTTTCATTGAGAAGAATAGAATGTTTGATGAACGCACATTGATGGTGTACTCTTAGCTTTTATTGGCACACATTGTACTTATCTCAAAAATATATCGATCCTGGATTGTACGTTACCCAATTGTTAATGGTCATAACATTGGCAGCGCTCAATTTCCAGAGAACTATGAAACTCAAATGCGAATTTCATAGTGACATGACTCGTGAAATCTATTGCCAGAGTAAGTTTCGTTCTTTGAACTGAGCTGAATATTTTCAAATCCAACTTTTGCAAAGAATCTATTATTTCCATGAATAACGTCTGACTCTCTCTCATCTTCTAGATCCGATAACTAAAGAGGTTCCAGAGGGAAGAACTAGTTGTTCTAAGAAAAAAATGCTCTTCTTGGTGAATGTATTCAACCTGAGTTGTATTATCCTTTCTTCGAACTTCTTCGACCGGGAGCGTAGGTGCAGAGTTGTTTTTTATCGACGCGACAATAACTTCACAAAAAGTAAATTCTTACTCTGAACTACTGTGCAGCAGTGCTATTGTGCTCAATGCAGGTGCACCAATTTGAGTTATAGTTCCCATTTAATTAAAGAAAATATGATATATAAATTCTTAAATTGGGTAATAAAAATTCTACATTTTAATGTTGAAGGTACCTATATTATCTGTTTTCAGTTGTACTGAATAAATACGTCATATTGCCTTCATTATGGAATTTAAATGAAGAAAATGTTGCATTATCATGATTTCTTGACGTTGTTTAGGGAATTTCATAAAATTGGCGCATTTTAATATTTTGTCGAAATGTCTGTACTCGAAAAAAAACTTTATACACCGTTCATATTTGTCGTAATAGAATTGTAGTGCGATAATTTTTAAAGACCTGAGGTGATGATGAGTCGCGAGAGTCAAAAGCGATCAGTAAAATTCTAGCGAAAACTAAAAAGAATATTCTCCTTTTCTAGTCAAATTGGAATAAGAAAGTTACTGCGGCAGATGTAGAGGAGAAAATTCAACTTTCTGTGTATTTTCTGTGAAGCAGATCGATATTTCAGGTTATTTCTGATTTGCTAGGTTTTACCAACTGAACTCTCTCATTACCTTTTTATTGAAAGTGGTTTCAAAATCAATTATGTTGTCAATCGCGTGAAGAAAATGGAATATTATTCTCCAAAATGTTAGTTTCAATACATATTCATAGTATTCAGAACTTTGATTATAACTGAAATTATAACTTTGTATATAAATCCTTAATTTTTCTAAAACCAATCTCAAGGAGTTTTCCGATATGCTTACTCTTAATGGTTCGACCAATTCAAATTGGCTATAGCGTTCGCCAAAAGACTAAGACTGTTAACTAGAATTACCTATGGTAATATTTCACATGGTATTTTGAAAAGCGAGCAAACCATACAGATGATATCGTAAGAAGTTTGACAAAGAAGAATAATAACACCCAACAAGCACAGGGAACATAATTTCCCTTCCTTAATAGATATAAAGGCGGAAAAGGACAATTTTTGTAAATTGATAGGCATTCAGCCGTTTTGATTAACACGAAGTTGGTCATGAGTAAATTTTTGGAACAGATGCCTATAAGCGGCTGAATTTTCTGTGAGGTTTTGATTATTTAGAAGGAAATGCGGCAGTCAGGTCATATTAGAGGTCTTTATTGGCTCTGACATGACCCTAGTGTCCCGTCCTAGCCTCCTCCGGTTAAATATTCCTCAACTACGAGTTCCGGCCGGGCAAGGGTCTCAATCGAACCTCTGATACTGAGCATTACCTAAATTCCTTAAAAACGTCTGGCCTTGACGGAATATTCCTCTTTCAAAAAGATAATATTACCCATTCTCTGGTTGTCTTTACGAAACGCGTGTGGTTTTTCCACCTAAATACAAATCAGTCAGGAAGATTAGTGATTCAGAAAAATATACCAGAATTAGTTGGGCAGAATATAGATCGACTTTCTTCAAATCAACCCAAATTCAATCAAATTATTTCCATAGTCGGTCTTGGGCCCCGACATACGGCGAAATCAATCTGGACTGATCGGGCCCGGGTTCACTTCTGAACAGGTCGTACAGGGTTCGAACAAAAAAGGTTGGTCCGTGCAGACCTCTTGCAACATGTTACTGTAGGTGACTGGATCATTTGCTCCCAGTCTGAAGGCGACCTTACCGGGTTTTTAGTGCGTATAAGTCGAAGTATGGAGTGAACGAAGTTCACATCTCGTAGGAATAAAAAGAGCAGTTCTTAAGTCGAATGAAAAGGGACGAATATCAGAAATCATTAAGCAGTGATAATTACCTCTTTCCTTAAGTACACGTTGGCAAAAATGATGGACAGCATAATGAAGAAATCGGAAAACGTCCACAATAGGGATGCAAAAAGAATAGTTGAGTCGGGTTGACCTTTTAAGATGAATA
>KZ308516.1:27609-139389 GCA_000376725.2 Ladona fulva
CAATAAGGGAGCCTCCCCTTGAACTCTGTTAAGAAGCATAGTGATGAGTTCTATGTGTGAAGGCTTGTGACTGTGTTCTGAAGACCAATATCTGCTGAAGATAGCTAGGAAGAAAATTCTACACAACAGACTTTTACTTTTCCAATTCTACACAACAGCTGAAGAACTTTAGTGTCTTCTTTTTCTTAACTTCACTACATTTTTGTACTATATTTTGATGTGATGTAAAGATACTGTAACATATATTTAACATGGATGCAGGCTGTGTGATGGAGCTATGTAATTTATTTTTCCATGAATTTCTTTTTCATTCCAGAAGCTCCAATGAATTTTTTTTGCATCTTTCATTCACCCTTCATTCATATGAGCAATTTTCAGCTGAAGCTCACTCATTATATATTTGTGTACATGGGAAGAAGTTTTACATTATAAATTAAATGAGATCTTCAAATGCTGTATGATATGAACTTTACATTAATTTATTTATTTTCTATATTGTGAGCAAGTAACTATGTAAAAAGTAATATAAGTGTGGCTTAATTGTTTACTATGCTTCTGGCTTATTTTATCATTCTTGTAGTTTTAAACTGTGATTCATTTTATGATTTCACTACTTTCATAAGTGTCAGAGTTTTGTTATCCTTTGTAAGTATACTTTTACAGCAATAATGCATAAAATTTTCTAGTTGGATCATTGTAATGTTAAATTTATCATGATTCATCACTACAGTTAAAGAAACTGTGCAAAGGAAATTATGGTGAGATGTAAATTTTTTGTATCATATCTCTGACAGCTGTACATAGAGATTTAAGTTGTCTTTATGAGGAGTTTCCCTATCAGGTTAATGTAAATGTTATGCAGTGTTAATTCCCATCAAAGTCACAGAAAATGTTAGAAGAAAGTTTACTGTTGTAAGCAAATGGCAAAACCTTGAAGTAATTGTTTGTTATGATGACATTCCCATTATGTAATTACTCAATGACTTTTTTCTTGTTGTACAATGAAATATGTTTTATTTATAGGTACTTTACTTATGCTATCCCTTACTTATGGCCAGTAATGTTCTTGGGGATAACTATACATGTCTGCTAGCATGGATTGATGCCTTTTCAATATTCTATTCAGTTTGTATTTTATGTCTACTTTGCTGTTCTTTTTTGTGATTGTAATTAATCTAAAAACTAATATTTAATACTTAATGAAAATATTGTTAAAAGTAGGGCTCCTGGACTGCCAAGTGGGTAGCTCTATCGCCTCAGTAAATTGGTCCAGTGTTCAATTCCCTGTGGGGGCCAATTTTCTTCGATACGAGCTTAGCTGTAGAGAGGAAACTCTTTTTACAATACCGCTAATACTATTACTTTCAGTAATCATATATCACGCCTTTAAGAAAATGCAAAGCGTACTTTCAAGTAGACAAATTTAATTTATATTGATGCGAGATTCATTATATCTACATATTGCTTTGACAATTTGCATACATAAGCGTTACAATGAAGTATATTCATAAATCGAGCTATTTTGGGATACATCACCAGACCAAACCAAATTGCAAAAGAGGAAGCCTGCCTGCACACATAGTGGAATTGCTGATGATTTGGATGGAAGGCAAGAAATAAGTTCGTAGTGATTATACATCATTTATGTCGTGTACATTATACCAAAAAGATATCCTACCTCTTTAAGGTTGCACAGTTACGAAACTTGTGATTTTTCACATATCCTCCTCTCGAACTGGCTGTGGCTTGTGAGTGGTGCTATTTTAACACACATTACTATCCTATTAAGAAAGTTGCAAAGTTAGCTTCTTTAATATTGCGCCGAGGAAAACGACCAAAGCAGTTTCTAATCGGACTAAACCAAATGAACTCTGCAGAGACGAACCTAAAAGTTTCATGCATATACGTATGAAACTTGTAGTCTCGCCTTGAAACATTACTTGATGTTTAACAAAGTATGAATCAGAAAAGTACGATAATTGGTGTACGAGCTATGATTTTTTTTTCGCTGGTGGTCCTCTTCGCAATATTTACCTAATTATTTTCACGATAAATAAATAGATGATGGATATTTGTAGTTGTTTTGATGGTAAATATTGCGAAGAGGTCCACCAGACTTTTTTTTTCACCCACTTAAAATGCTCCCATTCCTAAAAATGCCGATTTTTCCCGAGAAACCTGTATTTACCAAATTCGATGTGACCGAAAATCCGCCCCCGAAGGTACCTAAAAGGGCAATATACGACTTTTGTGTCGTCCCACCCTAGCATTTCTGCTTCACTCCGCGCGCCCATAAGATTGTCACGATTGTCAGCACATGGGAATAAGGTATATTTTAGACATTTTAGATGTGAAGTTAGTTGGTATCGCCCTATCGATAGTTCGGAGAAGCTCCAAAAATGGCGGAAGAAACGTCGAAAAAGTGAAAACAGTCATTTTCGTAAGAAAATATCTTAAAATGTATTGATTTCAGGGTTATGAAAATACATTTCGCAATATTTACCGTGGTAAATACTGCGAAGAGGTCCACCAGCAAAAACAATCATAGCTCCTACACCAATTATTGTACGTTTCTGATTCATACTTTGTTATTTAGAAGAAGGAATGCGCATTTAAGAAATGAAATTTCATTACCCTAAAAGCAATACTTTTCCGTTTTCCAATTCGATGAATGTATTGACGAAGAAATTTCGTCTTCTGCATTTTACGGTTGCAATATTTTTACTAACCAAGCAAATGATGAAACACTCTAAAAAAACTTGTCTTAAAAATGCCACATTTAAGGCGGAGTGGGTGAATGTCGCTTATAGGAAATAAAAAAATCTGTTTTTTAAGTGTTCCGGTAAAATAATTAGCATTCAGAAAAATAAATTTGAATAATATTTTTAACGAAGATTTTCTCTTTCCTGCTGCATAGTACATACCTTTGTTAAGTCATTGCAGACCCAAATGTTGGGATGTTCGCAGAGGAAAAGCAGGAGCAACTGTGATATTTATTTTTCATGTGTAGATTCGAATTAAAAAAGCACCTATACCTCAATCCTTTTTCCTAGAAGTAAATCGAAGCAACATCATTCTATTGAGTAGAGCATAAGATTTCTTCTTCAAGAGATGAAAGATCATAGAAGAGGAGAGGAAAATTATCGCAAAGAAAATAGAAGAACAGAATGAAGGAGTACAGCACTTAGAGGTAGTTTTTTGCAGCTAACAAGAATTAGCAGTACTGCTAAAGCTATTCACTGCTAATGGCATATTTAGAGAGAGGTATGAACCCATCCCATCAACCCTGTTTTATTGGCATGGGAACTAGAGGTACACACATTAAGCCTTCAAAGTCTTTATCCATCCAACTCTAGCCAGTTGTGAAGATTTTGCCTCCACACCTTGTTCTTCAAGTTGCAATGTTATGTTCCCTCTTTCCATTTCTCAACTCCTCATGTGCTTTATTATCCATCCTATATCATCCTGAAATTTATTTCTCTCATAGATATCATGCTATAGAACACATAATTTATTTTAACAGATGAGCAGTTAATTTTCAATATATTGTTAAGTTTCATTAAAGGTTCACTGAAGGATCTCTCTCAAGCAGTTCATAGCTATGGTCATGCTAATGCCCTGCATTCATAGGTTAACAACTGCATTCTGCCTATGGCATAACCTTAAATGAGAAATAAACATGATAATTCAGTAGGGGAGGTAAATTCATACTGTTAGTTTTTCTCACTCAATATCTCATCTTTCCTATTAATAATATAAAGGTACTGCCTACAATCATGTAATTATTAAAGAATTAATTTATTTACATGCATGAGACATTTTATCCAAAGAAATATCCAAATGTCTTGCTGAGCTCAGAGAAATGGGATTATAGTGCCAGATAGTGGTAATACTGAGGCCCAGTTTCAAACCCTGGTCAAGGTACAGATGTTTGCTGCCTTTAAAGTTACTTTTTCAACTTTAAAGAAGTTTATGGAGATGGAGTTTTTCTTATTTTGCATCTATTCTGTCAAGAATCAGGTTGATCGTAATGGGTAAAAACAATGCCAGGAATTGGATGAATTACTGGTTGCTTATGAATCAAAACTTAACACAGGATTTTTTTAAATTGGGTAAGTGACAAGTTTTACATTACGATTCCCAAATTATGACTGAAGACAATGATTCATTCCGATTCATTTTATGGAGATGTAAACAATGCTAATATTAATTTCAAAGAGGCATTCATACTCCAACAATGAAATATATGTATAACTTACAATATATAATGTTGCCATTACCATTTTTAAAAGGATTATTCTTTGTTCTTTAATCAATTATGATTAGAAAAGAACTCACCAAGATTCACTTTAGAAGAAATTTGCTGTTGCATGTATGTTTTTGCAGTAAAAACATTATTTTATGAAAAATGAGTAAAGTAATCAGCAATCACGAATACTAAATAGCTTATATGACAATTGATTGTATGATAAAACTTTTCACTGGTGAATCGAGGTTTCATTTACAGTATGAGTGTGACACAAATATGATACAAATTTACCACAGTAAAAAGATAAAAACTGACCACCAAATGCATAATAATGATATGGATGTATGCATCGAGTGATAATGGATCCTTTCCAGTCAGCTGCAGTGATTGCAGTCAATATGAGCTCAGAAGACCTAAGAAAGTTTTTTTCAGTTTTGCAAATCTGCAGGAATTCACCATGAGGTTGTATTTAGAAATTTTTGAAAGATTTGACCTGTTAATGATGGATAGACCATATTAGAAAGGGAATTGAATTTTATATGGCCCAATATCCAAGCTATAAGAGTCAAATCTAATTTCTTTAAAGCAATTTTTACTTTCATTTAATTACTTCAAGCTGAAATTCCAAGGAGATGATTAGATTTGGTATTAGGTGAAAAATGTACCTTTCCCGCTTGATTGAACTTATCTTCAATCATTAATTATCACATGTTTAGTGAGGCAATGATACGGTAATGTATCTTGTCCATTTGTAAAAAATTGTTACTCCCCAAAAATTTAAGAGATTATTGGATCGTCTTTTATACATTTTCAAGAACTCTGCTCACTTAGTAGGCCTCATAGATGTATTTTAGGGACATATACTCAAGTTATGATGGCTCATAATAAAACTCAAGCCTTCACTACTTTGATAAGCCTTGTAAGCACTATGGAAAGGATTTACCTTTCACAACAGTATTGGCTTAACTAAACATAAATAAAGCTTATTGAGGAAAAGTGGGTGATGTCATGGACTTCACTATGAACTTCTTTATTTTCTAAGACCTCATGATTCCAAACAAACATAATCAATGACTTTTGACTGAAAATTGCTTCCTAACTGCTTTCTAGATTAATACTGCGTATTAAAAGCATTAATTTTGGAATGTTTCTGTAGTTCATGAATCAAAACATTTTAATTATATATGATGAGATCAGCTATGTTGGACAAGATAAAAAACTAAGCCTGATTAGAGTATGAATATTTCAAGTTTAGATAGTTGACTTCCTATTAATATTTAGTTCCACTAAGTTGGCAATTTCCTTTATAAACTGTTGAGTTTGTAGATTAACTTGTAGAGATTGAAGCCAACTTTTTATAAAAATAAATTACCGATACAAAGAGAAATGCAAATAAAACTTTTAAAATATTTATATTACCTTGAGTATGTTTTAAGAAAGCTCATGTATGTTGTAGCATGTAAAGTGATACAACAGAAGTCAATGCAAAGATATAAAAAGAGAAATCAGAAAATGCTCCAGTGACTAAGTGTATCAATACTCTTATATGTTCTATGTCAGCTCATTCTATAGGCTCATTTTTTTCTACATCCTCTTGATACCATGATTTTCATAATGAGTCCCACAAATATACATTGTCTATTTGGACATTACTCCAACTACTGAGACTTAATTCAGTTCTTGAGATGAGGACAAAGATGGAAGCTAATGGATTTTATGATAAGTATTAGGTGTAAAAAGTATAGTTGATGTAGCCTCACCATAGAATTGAAAGAATTCAAAAGTCCCAGAAGAAAACTTATGATTGTCTTTTTATTTTCCAGACCTTTCATCCTGTCTCTACCATATCTTTCTAACTTTTAAGAACAGGCATTTAATTTACTTTAGAAAAATGAAAATTTGAAAATAGATAAAATCTTACACAGAGAACAAAATAGGTTACTGCAAGATACTAAAAATGGTTAGAATACAGAAGTGTATTCAGAAATATGGCATGAAGAAGTATAAAACGAAAACCAGAAATGCAGTTTTTGTTTTCATATTTTTCTTCTTTTGTATTAAGTTAGCGATTGCTTTCGTAATGATTGAATAGGTTTATTCTCTAAACCAGAGTTTCCCAAACTTTTCCTCCGGTGGAACACTTTATCAATTCTACGATATCAGCGGAACACCTAGGTTACTTTTTCTTAATTCAAAACTGAAATTCATACAAGAATTATCATTCTTCATAAGATTCCGCGGAACACTTAAAAACTCTTCGTGGAACACACATTGGGAAACCCTGCTCTAAACCATCTTACATATGCTACTCAAAGAAATATTTGAAGAAGGCAATATTTTGTGTTGAAAATTATATGAAGGATATTCAAAACCACTTATCACTTATTACTCAAAACATAGTCACCCCAATATAGTAAAAAGGTTTTTTCAATTGTCTTCATATGCTTAAGATATGTGCAATCACTGGTAATATTTAATAAGAAAAATCATTTCAGTTTTTAGAATAACATTACATATTTAACTGAGTGAACATAGATAAAGAATAGGTTTAGTTGAAAATGAAATAAATAAAAATTATTGTTTTTAATTGATATTAAAGTTCTAGCTTTGCTTGACAAAAATGTTGCCAAGCAGACAGGCAAACCTTTGCACTATTTCACTCAGTGCCACCCACAGATTTTTTATGGTGAGTACAGAATTATAAATTGGTGATTAAAATTTTTAATTTATTTTCTTTTTGTTCAAAATGTTTCAGTAATCAGTGGTATTTTTCAGGAAATATAGAAAAATTCATTTAAAGGAAATAATACATATTTTTCATCTCTTCCTTGGAGACATCTTCTACAAGGGGTCTGGACCTCTGATCCATATGCACTATGATATCAATAAAAGTAGTATAGCTATAGTTAATGCAACACTGAGCTTTTAAATCTAGCCTCTCATTAAAATAAACAATCATTGATTTATTTGCAATCACTTAAAAGCCTATCTTTCATGGAGATTAGTTTAAAACGCTGCCACCAAAAAACACAAATAACATTCTCAAGAACTGAAAAATTTTTTAATGGTAATATACATTTTGAAGTCATAAAATATGGTATGCTAGGCCCATTTAGATCTATGCTGACTCTGCATTTGATGATAGCACTAGCCCATCCTATCCCAGAAACATTTCACAATTTTAATAACAAAAAATCTGTTCACACTTATTAATAAGCATAAAACGTAGCAAAATTAGCTGGAATGCAGCATAAAAAAGCACAGAGTAATAAAAGGCATAAAATGCTCATGATGGTCCTCAGATTCACCAATACTGTGCTTTCTCCAGTGTTCTTCCACCATTGACATTCTAGGAGGATGTTTCACAGAAAAATTCAACTGACATATACATAGGATTGGAAAATCTACAAATGTTAATACTGCAGGAATATCCGCAGACAGCACCATGACGATTTTTAAAGTACACTTATTTATTTCAAGTTGCCAAAACAAATAAATCATATTGCGTGGAAAAGTCAGACTTGAAAGAGGAGTACTAAATATTCATGGCACTTTTTAGTCAAAAAAGTCCATGGCAGTTCAGAATCAATGTGTCCCCTCACAATATTTGGCAACATGGAAAAAGTAAACATGAGTTTAACATGATCACATCAAAAATGCATCAGTGCCTCATGCAATTATACATGGAAAACACAGTTCACACAATTGTCTTCATAGATAGCTAAATCCATTGGAGTAAAACAAATCAACACAGTGATTACTTCCAACTGAAAATGGACACAGTAATATGAACACTATCAATTCACACCATCACTTTCACATCACACTCTTAGGAACATATAAAAATTAAATATTTCAGGAAGTTTCCTCACATCTTGAAGAGTGGCATTCGTGTTGCTACTAACCTCAATCACTCGCAGTACTATGCCATAAAGAGATCAAAACTAAAATAAAGTAACAATTACAATAAAATTTCAATAGAAGACATTTCACAATACAAAGATGAAGGAATGCAAGAAACCATTTTAAGTTTGTTGGCAGAGGTGTTGAAATAGTTTCAATAATGAAACACTGTAGTCCCATCAATATCATATATCAATCACTTTCATAAACTTTGTTTACAAAATTTAGGGACCCAAAATAAAGCCAAATACTTTACATAAAGGGAATGTTTGACCATCTATGACAGCATATCAATTTCCCTGATATTTTATTCAATTTGAGGAAATACTTATATGCCTGGTAACATTCCGTAGATTTTTATCCCCCATTATATTAGGGACAGTTTGAGATTTCTTACGTGAAAAAGAAAAAAATTCAAATTTCCTTTAAAAAAGGCTTAACTTTCTATTTTTTTATAAAAACCAAAAGAGAAATTTTTATTTAATTTGGCAATAAAACAATTGCAAAAGCAAAAACAGAAATATTTCTCCCTCTCTATTCTGCCAGAACAAATACATTTCTCAATGGAGAAGCTACAAGAGAAATAAATACCTCATACTCTTATGGCCTTTTGGGCATCCTTAAATGAGACCAACTCATCTGCCAAAGTACCTTTGAAGGAGCAAATTTTCTTACTCACAGAAGAGCAAAGTTTGTACAAATATTACATACCTATCTCATTTGTTCATTGGGCAGTAATATTCCTCACAAAGTCACTCCCTCTGCATGGTGATAGTATGCAAGGGAATGTTATGAAAATATTATTAGAAGCAATTTTGCTTTTTCTCAATAGCCTGCAAACATACATGCCATCTTGTTGACATGTGCGCAGGTGAATTCGAAAAGATTCATGCATCACAGAAGACAACCATTTAAGGTGTCATTGGAGCTTTGGTTATGAGAGAGAGAATTTTTAGACTCCCTTCCTCAGGGAGATCACTTTCTTTTCAGTTTACGAGGCTAAGGTTGAAGAAGGAGAGGAACGGTGGTCTAGAGTCGGCCTCAGGGTAAGGCAGCCTTCAACCCAGAAGTTGGCCCTTCCCAGCATACTCTGCCACAGCGTCATTTCTCGCCCTGTAGCATCCATCCAATCAACACTCTTGCCATAGTGTTTACCTGTAAACAAATAGAAATCAGAATATATCTTTGATAATCTACTAGAATATTGCCTCCCAACATAGGCACTTTTGTATGGGAAGGATTCTGAGTTACTTTTTGGGGGGCCAAAAGAAATAAGAGCTATATTTGTACTGGAAAATCAGGCATATTATCTTGTGTTTGATCATCTTGAGGTAATATTAAAGTGAGATTTCTATTAGAATGCTCAAAAAGGATCAATAGAAGTTATAAATCATGATTTCTAAAAGCATTATTAAGCTTTATGTATGTAAACCATTATCATAGAAAAATTTGCCCTTGACCTTTGGTAATATTTAAAATATATGAAATTACTTATAACTCATATTTGACTTTTCCTATGGGTTTTCTAAAATGGATTTGACTGAACTTGCAGTTCTTCTCTATAGCTATGATCCAAGTCAAAGCAGCTAACCGAGTTTTGAAAACCTTTAACTGCTGTGAATTCCATTTTATGCCACTTTGAAGAACTTTGAGTAAGAATTTGTAGTGAGCTATGTTTTGAACAACTACCAGTAACAAATAATCATGTTACAGGTGACATTGTCAACTATAATGTGTTGAAAGATTTGGTACTTTCCCGGTGAATATTGTGTAGAAATATTTCTTGGGTTTCCAGCCGGGTGGTGGAGTGGATCAGGTCCGACTTTCTTTGACTTGGAAACAGTTACTAAATCAAATATATCAAACACCTAAAAATACAGTACTTCAGTATCTTACCAGTTCCAAGATTAAACCTTAATCCTCCCAAGAACTCATTACTGGCAAGTCTGTCATGATCCCAAACTGTGAGTTCTAAGCTTCGTTCAGATAGCTCTTGAAGGCTAACATCTTCATACACAAATGTATGGTTCCATACAGGGTTAATAGTTCTACGACACACTCCAGTCTTCTGTTTTGAGCTGCGCCCTTTATCAGGTAGAAGGTAACTGAAAGATGAAATTTATTTCAATACTTTATATTCAGTCATTTATTAGTAACCACTTAATTACTCAGGATAAAATGCAAATATATTTCACAACATATGGCTTCCTTCCTTAAGATTGATGATAAGAAATAAGATATTTGGCAAAGTTAAAAATTGAATATGTATGGAAAATTGTTGGAAAGTAGGTGTTCTGATTAAAATAGGTATGAAGAGGTATACATCTTGAAACAAGAAATGACAAAATGAATTATAAAGGGACAATCCCTATTGTTAGAAGAAATAGGTGTAAATTTTTTTAAAAATCATTAGAGAGCTGGAATGGAACAATGAATCAGATGTACTTAGAAAGGGGAATAAAAAAGCAAAAACTAAATTTAGTTTATACATCTGAAGTTGAAAAAGTTTCAGAATATGAAATATATATGAATGGGTAATGATTTATTCCAGAAAATAATATTAGATGAATTATAAATTCCTTGTAGTAAATCATGTTTACTTAAACCCAAGTTTTAAACTCCTCTATTATGTGAAATAATCACTATTAAAACAAAAAAGTGGCAGAATTTTGTTATTGGCTTAGATGGTGAACCAAATTGTTCATTCAGAGAAATTAAAAATCCAAAACATTCTTACCTTATTCTCAAGAACAAGGCTAAAACTGTATCACATATTATGAATTACCTTTTGCAAAATGGATCTGATGTTCCATTTGTCTTGACTGCAGTAAGGTTCTTGGCATCTTTCACTAAGACATGCAATGACCCTCTGGAAAGTCGTCCCTTCTTATGCAAATTTGTGACATCTGGAGGCACAAATTTGAGCCCTACTATCATCTCTCCCTTGTAGCAGAGTAAATCATCAAATGGCTCAGTCTGTTTTGGGAAGTAAAATACAGATATATTAAGACAACTGGTATCATCAAAGACACAACTCATCAATTATTAATATTAAAAATTATTCATATCTTGAGATGCTTAAATTTAAGGTAAATTCTATAATCTAGGAATCTAAAATAAGGTAGAAAATTCCACAGTATTCCTAAAGTGTGATCCTTAANTGAAGTTCCCTTCTTAAGGGTCAGAAAGGAAAGAATATTATAACTTAATCCTCTTCATCTGCATCCGAACACGATATATACCTGCGTCGCCAATAGGCGACAGTAGGTGTTTTGCGTAGGAAAATCTCCGTCGCCCTATGGCGACAACAGTGTTTTGGAGAAGGAAATTCACCGTCGCCTATAGGCGACAACAGTCTCGAAAGGGTTAAGTTTAAACAAGAAAGTAACAGTTCATCAAACACATATTTTACATAATCATTATCATCCTTCTTAGAAACTCATGATAAACTGTAACTAATTTAATTCTTGCTAGAGATTATTGTGTTCACAACAAGAAGATTTGGTAACATTCTAGTAACAACTGAATTTTTTTACAGGAAAAGAGCACTTAATGGTAATCTAAATAACCTACAAGGCACTGATAAAATTATGTAAATTATCAATTATAACAATTGATGCAAAAGAATAAACTTGTGCATAGGTTGATTTCTTGAATAGGTCAACCACAAAATTTTATGTAAAATGCTGGTTTTCTGCATTAAATGTTTCTCTTTCTCTTAATCATTTCCAGTTACTCCCAAAATTTTATGTAAAATACTGTTTTCTGCATTTGAATTTTTCTATTTTGGCACATTAAAAACTGCTAAGCCAAATCCAGTAGATCAATTCCATTTATAACTAGTGCTTTTAAAATGCATACTTTCTAGCAATATCAGTGAAGAGAGAGATGATTCCACATTTTCAACCTATATCTTTGAGCTGTAAACATTAACATAACATCATATAAATCTAGATACACAACTTAATGAGATTTTTATGCAAGCTTCGGATATTTAGAAACTTTGTGATATTCAATGTCTTGTATGTACATACTTGGAAAATTAGTATGTTTCATTTCAAGAATACGTTAGACCCTGAATTGCATTGTATGTTGTATAACGGTTGAAATGTTGACTGCATTTTTAGCCCTCCTGTATTTAGGTTAACAATGACCTTTTTAATCAAAATTTTGTACTTAAAACTTGACCTATAAGCAAATATATAAAGCATTTGAGATAAAGATTTATATGATTTCATGTGACTTGTAAACATTTTAGCATTAATTAATGTAAGAGAGAGAAAATTATAGCAACTTACCCTCTCCTGCAATGGATACCACTTTGGAGTTGGGTCATCAAAGACTTTATTTTCAAGGGACATCATCACCTCTCCTAAGAAGTCATTTCGGCCAAACATATCACTGTGCCATACAGTCAGCCAAAGGGTTCTTGTCTCAAGTCCATTGAGGGTGATATGGAACTGAAATATGAAGATTTATGTTTAAAGAGTTTAAATGACATAAGCTGATAATATTTTCATAAGAACTCTGATATAACATCATGTGTAATAAATTTATAAATATTTTCAATGTGGCATATATGAGATAGATTTCGAAACCAAAATATGCATAATATATAAACTTAAACAGAATAAATAGGTAATAAAACTTCTTAAGATGTAAAATATTTTGGAAGATTTGTTGATTCAATTTAATTCAAATGATCAGGAAAGACAATTTTTAGGAATGAGTGAATAAATGCTATTATTATTGTAAGTTCTAAGTTTTAATTTTTTGACTGGAATTGAATTAAAAATCATAAAACAAGAGAATTTCAGGAAATACTTAACATATATAATTCTAAAAACACTACTTATTAATATTTCATCAACAATGTGGATATTGCAAGAGTAGGCTTAAGGTTTATCACATAATTCATATAAAGTTTTTTTTTTGATGGTTTTAGGAGTTTTGTTCCTTCCTTTACTTAACATAATTCATAGTTTAAATTCATGAAAATAGCACATAAAAGTTAGCTGTTTGAATTAAATAATTGAATTTTCCAATTTGAAAGAATCTAATAATAAGAAAGAACTGAGGTGATGAAGTATGTATCTACAGCTCATATGTAAAGATTATATAATATTATTGCATATATTATTAGGATTTACCAATATACATAGAACCTATTGATTCTGTTGAGAGAAATCAAGCAGTAAGATTTAACTGAGTAAAAACAAATAAGTAACTAGTAAAACAGGAATTAAATAAAAAGAACCAATGGCAATAGAAATAGAGAGATGAAATAAATTACCTTTAATGTCTCATCAAACACTGGATTCAATGTGTGCTTCTTTACTTTGGTCTTTCTCTTCCCACTCTTTGATTTGTCTGGTAGAAGATACACTTTTACATACCTAAAAGAGAAGAAAGTTCTATATTTGTAAATTCATCACCATTAAAAAGGACTAAATCAAAATTGTTTTCAATTAAATTCATCAAAAGGAAAACAGAAAAAGGAAGGTACAAAACATAGTTTTGTTATTCAATGTCAATATCACATTAGTTGTATTGAGAAATATGATTTATAAAATGTTTTCTTGTATTTACCTCACATAGGATATCTCCCACATAATTTACCTATCTTTTAGAACTGAACTTGCTCTCAAGGACTGAGAGCTAATGCAGGCCTGAGTGCTACATTTTTATAAGGCCCCATAGATTTGTCTTCAGTTTTTAATTTATTATCAGAATCAGAGTATATTTGAGTCGGTAAAATGTAATACAAGTCCCAGGAAGAATTGTGAGTCAGGATTATAGATAGGTGTATAGTTCCTGAAGCATACAGTATCATACTGATTTCTCACAAATTCTCCTCATGGGTAGTTAAAAATGAAATTCCCTCATGAAAAACCTCTGTTTCTGTGAGATTTCTGCATTCTGTCTACTTTTTAACAACTCACTGATATACAGTCAACACGATAATTGTCATCATAATTATTCATGCAAGCTTTAACTTTGATTAGTGTTATCAACCAAGGCTAATTATTATTCTATGATTTTCTTGATTAATGAATATATTAATTCTAAAAATCATATTCTAATTATTGCTCATTTGATTTAATTTACTGATAATACTCATGCTTAAAAAAACGGATTAACGTTTTGAATGAGCTATTTTTATAAAATTAACAGGACCAAAACATTAACTTAAGTTTCCTCTCATAACGTCTTATTCTTCAGTAAAATTTTGCCTTTAATTAGGAAATTCTAAAATAAAAATAAAAAACTTACGGATCTGAACGATTCCGCTTTGTGTCAACTGGAGCAAGCTCTTTGCATTGCTTCACCAGAATTTCAAGGGCTCCTTGTTTGTAGTTATACTGAAGTGCGAATTCCACCTCTCCACGGACAGCCACTGTTCCATACCTTCCTTCTCCAGCTCCAGAATAGACGCTGGCCATGGAGTCACTTCGGAGCTAAAGAAATAAATCATCCGATTAACTGAATATACTTCATTTTAATAATGAAGCCAGAGATTTTCGGATAAGCTAACACTTCTAAAACTTTAAGCACAAACATTTAGATAAAATATGTTATTTTGAGTCGCTTTTTCTTCAATTAAGCTGGCGATACTATTAAAATATCCTAAATACGAGAAAAGGAAGAATGCTATTTCTACAAATATATAGGTACAAATTTAAAACACAGAAAAATCAACACTAAAATTTTAGATAAATTGAGTACAATCAGTAGCAATAAATATGGAGAGTAGAGAGCAATTTAAGCTGCAATATCACTAGAAAAGACTACACGAGCATACGAATTCTCTGAAGAATGAAGACTTTTAATTCTTTCAATTTTTCATTTTTGACATGTTTAACTAAATAATGACATTAAATTAGTAAAAATAACAGAACGTATGAATTTCTTTCGAAAATCATACAGGGAAAATCTCAGGGGTATGTTCACTGATGTCGTCAACATTTTTAATCTGTCTCACATTAAAATTGTGTGACCTTTTATTTCATTTACTACCACCTTGCTTGCTCTGGGAGAAAAAAGGATAAAAATTATACGGTGTTGTAAATGCTAACAATTTAAAGCAATAATTCCTCTTACAATCAACAGTAGAGGAAGCCTTTGTAATATATAATCAAAGTTTGCAAAAAACTACCACAGTAAGTGGCATCACTATTTCATAAAATAAGGAAATTAAGGATAGCATATTACTATAAAACGCCCTTCCACAATAAAAGCTGATTTACTTGACTTCTAATCACTTAGTAATCATTATACTTGTAACTTTCTTGGGTATAAAATTGCTTAATTCGAGAGGACGGCCTTAGAACTCATGTTCTCTATCAACACCATTAATCGAAAATTTATTATAATTTCTGAAGATATCTCAATCGATCTTTCTTGCAAAATGATAAAGCGCTTAACTTTATTTTCATCGGTTAAGTATTAACACCCGAACGCTGTTTGAGATTGAGCAGCCGTAAGATATTTGAATTATAGCTTCACTAATTCTCAATAAGGCAGTTTCCGTAAACACTCTCGACATACGTCTTCAGCTATTACTCGAAACCCCTCTATTGTAGCTGGAGTGAAATGAAAGTGGACGGGCCAAGAACAAAGCAAAGGCGTCTAAGGGTGGGATCGTGTGATAAGGGGTGGAAATGATGCCAGAAGCGAAGCATTACGCTCTAAATATGCTGCTTGGCTTAACGAAGAAAAAGAAAGAGTAAAGCGCTATGCAACACCGAATGGCGTACTCATTCCGCTACCAGAGAGTGTGGCGGGCGCGAACGACAGTCACACCAGTAGCAAGTCACGTGCGGGCGTGCACCAGTAGACCGCACGCGGGAGGCCTTCGAAATAAAAAGGGGTTCACTTCCAGCGGCGCATTCGCACCACGAGATTGTGAATCAGGATTCTTTTCGTACTGAGTTCATTGACACATGCTACGATCATTGATCGTCTCATCTCGCAAAGTGGACCGACTACGTAGGAACAGAATCTTTGGGATGTCATTCATGAGTAGACTGCGATTAAACACATCGGATAACAATAAGGACATTACTCAGTATCGGCAAAGATAATTGCAGTTGAAATGTGTTGAATAATGTTGGTTGATGAATCACTTTAAGAAAAATTTCAATTTGGCGACTAAGATGAGTTTTACATAATGGGAATAAATCTTCTAAAAGTTGATCATTTTCACAGATCATTGAAATTGTTTCGTGGAAATAATATTCAATGTGTCATTTTATTATCGATCTACCCGTCAATTTTATTATTACGATTACAATATCACGGATTGTCCAAAATTGTACATTCATAAAATTAAGAATCAGGATTTTTCCACCTGTCAGCTAGTAAATATGCTGGAATATTTTACTTTAATGCTAATTTTACATTTAAATTTTCAAATAATAGTACGCTACTGTATTGTTTACCATTTTTACCATCTTATTTTACACAATGAATTCAATTTTCATAATTATGCAATAAATCCCGTGATTCAGAAAAATGGCTCCATGTCATATATATATAAAAAAAAAGGTTCCCAAAAGTGTAGCAGTGGTGAGCAGATTAATAGGATATCAAGTAAATTGCTTTCTCGAAATCATACGGTTTGTCCAATAAACCGTCAAATTATATAATCTCTGCTTCAGAAACGCTGAAATTTCATTATGTAACAGCCGACGTGTGCCAAAGGGCATTAGGAATACATTCCTTACCCCAAGGGAAGAGAGTGTTGTTGACTGCTGGTGTATGTTCGGCACCCTTTCGTTGCTCGTCTCGTCTTCATTAGCGTTGTGCCCTCCCGCAATCACCGCCGGCGACGTGGGAGGCGTTGTCGTCCAACTGCCTACGCTCGATCCAGTGGAGACTTTCTTACCGCCTCCGGGGGTCGGAGGGGCGGAGCCCGCCGTCGGAGTGATGTTGCCCGCTGGCTGAGTGGATCCCTTGCCAATGTTCTCCGACATACTTATTGCATCATCTGTAAGAACGAAAAACAATAAGGTTACTGAAATATAAATGAATGGTGAAGTTAATTATGGATGGTTATGGTAGTCTGTAATTAGTGGGAAGCACAGCTTTAAAATGCGTATGATAGCCACCAATTAACTCATTGAGATGGATTCTTCATCGGAAAAGTAATCTTCGAATAGGCTAAACATTAATCACTTCTAGATATTTGTGTTCGTACATACAACTAAAAGCTAAAATAAAATATAATGAAACAAAGTACTTGAGAAAAATAACGACAACTGTCAAAGTATTTAGAAAAATTGATTTATCATAAAAATTATACGCATTATTATTACCTGAAGTTGACATGTATTATTTATTCTCAAGCAGTACTTGAAAGACTACTAGAACTAACAGCAAAATTATTAATACGGTCTGATAAAAATTGCAGTTAATATCTACCCTTAAGAGCAATGAAGAGGTGCCGAGGGAAATTAAAGATGAAAGAAGACTGATCAAAGAAATGGAACAAAAGAAGATTAAATTCATTGGTCATGTTCTAAGACCTTATCAATTTTTGGAAATTATAATGGAGGGAAAGGTGCTTGGCAAAATAGGTAGAGGAAGACCAAGAAAGAAGTTCCTTGATGATGTAGAAAGAAGGGATTGAAAACTTAACGCTGAATTGAAGAGAATTGCAATGCAGAGGGACGCATGGCTGCAGAGACAAGGCCTACATCATCATCACTTTCTTTTAGAAAATGATGATGATGTACCCTTCTACCATCAATGTATTAATCGTTGCATATTTAGTTTCTTCTAGGAGACTTTCATCAGTATGAAATTGGAAAATTTTGGGCTTTTAATCTCAAGTATTTTGTAAAGAAAAAATTACTTCTCTGGGTATTTGACAAGGAATTTCCCGTCTTATACATTAAGATTACCAAGGAAATCCGTACAAGATGTACACGGTTAAATTCCATAAAAACTTTGACGCTGAGCTGGACAGGAAAGAAATTTCTGCTCAGTTAACGGGAAAATTAAAACAGCGTAAGAATTCTCATAGTAGTAGTAAAATGCCAAAGAAGTGTAATACTTTAAAAGTGGTCGTTACAATAATGGACATAGATCTTCATAAAATACGCGAAATTTCAGTTGGTAGATTAGTATGTACTAGCCAAGGAGACATAACGGACATGGAAGGGTTAACTACGTAGTCATCTAAATTGGCGAAAATCGCCAATAACCGCCGTCCGTCCAGTTTGTATATGGCACGGATCACAGGAATTTATGCCTGAATAATGGCATGATTTAAACAAGCCGAATTTATTCTGTAGTCGTATTAACGCTTGAGCACTTGGTTGAGGGTTACGAGCTCCATAAATACCTATTCTGTGATTATTTTCAAGTCAATGAGTAGGTGATACACTGGGGATAAATCAACTAAGCAAGTACGGCGACCAATGGAGACAGAATAATGAGGGAGCAAGAGCCAAGGCCACCGCGAAAAGTCCTCATCGAAAGCAATTTGTTCCATTTTTACGCTTAGGAATTTCTGAGCTAACGTTTATAGATGGGCGTAACAATCGTGGGAATATATCCGTCACAAAAAGATACAAACTGAGAAAGGTTGTGACAAGGAAAATGGTGCAGATTTATGTCGGTCTCCAATTGTTCAACAAAACAAAGTTTAAAAAAAACAATACAAATAACTTTTACTGATCCACAAAATGATTAGTACGCGACTAGTTTCGACTAATGATAGTCTTGATAATGACTATCATTAGTCGAAACTAGTCGCGGAGTAGACTGCGATTAAACACATCGGATAACAATATGGACATTACTCAGTATCGGCAAAGATAATTGCAGTTGAAATGTGTTGAATAATGTTGGTTGATGAATCACTTTAAGAAAAATTTCAATTTGGCGACTAAGATGAGTTTTACATAATGGGAATAAATCTTCTAAAAGTTGATCATTTTCACAGATCATTGAAATTGTTTCGTGGAAATAATATTCAATGTGTCATTTTATTATCGATCTACCCGTCAATTTTATTATTACGATTACAATATCACGGATTGTCCAAAATTGTACATTCATAAAATTAAGAATCAGGATTTTTCCACCTGTCAGCTAGTAAATATGCTGGAATATTTTACTTTAATGCTAATTTTACATTTAAATTTTCAAATAATAGTACGCTACTGTATTGTTTACCATTTTTACCATCTTATTTTACACAATGAATTCAATTTTCATAATTATGCAATAAATCCCGTGATTCAGAAAAATGGCTCCATGTCATATATATATAAAAAAAAAGGTTCCCAAAAGTGTAGCAGTGGTGAGCAGATTAATAGGATATCAAGTAAATTGCTTTCTCGAAATCATACGGTTTGTCCAATAAACCGTCAAATTATATAATCTCTGCTTCAGAAACGCTGAAATTTCATTATGTAACAGCCGACGTGTGCCAAAGGGCATTAGGAATACATTCCTTACCCCAAGGGAAGAGAGTGTTGTTGACTGCTGGTGTATGTTCGGCACCCTTTCGTTGCTCGTCTCGTCTTCATTAGCGTTGTGCCCTCCCGCAATCACCGCCGGCGACGTGGGAGGCGTTGTCGTCCAACTGCCTACGCTCGATCCAGTGGAGACTTTCTTACCGCCTCCGGGGGTCGGAGGGGCGGAGCCCGCCGTCGGAGTGATGTTGCCCGCTGGCTGAGTGGATCCCTTGCCAATGTTCTCCGACATACTTATTGCATCATCTGTAAGAACGAAAAACAATAAGGTTACTGAAATATAAATGAATGGTGAAGTTAATTATGGATGGTTATGGTAGTCTGTAATTAGTGGGAAGCACAGCTTTAAAATGCGTATGATAGCCACCAATTAACTCATTGAGATGGATTCTTCATCGGAAAAGTAATCTTCGAATAGGCTAAACATTAATCACTTCTAGATATTTGTGTTCGTACATACAACTAAAAGCTAAAATAAAATATAATGAAACAAAGTACTTGAGAAAAATAACGACAACTGTCAAAGTATTTAGAAAAATTGATTTATCATAAAAATTATACGCATTATTATTACCTGAAGTTGACATGTATTATTTATTCTCAAGCAGTACTTGAAAGACTACTAGAACTAACAGCAAAATTATTAATACGGTCTGATANTTTTTACACTTATTTTTACTTGACAATTGGAGTAATGTCGGAATTCCACAAAGTTACGGCCTCCTCCGTGAATTTGATTTATATCGGGTCCGTATAACAAGAACTGTACTTAATGAACAAAGTTGGTTCATTTTTTATAACAGAATACACAAAGTTTTAATGAATATGCGATGGGATAGCGTTGAGTCTCAACGGTATATCCCTCATTTCTTCGTCGAACCATCAACATAACATAATTTGACCAGATTGAGTCATTTTATTTTTCCAAATGAAACGAAATGAATGTCATGAAGTAACAGGGATCTGAAACTTTTCCATCATATCTGTCGTTGATTATTGCAATCTTATATAACAATAATAAATTGTATGATAAAGAATACTAGAAACGTAACTGAGTACGATGAATAACTAGAATTAAATTTAGCTTAGCTTCGTTCTGTATTTAACTTAAACGTTTAATAGAAAGAATCAAGAGATTCGTGAGGGCATACCGTACTTCTTCACAAATAAGGTGAGTACAAGAAGTCGATAAGACAAACTAAAAACAGGAACAGGCGAAAAATGTCGAAGAACATTAATAATAACCGGCGGTAAGCAACAACTTGAGATGTAAATTTATATCCACCTGATGTTGTTTTAATTACTCTCCTTGGTGAATAAATGAGTCAAGAACAAATTGAGCAAGCAAATTTTTAAGAAAATTGCCGATGGGCAAGGGAAGGGTTGAAAATTCAGCCCCTTCAAGCGAACTATCATGTCACCAATTCCGAATATCATTCTTTTTCTTCGATCTTGAAGGAATGCTTTTAGTGTACACCGCAGCTCACATGCTGCGCAAATAATATTTGTCAATACTTTCATTGGCTCGAACGGGAAATCAGGAAATGCTCTTTCTCATAGTCTGGCCGTAGGAGGATTCGCGATTTTTTAAATTCGCCTTGAAGCTAAAAAGTTAATTAGCCTAAATGCGAAGCAAAACATACTTGTTTGCCCACGCCATTATTCCGCTATAAATTGTGTGAGCGTTTGATTGAATGCAGCGCTGTTGGAATGCAGACGCGAATAAATCTGCTTCAACACTCGCATGCATAAGAAACGACGTGGTAAAGAGCCTTGCTCGATAATAATATGGAGCTTTCGCGAAAGTCATAACTTGATTTAAATGCCGCTGACAAGAGTGCACTATTTCGACAGTTTAACGAGCGCCCGGTATGTCTGATTCCTACTTTCAGCTGCAATTTCAATCCGCCTCCGCCAAATTTGGAGACCGCGGATATCTAAATTTTAGGTCTTCATTTCCTTCATTGATCATTCTTCACTTTCTGTGAATTCGAAGTATGGGAGTGCGTCAAATTTAGTTATAAAACTGATACTTATAATTTTATTTCATCTCACATGCCAATTAAAATGTTAAATGCAGGTAATAAAAAAGGACGAAAGTGAATCATAAAAACAACACAAATGATTTTAGCAAAGAGTAAGAGAGTCTTTTTATGTCGATGACAATCACAATGAATCGCGGTTGATCATTTGGAGAACTCTTACATGAAGTAGACTTCAAGTCTTCATGCAATGTGTATGTATGTACATACGACGTGAACTCAAACGTTAATAAAAATAAGATGCACGTGAGTCGATGTTTTAGGAAGTCTTTCCTATAAATAATGAAGAAATTCACCTTGAATCTTCAACCGAGTACATAAACCTGTAATTATCTTAACGTAATTCAATGTTTCGGAGTACTCGATGAGGTTAATTTCCAAGCTTTGAAAACGATTTTGATGATGATTCTATTTGTTTGTATGACATAAAACCACTCTTGGACTGAAACCAATTGTAACGTCATTACAGGTAAAATTGGCATATCATCTTCACATCAGAACTGCTGGTGATAATTGGTATAATGAGGATATATACGTAACGACAATTCACAATATACAGTAAAAGTGTCCCTAGTGGTACTATATTTTCAAATACATTTGCTGTTGACAATTATAGGTCTGAAATACGAGAATAAACCGATTACCTTCCGGAGAAGCTGCGAGGATAGGAACCAAAATCGAGCGTATAAAAAGAGAAATGAAAAACAGAGAAATATAAAAACATTGTAAAGTTCCCTTTCTGAATCCGATTTTAGGAAACATCCCGGAGTCATTGTTTTATTCGTCTCAAATATCCGAGGAAATGGACCGCCGGAAGAATCCTCTTTGGTTCGTGACGAGCAGGAAAAATGGAAAATTTCCCAGACATTTCCTTTCCGATATTTTATTTCCCGACAATATAAACACTAAGGAGAGCGTAACGGCGGAAAATAGCCTCACAGAAATATTGGAAAAAGGAGTACATCAGAGGCGTTCCTTCCGCTTCCTCTCTCGCGACTAATTCCCAGAGATCTCCGCTGCGCTCTTTGAGGAAACATACAAACGCCATCGAAGGAAATCGCCTTTGTGGGAGGATTTCCGATGACCTCCAGGAAATTTGGGTATTCCCAAAGCAGGTGAACGGATGCCCATTAGATGAACAAAGGAAGGGATAAATAAAACGAAATGTGTAGCATTCCGATTGTAGGTGTTTGGAATGCATGCGACGTGTCACGATCTCTAGGTCTTCAACTTCTACGCCATGAAAGACATGCGCGGAATTTTCTCCGAAAGGTCATACGCACTAGATCTTATTAATCCGAGTGCTGTTTACACTAGGAACAAGACGTGATTAACCTTTAAAAGGAACGGAAGACGGGCATTAATGATACAAGAAGACAGCGGATTCTAAGGAATAATTCCAAGAGGTCAAATTAGAAACGGACTGCCAACGGCCTGATAAGTATCCCGTATGGCGCTCTAACATCAATAAGGCAGACATCCCTCATGAAGAAGATAAACGCACACCAGAACACAGAACGAATAGAATAGAATAACGAGTAGGTCTCAACAGACTTATTACATTTTAAATTTCTCTTGTCTGGAACACAGAGGCAGGCTTGGTGATGGTGGTAAAAATAAATTTTCGGTCTCCATAACGACTTTTAGTTAAATTTTACAACAATAGAATTTATATCGCGATAAAATAATAGTAAATAGGCGGATCAAGTGTGTTTCTCTTGGCAGATTTATTGTTAGCTGCCTTGCTGCTTACTATGAATATTGTGGATTTTTCTTTTCTTACAGTAAGGGTTCAGTTCTATCACGAAATATGAATTGGAGTTCTTATTACAGAATTGATTGTTTGAACAACTGTTTCGAAAAAGTAAATACAAAAACACAGTTCTAATGATAAAAAGTTTTTCGTAATTCGGAATAAATAAGTTTGAACTTATTTGTTCCTTTAATGGGCATGAAGCGCAAAGATAAATTTCGGAAATTTTTATCGATCCATCCATTTAATTCACATTATATACACAAGCCTGGTGTTATCGTGAATGTTTCAAGAATCACACCCGATGAATTGTACGCAGTAACTGAAAGTGATATAAATTTGAACTTAAGGTTTTGCAGCTGTATGAATCAGAAGCCTCAAGCCTAATTCACATATATATTAACTCTCGCGTTGAAATGACGAATGAACCAGATTTTACGAAGGAAAAGCAGTTAGTCAATGCCCTGATAATTGAGATTAACTGACATCTTCATTAGCAAACTGGTTGACGTAGCTGCACCAAAACGGAATCGAATCCTGCTCAGATGAGCACCCTGTTATTAAATGCTCAAAATTAAAGACTTACCCCCCGAAGTCAATAATTTACATATATTAATAACCTGAAAAATATACGAACAGCTCACCCACGTTAACCAATACTGGGATAGAATGTAGAATTATTTTCCGAATATCCAATGTTATGATGGATTCGATTGAGCTCAACTTCTGTGAAACACCATTCCGGAATGATTAAAAATTCCCTTGGTCATTTCTGTTATTTACGATATATTTCGAGCTAAATAGCGATTTATTTACTACATTTGACAAAAGATTCTCGATATAGAAACTGATTTAAATTAGAACAATGTTTTGTATTAACTACGCGGAAACTCTTAGATACTACTGTATTTTCTGTAACTTACAGCCTTTGTCATAGAAACGCGTAGTGAAAATGCCTTTATGAAAACCACAAAGTATGGTATATGTGATACGGACTAACTATGTTGTAAAATAGAAATGCTGAAAAAACTGTCTAAGAAAAGCGTCAATAACTCTTCAACTGCAGGAAAATATGGATAAAAAAAATATGGTCGCGAATAATTACGCATACGAAAAGATTTATTTTATGCGTCTTTCAAAAATATTTTCACCATATCCAAAATTTTTGCAGCATGCAAACATACCACTATGTTCTCATGCATTCATGGAAAATTAAAAACAACTTCGACGCGTACAGTAATTCTTCCTTTTAAACACCCGATAAACTTGAAACCCGATTTCGGAATCGGGGTTCGTCAAATATTTCAGTCCTTACTTTTACAAATGAGTCACGCACCTTGCTCATGAGAGTACGACGGAGTGCAACCCTGATAAGTCGTAAATCTTCTAAATGCTCCGTCTGCATTACGCTCCAGCGATCCCTTGGAAAATTGGAAAAGTATGGGAATCGGATCGTGAAGTCCTAACGCCCGTGAATATTCCTGACAAGAGTCGAGGCGTTTCTCACGTGCGGGAAATGTAATGGATGAATTTACGGTACACTTCTGCATGGTTATTAGATGAACGAATGTCGAGTATAATGAATCAATTCCTGAATAGGAATAGAGGATTTACGCACGAATGAGTATTATTTCTGCATCCAAAGATTTACTCTAAGTATTTAATACGCAACTGCGACTATAATGGCAATGTATTTGCCACAGCTGTAACTCAGTTTGCAATTATATTCGGTACTAAACTATTTAGGATCATCAGCTACAAAAAAAAAACAATTCTTTCCTGGCTATTTTTATTAATATGTGTAACAATAGAAAATTTATCTCTTTACAGGGTATTAAATTTATTTTTATATCAAAGATATTTGGTGTAACACACCTCAAGGAAATGTGTCGAAAAACATTGAAAGATTAAATGAAAATTAACTGCATTATCAACTGGAAAGCCAAAAAAATAGGAAGAAGGACATAATGGCACATAAATTAATTATAACGATTTGTTTCATGAAATCAAATATACTAATATCAGCCAACAAAGGTAGATATGGCAAATCTTTTCTGGTTTATTGAGACTTTTTCTTGGTACTGATGAGTAAATCAAAATGGAAGACAGTACAATTGGAAAAATATCTCACTGGAATAAAAAGGACGAAAAATATAACACAAGTTTTTGAAAATTTTCATTCAAACAATAATTCAAGATAAGGAAAAAATGAGGGAAGGGAGTTGAAAATGAAGGAGTGGCAATTTGAAGAAATTTTCTGCATGAATAAAATTCAGGAAATAAGGAATTTTGTTTAAAGCTAAATTGCATATGACATAATACATATATTTAGCATTAAACCACGAGGGGAAGGAAACATATACATTTTATCAGCTGCAAATGTTCAATGAAATATGATTATGGCGTTCCGTGATGATTAATTAAGAAAAAACCAAGCAGTTGCACAATTTTCGTAATATAAAATTAGCATAGTTGCTCAAAATCATCTTTATTTTCGCAAATATATAACGTGAAATTGCATTTATATTAATCCGCAGCTGCGCAACATTTTAACCTTCTCTCGCAGAATAATTGTGATCAGAAAATAGATCGAGCTGTCAACTCTAGAAGAAGAGGAGAAGTTTGTAGATCCAAAAAGAATACGGAACAGGTGTTCGCGGAACATTTCACGGTTCAGTGCGACGGGAACGAGCTAGATTCAAAAGACGCGGAACAGTTCGCGAGCCCGCCGTTGAAATGCGTTGGCGCCTCATAAGTTTTATTAATTTATACCGCTCCAGCGGAGGACTTAACAAGATCCAAATCACAAGCAGCTGCGTGCACACATCATACCCACATGCTTCTCAATCGCTTGCAAACAAACTTATGAACATGTAACAGCCGACAAGGAACACGACCGGTATGTATTTGAGATTATGGTAATTAACTGCCACGAAACAGGAAATTTCAGCGTATTCTGATATAAATCCAGACGCGGTTTGAAAAAGACCACGGCGGCTAATGACAAAACCTAACCCGCTTCCGTAAAAATAAAAAGATGTGGCCAGTAGGACATTACGCGGCTACTTCAGCGGTTTTCAAGAAAGAGTCCCACTGATAGAATAAATCTCTAATGAAGCATCTGATTTATCCAGGCTCATTTCTGGATCGAACAAGAAACATGATTGAGACTAAACGAGTGATGTAAAATACCGGGAAAAAAATAAAAATCGATGACCGCTGCTAATATCTGGCTCCAATAAACCTAAGTTACAATGATTAAGGAAAGGTGATTGACCGCACAGAAAAGCAGTGCGGCTGAATCCCACGAAACAAGAGAGGTGAAAAATAGCAATATGACAGGGACTATACCTGTAAATACTTCATTTTTATTCGATTTCAGAGGTGATGATGGTTATAAAACTCTTCTCGACAGTTATAATGAAGAACTATATTCGTTCATCATGCTGACAGGTCATCTATTATTAGATGATACTTGTTACTGTATGTACTGTTGTTTTATGATGGAAATAAAGAAACTTCTAATACTGACGGTCACTGAATAAGTCGGAAAAAATATACATTTAAAATATAATAGATATATGAAAAATACATTAAGAATTTACGTAATATGAAAAGAAACTACAGTCGATATGAGCGAAGAAAAAGTCCACAAGCGATGTTACTTAGCAGGCCTTACTTCGTTAGTTAGGCCTCACCTTGAATATGCACGTAGTGTATGGAACCCTACCGACAAGTGTTGTATTCGGGAATTGGAACAGGCACAGTAAAAGTCAACAAGTCCTTTCCAGAATTGATACGACGAATCGGTGAGTGTTAAAGCAAATTCTTCAAGACGCAGGTTGGGAATCTCAAGAAGAAAGATGGTTTGAAATAAGGCTTAATTTACTTAATAAATTCAGAGGAAGTACATATTTTACTAGATGCCGATCTCACCAGCTGAATGACAAACTGATACCTGAAGTTCGCAAAGTTCCTGACTTTTAGATGTTGAGTTGAAGCTGATGGTAATGTCACCTCAGATTGTCTTTATATTTACTTTTATACACAGATACATATAAAGACCACGAATGACAGGTTTTTTAAAATAATAAATTAATTAAGGTTTTATCCATTTAATTACGGCTCGTTTACATTTACGACTAATTTTATAAAATAGATTTTTATAAAAATTCACCGACTTTGATTATATACCATTATCTAAAGACGATGAGGGGAAAGGATCTGGTAAAAGAACGCGATGTCATAATGCGAACAACATATGCTTCGGTGATTCAAGGGAGAGCGATAATGGAACGTTACATTTCCTGGAATCTTTGATAACGCGCAGAGCCTCTCAACGCGTTCTTTCTTCACTGACGAAAGACAAAATTATCCCATTTCACGGTCTGTCAAAAGCAATTTGCGTCCATTTTTAGTTAAAACCTGGGTCATCGAAAGGGGTAGATATTGCATTAATTCAAGCGAAGCACGCTTTTAAATGTAAATAGTTATGGAAATCCTTTCCATAAATTCATTTCCATAAAGCGTTCTGTGTCTATCATTAGATGCAAATTCCTTGAGGCGCATTATGCCGATCTAAAGGGAGAAATTAAAACTGCAGCAACAGAAGCAGTAAAATTAATTGGAGCGTTTTGATATTCTGACTTGTAATCGACAGTTAATGGGTGCCGAGGAACGTACTTCAACACTTTTTATGCGATACAAGTAATTGTAATGTCGTCAGATTAGGAATGGCGGGCGGAATAAATGTACTTGCGCGGATTCTTTTGATTATGAATGAGGTTGACGCGAAAAAAACCTATATAGAGCATTTTTTCTTTTCAAATCCTTCAGTATTACATCATAAGCTGATTTTTAAGCCGAAATTATTGTTTTACAGAATATATTCTCTCATGTTCTAAACAAAAAAGAGACATGTGTATAAGAATTTCATCCAACTGAAGGATTATTTTTCGATAAAGAATTGGTGAATCGTTCAAATATTCAATATATGGTATTCAAATATGGCACATTAAAGCTTCGTAAGAATCAGCAATAACCCATAGGATCGAATTGGTAATTCGTAGTTTTGCATTTGTATTCGAAAAATTATCAAAAATTTCGAATTGATAAACCTAAAATGAAAGTTGATTCTCAGATTATTATTATCAACCACCATAATATAATAACCTGCATTAATATCACACTCTTATAAATAGGAATTTAGAAGCTATAAGCCGAAAGAAAAATATTTCAGTTGTATTGATTCACATCATCCTCAATTAAAAATCTAGATGTCGCACTACCTGCGATTCGATCATAAATAGAGCCGTCGCCCGTAGCAACACTTTCGTCTCTTTTTTCCGAAGGTGATTCGGTACACTCGTAACGAATGACAAAGCGAAATGCAATGAATTCCGATTTCAACTTAACTCAACGGAGAAAATTCGTCCCCGGAGACACGTAACCGGTGGAACACGACCAAAGCGATCAATCACTCGATTGGATGTTTGTGACGACAGATCTTCCGATGAAACCGAAGGATAGAGGAAAGTTGGAGCTTTTAAAACGTTTATTACTTTCCACTGCCATTATGCGTTGCTATTTACAAGAAATCAAAAGCAATTCGGTCGAATTCCTTTACCATTGGCTTTGTTTTCTTTTTGATCGATTAAATATTTACAAATTAACATCACGTACCATGAATTTTCGAGGATTCAATGATGAAATGCACTCTTATTGGCCTTTATTTTACGGGCGATCCCTTTTAGCTATCTGCGGTAGGATTTCAGCATAAAACAACATTAACGCGTAACCGTCACCAGGATCATTCAACACAAAAACTATTCCCATTACATCGTACATGACTGGGAATCTCCTTGAATGAATGATAAATAATTAGCATTGCCCTAATTTAAAAATTGATTAAAATTACTTTCTTTCTTCTAATTTGCCTTAAATTGTATTCATTATGTTTTGGAAGCTATAGGATGTAAATATTCCTTTTGTCTGGTGTAGAGACCTTAGCAGTGTCTGATAGAATAGCCGAATACTGAATTTTAATCTACCTCAGTCAGTGCATAATAAGTAGGTAAGGCTAAGCAATGAGATTGAACTGGTTTCTCTGCTTCTATGACAAATCGTATAAGGTCCATGGCATTTGAAACAGAAAATTATTATTTAATCGCCTATGATGTTTAAAATTGATCACCTTAGAGCAATTAAATGCCTTTGTTCACATACATACGTATTTCACTAAACAATTATTACCCCATTATTAAATCTGCATGAGGAACTTAAGGGAAAATATGAAAAATAAAGAGAAAAAAAAAACAAGTGAGTAAGAATTTATAGATATATTGGTGACTCGTTCTAGGGGAATAGGAAATACCGCATATATCCCTATCTAATGTTTTCTGGAGTGAATCAACGACAGAATCTGAATTAGTTTTCTACGCGAGCGATTTGGCAAGCAGCTATTCGCTGGAACGTTAAAAGGTGGAAATGTAATCCATTGTAAAGGAGTGCGGTGACTGCATTAATATAAAAAATAGGACATTCACGGAATATTTATTGAGATATTATTTTATTAAATTGAATGACTCAGGAAAAATGAAATCGTGAAGAATTTTAAGGCGATTTTCAGATTTGATAAAATGGACTTTTCACGTCAGTAGATTCATCACGAAACTAAAACAAACAAAAGATACAAATTAAATTCTGTATTTAGTACCCTTGCCAGAAGAATGATAGGGGACAGATTAAAACGAAATGTAAACATTTTAGTAAGTTTTGTGATGAAATAGCAGTCGCTGTTGGAAGACCTTAAATCTCATAGGGAACATTGAAATGGTCGTTTTCAGCAGATTTTCAGCTATGAGAAAATGCTAAGTAGAAATTATGAAGTGACATTTATCATCTAAAGCCCAATTTACTTTCGCCCACCAGAAATATTTCGAGATTTCATTGGGATAACTGTAATTGCGTTCTGTCAGATAAAAGTTTCATTAAAAGGGTGGCAAATATGAACATTGCATTTGGTTTTTTGGAACGATATCATTCTCATTTCATATCAATATATCAAAGGGTGAATTCATTTGTTTTTGTCATTGTAATAGGTATCTTTGCTGTTTGGATTAATGAGTTCAAAAATCCAACATGTATACACACCAGCTACATTTTGGAAAGTTTTGCTTTTGGAACTGAAACGCCACTGAGTGAACGAATAAGATGAAACTGTTCTCAAAATTACCGATTTTTAAACAAGTTAAAGTTACAGTAATGGTTAAAAGATAATGTCAAGGAATGGAAAGCTTAACTACATTTTCATATCTAATAAATGTTATTAAAATACAAGCCAGCCAATTTTCTCGACCATTTATTAGAAAATGTAATCAATATTTGACAAAAATTTGGGATGAACCGTTTAAAAATCATAAACAGAGCCGTAAAAAATTCGGCAAAAGAGAATAACAATAATTATAATAAAACGCCTTTACTTTGATGAGACTGAGAATAAAAGTCTCCTCTTTCATCCAGACCATTATAGTCATTATTACTTCAGTTTCTAATTAAGAGATAGTTTGAGAAAATGTAGAAGAAATGGGCAGAGATGAGAGTTGTGATTGAAAATAGTACACTTAATCATAAAATCCAGTTAGGATAAACCAGTAGAGCAGCAAATAAAGAAAAATGATGTCTCCATATAAGATGTTATATAAAAAAGCGACAGCTATAGCGCAAACTCTATGAATAATGAAAACAATTCGAGGATAAGACTAATGTGCGAAAGGAAATAAAGAGTGAGAGATAATGATGAAAGAGACATGGAAGGCAGAGGAATATGGGTTTGTGAAGAAGAAGGTGTTAAACGTTGCGGAGGCCCTTTCACCACGGAAAGATTGATTGATTACTTAGGGGATTCAAACCTCATCTGGAAGGAGAGTTTTTGTTTCTTCTCCGATCCCATCTTGCTTTGCTTCCGAAGTGATTTCCCTAGAGAGACGTCTAAGGATACCCCGATTCACAATGGTTTCGAGATACTCTAATTTAGATTAATACCCAAGTCTTATCACCGTTATGCCAAGAGTTTTTCTGAAAGCTGGATTTCCTTACTAACAACGATTAAGCTTAAAAAAATCTCCGTAAATATTTAGAAGGAAATTGAAAATGCAATTATTATTTTCGAGAGAGGACCGAATTCACAAAGCATGACGTAGAAAATGCATACGAGTTGCGGTGCGGTCAATAATAGCTAAGAATAATGCCTCACAATCTGCTAGATACCTTCTCGTATGCATATCACAACTTTATTAACAACTTTTTATAATCTAATAGCTAGAAAGAAAATTGATTTGTTTCGTTCGAACATTTTTTCTTTTTAAATAAAATTGAAAGTTTAAATCAGTTGGTAAATTAGAAAACATAACAATACCAGAAAATAGTATAATAATAAAACAATAATAACTAGAACACAAAAGTACTAAATACGAATAACTTTTAATGCATAGGTAATGTTATGAAGCCTTTATTTTGAGGAAAATCGAATACAAATATATCACCTTATAAAATTTAATGGGAGGGTACTGACGCCGCATATGAAGAAAAGTTACGAGTATACACACAGAATTTCATTAGATACTAAAACTTTAGCTGTCCTTATACACTGATAAATAAGGATTCGAAGGGAGGGAGGCCGGTGGAAATTCTAGAGCTATTTCTCGCACAGTTTATGAAGATCCAAAAAGAAAATAACCTTTTAATTTACTCAGAATAAATATTAATCTCTGATAATATAGTCTAAGATTTAGACATATAAGGCCTGAAGATTCAAAAACTTTTATTCCTAGAAAAATAAAAGGTTGTTCCTTGCTGGATGTGGCTCTTTTCTACAGAGATGAGCATGATCAGATAACATTTATTTAAACTTTTATTTGTACGGTTTGCGGCATATATGCGTTTAGCGCATTTTCTAAGCAGAATCGATGTCACATTAACACGCAAGTAGAAAGTACTTTACCCTCTGCGAGAAAATATATTTGGAAGGTGTCAGCCAAAATAAAAAAGTCAAGTATTTCAGATAATTTGCGATAATTTATACCTTAACAGTGTTGTAAGAGCAGTAAACGCCGTGGGAATGCGTTTCTAAAAAAAATACTATCTTGCGCTTGATATATAGTACCTAAGTCATTGTGAGAACATTTGCAGAGGGGCCCAGTCATAAAAATGTAATTTTCTTCTTTCCGAAGAACGTAATAACCAGGTTTTCAAGGATTCGTCGAAATCGCCTTTACGTTTATTTGGATGGGATAATAAAACAGGAAATGGTTTAGAAGCTCCTGAAAATAACCATTTTCCTTGAGAATATATCTCTGATCCTCATGGCATGTGATTTAGTGAGGATCAATTTGAAATATATTACCGTAGGCTAAAAACGTTATAATATATTTAGATATTCACTCAGTTAGTACATACATTAAAAGCAGGCAACCTTATGGAATGCCATTATGGCAATCTTATGGGCCATTTCCCATCAAATCATTTCAGTATCCACAGATTATTTGAATGGCGGCACTAAAATTCATTACGATAGTATACCTACTAATATATCGTCAATTTTGCTATGAATAATTCTTGCAGTAAGTTTAGGAATTAAGGTGTAGTAATTAGGAGATAAACCATTAAAGTTACCATCGAGCAGTTCCGAGAGGAATATTAGCTTTTACCCATGGAAGTCAATAGGTGGCATTTCAATGACGTAGATGATACATTTATATTTACATAAATGTCAATTTCTGCACACAGTGACAATAATAATGCAATCAGAGGTATGATGGCGACTGATCATGAATACTGTATTAGTTAGCTCAAATTTCACAAATCGCTCGATTTACTTGATAGCCGAATCACATAAACGAATTCTTAGAGGAACTGTAGGGCCGAAAGATTAACGTAATCCACGGCGTAGAAATAGGTAACTGAATTTTTGTCCACACTGAATTGATAAATGCAGAAAACTATTTATTGCGATAGTGAAATAAATGAACTACTATTAATATAGTTAAATATGTTGTTTCCTTGATATCGGAATATGTTATGAGAAGTAAATGTAACACTTCCTCTTATTAATAATTAAATGTTATTATAATTAAAAAAGTCTGAGTTGTGTGATACTTTTATTGTTTAAATTTGCGGATTACAAAATCAGACTAGAGAAATTCAACCTCGTAAATAAAAATTAAGAAACATCTTAATGTCACAAAATACAAGATAAACGTCATTAAGAGAGTTAACTCTCAAAGCAATTATCATGAAATAGTGGCAAAGACTTAGCGGATAGAATAAAGAAGTTTGTGATTCATTGGTTTAAAGGAAGTTCTACATTTATAATGACATAAGTATTAATATGGGTGCTCCAAGATTAAAAATAAATAAATATCGAAGAAATGTAAAATTCATGGGTAATAGCGAAAAATATTCTAAGAGGAATTGCCAAGGAGAGTAAAATAAGCTGAGAAAATCGGTTAGAGCTATGAAAACATAAAAGAATTGCAAAACTAGTTTGTTTAGATTGTTAATGCACAGTAAGTGAGAGAGACTCGAAGGAATGTTATATACAGTCATCATTTATGAGAACGGTCCGTGATATTATTAAAAATAAATAAAACAGTCGATAGCTTGGTATTTACACCCCGTGCCACACGCAAATAGTAATTTATGAGTTTAGATATAGAGGAAGTGGAATGTAATACTACGCTCATGATAAGTAAGGAAAACTGACTATATACAGCATTCCCAACATTCTTTCTTGCTGGAAATAGTAACACAAACGGTATAGTTAAAAGATATCGCGAATTGAGTTTTCTTTTGTCAGTGAGGGATCTGACATCACTATTTCAAACTCAACGTACAAACAGTACGCGAGCATCTAACGCAGAGAGAACATCAAATATCAAGTCAACCTTATCATCCCCATTCCCTAATGATTTCTACCGTACAGTTATGCCTATGACAACAGTCCTTAACAACGACGATCTCTGAAGACAGAAAGGCGGCGGGCCGCACGCAGTCACGAGCCATTCGAAGCGAACGCCCGCCGTCCTTTCTTTGGCAACCATTCCTCATCATCACCAGCGACGGACGTCTCATTCAAGTGCGTGCAGTTTTTTTTGCGCTCGCGTGACGTTAATAGGACGGAAAACTCGAGGTGCAAAAAATGAGGATCTCGCTCTTGTACCGAGCGGATCTTATATGGAACGGCACGCGTGATTGATGGCGGAGGCGGCCTCTAGCGGGCTTGTTGCGAAGATGGAGATTGACACGAACCGGAGGATACGTTTAATTTATTAACGCCGGGTTCAAAGGGCCATCGAAAATTTTCAGCCCCGAGAGATTTATTTTTCTTTCGGACAGGTTCGGGTCGGACGAAGGATTTACCATATGGACACTGGAGGGGACCTTGATCGAACGCCACTCGAAAAAAATTCCGAAGAAATAGCAAATCTGCTATGAAGTGATATGCTTGCGTGAACGAGCGAGGTAGAATTGTGAACGAAGAGAACTTCATTTAGATGGAAATCTTTTCATCCGATAAAGAACCTCATTTTTCTGATTTAAAAGTAGGAACTCCAACTGTGCTGTACTGGCGGAGGACGTAAGAAAGTTGTCACGTTTTACGTTATGCGTAGATACATAACTTCTCAACATCAATAGCTGTAATGGTCTTCGAATCATATTTCAGAAAAGGATCACAATGAATTACATTCGTTACATTCCATACATATTCTACATTAAAAATTATGCAAATAATAATTGTATTTTAGACTTCATAATAATTTCTTAAGATAGATAAATTCCTTTTGATTAACTGACGTAAAAACGATGCTGTGATAAAATTGATAACAACCATTTCTCTCACTCCCATTGAATATATGAGTCCGAAACATTACTGACAATTCTGCATATTATCTTTATTTCGAATGAAGCAATGCGGAAATGTCAAATTAAAAACATATTTAAAAAGCAATATGCAGAAAGAACCATGAAGAAAAAATAATCTAAAATATTCTACTGTCAATTAAAACATAATATTATAAATAACAATAAAAATAATAAATAGTATTATTATCATTATTTAATTTAAGAGAGATATAAAATTATAAGCTTTTATAAGGCACATTGTACGTTTTTTTCCATTCAGTATTCTTGTTAACGTACCGATCATCAGGTACTATAATACTAAGCGTTGAAACCTACGACGAATAAACCTATAAAGTACAGTGCAGTTTTTTGTTTTACTCTACTCTAATCATGGTGCGATAACACAAAGTTTAGGGCAAAATAGTGAATTCGAGCACGTTATAATTGATTTTTTTAATTGTTCTGAGTAGCGAAATTTCATTGACTGATTACTAGAAGTACAATTTTCACTCAGATTAATAAAAGTTTTAGGATAAAAAATCCTAAAATAATTTTAAAGGAGTTTTTGATGACTTTCTTGCTCAAAAGTTTTCCTTCATTCTGTCATCTATTCCAGTTTTTTAAAGAAATAATTCCCATTCCCCACATAATAGAATATTCAATTCTGAATATTCTATTACGATATCAGAATCCTTAGCGGTAATGAATCGTCAATTTTGCGAGATTTGCACACGTAACGGGGAAAAAACAAGGACGCCATCGCAACAGCAAAATCAAAGAAAATCGAGATCACTTCAGCATCTTTAACCAGAATACTTAACTTCCAGAGATCAAGGCGAAAAAACCAGAGGAGAAATAGTGGGAAAAATAAAAAAACGAGTATAGAGGCCATTTTCATACCCTAGCACGCAAAAACCCTATCGAGTGAGAGCATTTTAAAGAAAACCAGACCCCATAACTCCATCCTTAGGGCCTAAGGACTCCTTCCGACCAGAAATGTGAGGCCTTAAGAGGCGTTCTGCGTGAGCAGAAGAAAGTCTTTAGATGGGACTCGGAAAGGAAATCCAGAGACACTCCACGACCAGAACCACCAGTAAAGAGAAGCAGTGTTTTGAAGTGCCCAACAAGAGTACTGGATTAAGGAAAGGCAAATTACTAAGCATGGAAGAGCCGTGCGGCTGAACCACAAGGAAAAACAGGTGTGAAAAATAGCGATATGACGGGGGCTCGAACCCAGGTCTCCCACTTTCCGGGCAAGTATTCTAAATATTGAACTACCATGCCGCGTCTCTTCCACTAAGAATCCTTTTGTGAGAAAGAAGAGCAGCCTCCACATTTAGTGGCACAAACTGCCACCGGATGGTTCTCACTGAGACACACAACTCACAAAAACGGTCTTATGAGGTTAACCCCCAAAAGGAAATCACAAGAATTAAGGAAAGGTAAATTACTAATCACGGAAGAGCCGTGTGGCATTGTTACTCTTGATAGCTTTAAGACTTTAGAACTCCATAGTTCTACTTGTATTAGCTCATTCTACAAAATTAGCGTAAGAGTTTTCGGTATATTCAGAAACATTTTTGCGATGCATTAGATTACGCAATGGTGAGGCAGGGACGAACCCCACGGCAAATAATACGAGGGCCTCTATGGATAACAAATATTAATACTACATCTCGGAGGCCTTCGTCCATAGCTGGGGTCGCTCTGTTGTCCACCGCGTATTGCAAAATGTACGTTACGTGAATCATCCCTTAAATTTTCCATTCGAGAAAAACCAGCATAAACTACTCGATTGGAAACTTGAGAGCATTACTTCAATTATGCGATTCCTGAAAATATATCCTATTTCCTACAGTTCCTCCGCAATTACTTGATAAGTTTCTTTAAAAAATAAATCATAAAAAACAAATTAAATAAAATCGTCATATGGGAAACGTTACAGTAATTTTTCAGAAATTTACGTGAGCCTAAGCACAACGAGAAAACAACGCGAAACCATGAATTTCGTCACCGTTTCCATTTTGTGGTTAAATAAACTATTAAAACGCACTTCCGAACTATTTAAGCTCGTTAAGTGTGGAATAAGTCAAATTTAACTCTCATACGTTTTAATTTTCTGAAGATATCCTAATATTTACAGTTGCATTTTTTTATACCTCGTAGCCTCTACAAATAATTTTACATTTTATCGAAGTCAATTAGCAAAGGTTTGTAATTAGAATATTTCCATTCCAATTACAATTTTCCTGAGTTTTAGAAGACGAGAAAGAAATTAGGATTCTGTCGCACTGAAACAAAGCTTTTCTCTACCTTGCATCGATAACTTTCTGAACTGTGGCCTTATGTATTCCGGAGAACCCAAAGATGACGACGAGGAGGGTCTCCTGGGTTTCACTGGCACTCTGGTATATCCTTCGACATGATCCACTCTGATTAGCGGGACGGGAGACGAACCCTGTTCCTTTTGGGACGAAATCTTCCTTCCGATGATGAGGGGCGGTAAATCGGCCGGTCTCTTCTTCCTCTTCTTCTTTCTTGGGCAACAGGGGCAGCATCCACAACAGCCATCGGAAGAACTCTTATCGTCCAGAGAAAAGGTGGAGTATTGCCCCTGATTTCTACTGAACACCATTTTCAGCACTATTTTTAGATTATCAAACCGGAGCCTAATCCACCAATTACTGCTCGTGTCTAGCAAATTTATTCACCATCCAAATCTGTTTCTTCCAAATCAAGGTTTAACATCCTTCCCGAAAATTTTCGAGCTACTACCGCGGAAAGCAACCGAATATCTATAAATATTTCTTTCTTAAACACAGTCTTAAGCGTAAGTAGTTGTTTTCGCTACTAAATCTTCCATGTATTTCCGGAGATACATTGAGAAATGTGTAAATAGAGTAGTTGTCTTCATTTCATGGGAAATTTTGTAATGAAGTAACTATTTTCGTTCAACGAATGTTATCTTTGAATTAGACGGCTGAAAAACTTCGTATGAGTTGGAAGAACGGAAACTCAAAAGCGAAAGATCCGATGCCACAAAATAGAAAATTTCTCTACCTTATCTTTCAGTCACGATAGTCAAATTTACGTATATTTTAATCGTATTTCTAAAGATGAGTCAACTATGCGGTATGGTAATATGTTGACGCCCATTACTTAAATCTCTTTTAATCTCCCTAAACGTAAATTCGACTTATCTCAATCCTCACTTATTACCGGAAAAGATTTAAAATGTTTTCCTCCTAAACAATTATATTAATTCCCGCACACAGTAACAATTATCGTTTCCTTCTTTGCCGCAAGGACGTATGCACATAATGGAGAAGAGTTTAATGAACAAGATCCGCCTTGTAAGGAACTCCTTCTCCGTCTAACTGCCTACCCCCTGCATCCCTTCAGTGGTGAGGCACGCCTTTTTATCAGCCGGAAATTCCATGCCCGCATTCCCTTTCCGGTGATACCGCACCCTTTTTATAAAACCGCTCCTCGTACGAATATCTCCCTAATTTTCACCCGCTTTCGTAATTGTTCAGAATCTACATCCTGCATCCTCCTTCCATCGTACTGCTGGATTTGCGTCTCCTCTGAAGTTATCTGCAGCTATTTATAACACTCTCTGGAATTAATTCAATCGAGCGATGTCTCACCCCTCATTTCCCATCTCTCATCAAAAAGATAGGCATTTCAGTGCACCGCAAATGGTCCTTTGAATTAAAAACACTCGAAAAATAATAAGTAAAATTCACTAGTCAGACGTTTCACCAGATATAACGAAGTAAATTAAATTCTATAAAACATAATCTCCTGCAAAAAGCGTTTGACATTTATGTACGTAATATTTTGCTATTCATCATATAATATCTCGGCTGTGAATTAATTAGTTTAATTAGAAGAATTGCTAAGTTTTATATTAGGAGATGCATTTCGTCTTGTCTTCTTTCTCCTAGCTAGGATAGATTACTAATCTTTTCTACATTTGGATAAGAATAGAGCACACATTTTGCTGTTTATACTATGAAAAGTTGATTTCAGGAAGTCGAATTTGTAAAAGACGCGTTACATAACAAGGAGATCATTATTCTTCCACACGTCTCTTTCTCTGAATGTTTCCTTTACACCTTCATCGCCATTGGCAGATCAAAGGGAGGACGAAGGGGTGACCTCCACGATGACTTTGTTTTACAAGCAATTTGCGAACGATGTGACGAAGGTTTCGAATAAAAATCTGCTGATGAAGTTTTATACGATTAATATACGACTTCTGCATGTATTTCTGCACACCAAGATGGCATTTAAAATTTAATTGGAATTGAGTTCGTAAGGAAATCGTCCAAATCCCTTAAAATTTTCTAGATCCGCATCTGTTCATAACCAAAAGAGATAATTATCTTCTAAGATAGGTAGTACTACCTAATAGTTATATTTTTTCTCACGAAATTACTTTGTGAAAAATTTTCCTTATTAAAGGATGAAATAACTGTACATGAGGTTGCAATTACAAAGAGTTTTATCGCGGAAGGATAAATAAATATTAATGAAACATGATATTTGAAATTTTATCGCTTTAAAATATCTTTAGTACTATTTTCCTATTTTACTTAATTTAACCAATTCTTTTGGATGAAATTTTTTATTACGAGCGATTTTGCCTAGATAGGATATGGAAAGTGAAATAAGATTTTCCTCGAGTGTTTTAATTATAACAGAAGTATAGGCTACATGGTTATGGCGAAAGGAACAATTTTTCTCCGATCAAGAAAACAGAATGAATATTGCGACAGGGATACCAACCGTTTTTTCTTCCACAACTCTAAAAAAACCGAAAAGCAAAGGAATTAGACATGAGAGCGTAAAAGAGTTATCTGAACTCGTTGAGGACGAAATAGAGACGTTAGATGCGCTGGTACATACACTATGCGCGTTATTAGTTCGGTGAAACGGGCTCGTTGCACCGCAATGGACCGTAAATAGAAGCTCTTACAAGAGAAAACACTTGGAGATGTTCGACTCAAATAGCATGAAGAAAAGGGTTTTCTCTCGCATGCGTTGACGCTGCAAATTGTTGCGGTGTCTACGAAGTAAGCGATGAGATGAAGGCGCTCCACGGAACAGTTCTTCTACTTCCGCGTCCGTGAATTGAAAGACTGCCCCGGGAGTGGCTGCGGAAAGGGATGGACGACCACAAGAGTAGATATTCACCCTCAAAAGTCTTGCAAGACAATGTCTTCATCTTGAACAACGCATTGAACGGCGGAAGGCTTGGCCACCCTTTGTGTTGGTGCACCATAAAGTAAATAAGAATGCCAAAAGCATGGACATGACATACTTTTGCTGAATTAGATCGCGGAGATGCGAACGTGTCGATTGTTTCGATAGTTTCGGTGCTTTCCGCTTACTATTGCAAGGATTTCTGTTTCTTTCTTCGCCAACTACATTCACGGGTTAATTTTCTACTGCTTTCTATTAATTATCTCCATACTTAATTCTCTATAATTTTACAGGAATCAGGGCTAATTTCACTGGACGACAGAATGCTACTGAAAATTTGTTTTACATTCAGCACAATTAATTACCGAGCTAAAAATATATCCAGCTTTACGAATTACATAACATTTTTCACGGAAGAAGACTTCTCCTTTGTAGTGGAAGTTAGTTATTTTAGTATTTGACACTTGAGAAAGTTGCATCTTCCAGAAAATTTATTCGTTCATTTCAATTACAGGCTCTTTTTTAATTCACCTCCAGCAAATTAACGCTTATCACATTATAACCTTCTGTAACGTTCCTGAATTTCCTTTTTGTTGCTTATTTTATTCATCACATACTTTTCCATATTAATTTTATTGGAGTTATTGAAAGTCAATGGCTTACTTCATTGAATAAGTTCGCTTCCTCGAGAAAAATTTTGTTATTAGATAATTCGCTGCAATATTTTAATTTCGCTGAAATAATAAAGAGCAATTCATTTCGAAATCTACTTTCGACCTAACCTAACTAAGCTCATACCTAACAAATACGCCTTCTACAGCGTTTTAGTTGTTTTTAAATAGTCTAATCACCACTTACAGACGCAGATCTAATCTCATCGAAATTTTAAGAAGTTGATCGATTAACTATTTATCGATGTTAACTTTTCTCAGTTAATACCGCCGGGCGCGACCTGGATAACTTCAGAACAAACCTCGACGCTTTTCTCTCCAAAGACATCGGAAGAGATTCAATCGGAGATTAAACACTGCCCGCGTAAACTCGGCTCACGCCCGTGTCAAGAATTCCAAGTATCTCTCGACTGATATACAAAATGCATCGCTCGGTAATCGATTTCCGCGGCGATTGCATTGGCGCCACGGACGGCGGGGGAGGGAACTGCCATTCATCACTTTCGCTGCTGGGGTGTGTGCCACGCGGGGCGGGGAAACGGAAACGTACCACGCCCTCTGGCCTTAATTATGAGTGGCACGCCCTACGAGAATCACGTGGGGAGAGATGGATGCCGGGAAGGATGAAAATCGTGGTAGAGGGCGTTTGTTTGTGGAGGTGAGTGTGTCTGTGTTCTTCCCCTAAACGGAAATGAAAATCGTGCGGATATCAGAAAACAAAAGGAGTTTGCCGTCGTAAATCTCGCCCTAAATGGCTCGCTGTCCTTATTTTCCAAACTATCGAAGTTACTGAGCTTAAATCAACGATGGGCCTCCACGTAAAAGTCCCCACCGGTAACCCTTCGGATTCAGACATAGCTCAGAATTATTTGGAAATATCAAATCGTAAATTCAACAATCAGATTGCAAATTCTTACGGCACTCCGTTTTGACGCTATAAAAAATTCTAATTATCGAAGCTTCCGCAACTTGGATACATGATACATAGATATGACTGAAGTAACTCTATAAAATACTTTACTGGCGCACTAGTTAAAAAAAAACTCGAAATGGTTTTCATGCTTTCATACAAACGTGTATTTTCAAATTAAAGTTTAATATCAATTTAATTGTCCTATAAATGAACGGCTGCGAGGGCACAGAGAAAGAATTTAAATAAATAGAGAAAAACTACTTTTCTTGGCATATTCTGGGTTTCCATCATCAAAATAATGTCTGTTATACGAGCATACACAATGATGAAAACTAAGAGTTGTATGCGGAAGATATAAGAAGAAATAGTTTTACTTTAAAGAAAGAGGCCAGCACGTACATTCCCATTTCCACGCATTATTCAATATGATTTACATCTTAGATAAGAATACGAACTGAGAGATATAAATATAAATAAATAGGCCACACACAACTCCTGGAGCTAAGCAAGATTTCACGCCAAGCATAGGAATTTGGTAAGTTACTAAACGAGGGCTCAGTTTCATTATATACTAGAGGGCGCTGGATATGACACTTCATGATATAGAGTGGGGTCGCAAGACACTTTATGGACTAGAGGTCAACAATGCCAAAATATAATGGTGAACTGGGAGGAGGCTTATCTGATCAGAGATATTCTTTTAAAGGAATCATAAATCATTCCCGGAAAATGATTTAAACATTTTAAGAGGCTCTTTTGCCGCATGAATATGACAGATATATAAAACATCGGCAAATTATTCCTTTCCACTTGGCCATGAAAACTAGAGAGCATTGGTACATACGTACCAATACGTACATACATGTACATTAATACTCAACACGGAAATGAAATTACCTCGGATCAGCAGAGTTATGTTTGAAAAAAGGAATTCATATTCTTTCTTAAAATCAAAAGTAGGAAAATGAAATTGATTTTTATCGTTTGCGAATGAATAGAGATTGCAGATAGGAGCAAAGAGGTTCCGCGGATGAATTTAACATGGGTCATAATAGAGAACTCATCAATATTCTTACTCATCTAAATGAGAACAAAATGACAACTAAGGTATAACACCCAAAATAAGAGATTAAAATTATTTGGTCTTGAAGGGAATCCCAATACAGAAATATCCTGAAGACAACTGAGATTGTATGTTCTTATGCATAAAAAGACTTGACGATGTTTGTATTTTTCGTAACTTCTTAAATCTACAGCAAAATAGAAGAAAACATTTATATGGAAATATTTGTTATTTACAACATTGTTCATATGCTAAACGAATATTTTGAAGTTCACAAGTTCCTGAAACCATATCTAGATAAATGGAAGACTTTTTTATTTATTTCTCTACAGGATCAAGGATCTTTCGTTTAATTTTGTCTCAGTCCTATACATGGATGTAATAATTTAAGAGCCACTCAGGTATACAAGATACTAATTAATGGCATTTACTTTGGTCAGCCCTGAATTAAAACAGCTTGAAAATATTTATGCATTCTGGCTCTCTAATGAAAGCAAGGGAAAGCTACCTCACTCCTCATTTTGCTTAGTCGCCTCTTCCCATATCCAAAGCTTATTCTAGCTAACAACTGAGGAAATGAGGTTCAAACGAGCCTTTTAGTTGAAGACTCAACACACAGAAGTTCAGAATTGACTCGTTCCTCAAAACTGAAGAGAAATCAAGTGGCAAATTGGCTGCAAATCACGATTGATCTTCTAGCATTCCAGTACAAGGTAGAGATTGGCAGCCGCGTGGATTCTATCCAATCCAACAATGGAGACTGTAAGAATGGATGAACTTTCAGTATTTTCTTCGATCACGCAGCTTTGCTTCGTCGCTTTTCCAATGGAAGGCTTCCGCTTAGCACAATGCTAACCCTAAGCGATTCATCTTCGTTCACGCAACCCACTCCCGACGATCATCCCTAAGATGCACGTCAAATAAAGATCCATTTCACTGATTGGCCGATGTCGTGTCGAGTTCATCGATGAGAAAGTGGCTCTTTCTAGAGGGAGATTTTGGAAGCGCATTACCCCCAAAGTGTGCCTTCCATTAAGGTAATCACCTCGGACTCTGCCTTCTTCGGAAAACTGCTTATTGTTTTTACCGTTACTTCGATACGCCTTCTGGTTTCCCCGACGCCTCCGAGGCAATTGCGTCAATTCTATATCTTGCATTCGATAAAACCATGCATGGAAAATTGAAGGCAAAATAGAGATGCAGAGATAGAATGCATTGTGGTCAGAAACAATGCTGCAATTTCAAGTCGAATTGGCTGCCTCTTAATTCAATTTCACGAAGTTTTAAACAGTCAACTTCGAAAAGCAATATTTCCTTGTCTTTGATGAATTTAGATGATATTTCGGAGAGGGTAATTTGGATGACGTGAGCTCGAAATTGAAGACTTATAGTTTTTCTAACATTGAAGATATACTTTAAAGTCGCTCTTATGCTCATTTTAAAGCTTAATAATCATTATTCATTAGCTGGGAAAGTATTTCCCACATTTCCATGAATTTAGCAGGATTTTTCTGTTCATTCTGATTTGACTGATCCAACGATGATAATTAAGTTTCTATACCACTTCTTCGAACTCACCTCAAACTAGTATAATGAAATCATAGTTTTTAATCGTGAAGATGTGACACAAGATAGCACGGACGTTAATAAGGAGGGACCTTATAAAGAAATATTTTCTTTACAATTCTAATACTCTTCTTTTTATCAATAGGCAGTTTCAGAAAGAGCAAACAAGCATTGTTTTTTTGAGTAGAGGACGAAAGATTCCGAATGAAGGGAACACTTCCTTCATAGGGCGAAGCAAACGAAATGGCGTTGGAAAGCAAAGAAACTGACGATGGAATAGGCTCGAAAGCAGAGTTCATTTCGAACATATGTGCCAAATGTATTCTCTTCACACCCTTTTGTCTCTTTGTAATTTTAATAGAAGCCTCCGCAATGTAAAGGCCGGAAATAAGTTCCGAATAAAGCCTTGCTTTTTCTCACCAAGAAACCGTATAATTAGTAGAACTCGATCGCGGAAGATACTTAAAAGATTAGGAAAACAACGCCGGGAGACGAATTCCCCAGTCCTCTATCCTGAAGTTAGGAATGCCGTAATTTGAAGGAGATAAACTTCTCGATCTTTGTCACTGTCACATCCGAAACAAAGTTACGTAACAAAGACTCTCTAACACCGAAGTTCTCAATGCCGTATCCGATTACGTCTCTAATGAAGTGAGCATAATCTCCAGAGACTGGGCCTAAAGAAGACAATCTATTGATGACGGAGACTTTTCCTTACCGGATAATAGTCACGGATAAGAGATTTATTACGCCTCTTTGTCGCCAACATCTCCTTCTCGCTGACAAATGAAAGGGTTTGCACGAAGAAAAGATTTTAACGACTTCCTCAGTGGGTTAATGCAATCCGTGGGATTGAAATGCAGGATGTGTTAGTATGCTTTGTGGTGGAAATTGGGCTACTCTTTGTTATACCGATTATGTTTTTAACTGGTTCCATAAGTGATTGCAACATCAGTGGGTTTGGAAAAAGATTTTTAATCGAAAGCAGTATGTAAAAAGCTTATTATGGAAATCCAGAAGTAATGACAGAATGTCCAATATACAACAAGAGGTAAGCAAGGAAAATGTTTCAAAATAAAAGTAAATCCAAACAAACTCAGAAATGTTATGCCAATATATTAGTTCACATGCGTTTGTTTTAGGTTTACGCAAAAAGAAGTTCGTGATGTAAAATCAATCTCCTAATTTTACGATACTAATAACCTTAGTGAGCCAAAGTATTTCTAAGAACCAGATACATGGAAAAACTGATTTAAACCTGTATTATTATTTATTTTCAAATGCTTTTATAAATTGAATTTTTGTAACCTTCATTTCTCACTGATCCAAGGTTTTGAAAGAGACGTACGTCTTCACATAAGATTAAGGATTTCCATTGACCCAAAAAAGGTACGGATTTTTCTCACTCGGTTCAGCAGCATGGTTCACGAAGAACCATTATGAAAGTCACCCTTCTCATTAAAGTCATCCTCATGTGTCTTCTTCACTTCCACAAGAGTTGAAATTTGGGAAGCGCCAAATAGAACCACTTAATTGACAATAAATGTGCAGATGGCGCTGGAAAACGAAACTCAATGTTTTGTCATACGCGTGACAACGGCTGTCACGCCATTGTTCTCCGTCTCTGATCTCCAGAAGTGGGAAGCAGTAGAAATAATGGCGAGAGAGTGAGTGTGTTTTGTCTCCTTTGTTTCCAACCTCATGATACCGCACTCCAACTATGATCGAAAAGAAACGGGCTTACGCGGTAGTATTCTCGCAAGAGTTACGAAGACATATCGAAAGACGCCATTTAGCAGAATGTAAGGAGTAAAAATACACCTTGCAACTGGATACATGTGTAAAATCTAAAACTAAGAAAATCTAAACAAGGAGGAGCGCCTGATTTGGAACCTCCGTAAATTCTAGGTGAAGAAAAAGGAGTTGTAAACGTGGTTGTTAATCACGGTTTGAAGACAGAGTTGTCAAATATGCAAACACTAAATGTTATAGAGTTAAAAAAATTAAAATATTTCACAATTTGAATAAGATTAAAGAAAATATGCTACATTGCTAAAATATATGAGATAAAATACACGCAATTATCATATTTTCACCTATATGTACTCAATTCATCGGCCTTTGAATCCAAAATAGGGATATTTTTGCAATTATCATATTTTCACCTATATGTACTCAATTCATCGGCATTTGAATCCAAAATAGGGATATTTTTGCATTATTTATCAATAAAATGCGTTGCAATTAGTTGCTCTAAAAGAAAAAAAAATTCTTATGTCTACGACATTTCCTTTGAAATAAAAATTAACGTGCACCATTTATCATGTATGATGAATTGTAATATTAGCAACAAAAACTTAATAATTAGATAAAGGTTATAACTTTTATCCACACACACACACACACATATATACATTTTAATTCTGTCTAATTACGATTGTTAACGCGGAAGAACGTTCCAAAACAGGAAATCATCACACTTTCGGATTCCACCTGATTGTAATTGATGTTTTAATTCGAGCAGAATAATGTCAGCTAACGCGAAGGTACGATTTGTAGGGATCCTAATTTTTTTATCATCAAAGTCGCTCAAAGTACACTTCCCAATTATTTGCTAAAATATTTGCTTTAATATATAGAAACATAAATATTATTAGAAATATACTAATTGATTTTTGATTCCGATAATTAACCATAGATAATAATCAAATGAAAAGAAGAACACAATTCATGGGCTCGGAAATTTTTCCTTAATTTTTCACTGATTTAATCCCTGTTTTAATCGATTCTACCAAAGAAGTATGACTGTATTATGCTCAGGTCAATGGTCTGTGTCATTGAACTCTCCGCGGCCAATTTTCATTAATTTGTAGAAACTGTAAAAATGTCATCAAATTAAAGCAGGAGAAGAAAACTCAGAGAAAATTTCAGAAAATTATCACTCGCCTACACCAATTTTCTCATATGGAATCTAAATTATTCATGAATCATAATATAATGAGATTCTATCCGCCACTCTTCTAAGAGATCAACTTCCGCAGCTTCCTCTCCGTATCCCCTCATCTTTTCCATCCTACCCATTGATTCGCCTCCGTCGATTCGCGAACGGGTATCCATTTCAGAGCACGTATAATAGGTCATGGAAACCACTATCGTTTTTTATCCCTTTTTTCTGCTGTCCTTTCGAGTCGGATACCATCCCATTATACGGCCGTTGAGCGTCCGTATAACAGTAAATCAAACATAATAATGCGTCCTTGCGAAGATTTTCATTCGCCTCGGGTCAAACTTTCGATCTAGAAGACGAGTTTGCCGGTTACGGTAGGTTTTTAACCCACACCGAGGGCCGCGTGAAAGTGGACGATCGAGGAAGGATCGCTATTAAAATCCATTCCTTTTCGCTGCATCTATATGATTCGAGAAGAGAGTGCAGCATGCGCACTTCTTCATCAGAGAGTGGTCATAAGTGTGTCGTCTTCTGAAATCCGGGATGGCTGTCCGGACCTTCTTGTGTGCGTCTTGAAAGGCGGTCAACCATACACTTTTATTTCATCGAGTGGACAGTGCTGGGAGGGTAGTAGTGCACACAAGATGAGCAAAACTGCAAGCAAGCACGATGTTAAGAACTTGCTGCTTCTTGTCTCGTCTTCCTTGTCTTTTAAATCTTACTCATTTATGGCACCCGCAATATCGAGAATTGCCTTTTTCGTTTCGTTAACGTAATATTTTTATGCAAGAGATATGGTTAGTAGTAGTTCGATTTATCTTGAATGACGTTTGAGAAAATCATTTTTCCCTTTCTATATATATATTCTCTCAGAGAAAAATTCGGATGAAGGAAAAATACCTGCTGCAAAGAATGTGATAATTAAATTTTCCATTGACTAGTTGTCTATCATAAAGACAGACATATTTAAATTTAAATAAAATCTAATTTAAATTTCAGTAATCGCATCGACCAAATCTTTAAAAATCGGAGGTATTCAAATTGGTAGAAAAAATGTACATGCTTTTATGCACTGCTGTGGATTTGAAGTAATAAAACATTACTTAAAAGAATAGAAACGAGAAAGAAGAAGGAAATTTAAGTTTATGTTCCTCTTTTAAAAAATCTCTCTTTAATTCTTTCATCCATTTTTAAATAAATGTAAATTACTACTATTACTATAAAACATGATTTGTTACCGATAATTTGGTTCTCTGTTAAAACTTCAAGCTCCTCATATTCCTTAAATTTGATTTCATCATTAAAAGAGAAATAATAAATCAATAGAAGGGCAGTGACCACATCCTATCTTCGGGTAGACGAAATTCGTTCGTGGGTTTTCTTGCCTTTTCTGTCAGGAGAGACGAACATTTGGAAGGAATTACTTTACCTTTTTCAGGTAAAGTAAGTATGTACATACATTGTCTTTCATATTTTCTTCAGAAAATGATTACTGATTTGCATTCGATGGAATACATAAAGCGATGAATTATTCTTGTTTTTCAGGATGCTGAAAATATACTCTTTCGAGAATTATGTAGAAAATGCTAATAACTCATTTTTTAATCTTGAGGTTTTTAAGGAAAATTTGAAAAGTATCACAAAGATAATGACTGTATTGCTGAAGTTACAGAAACTTATTTTCAGAAATATGTCATACCAACAGTGGCAATTGGCTTTGAAAATAATCAAAATGTACATTTTTTAAGCATAATATTAAATTTTATTTCAATAAATAAAAATCTACCGAAAAAAGCAAAATTTCCAATTAAAATGGTACGTTTTCATAGACATTTGAAAACGTCGTGGATCTATGGATCTCGTGAAGCACTTTCCAATCTCGATTCCAAACTCTCCTTTCCACACTAGAGATAATGTAGCAACTCTCTCAAACAACTTCTGAAGTAATTGAGAAGGGCGAGAGAGCTTTTACCTAGGAACAGACCACTTCTGCAGAGTTCCACCAGATAGTCTAATGATATCACATTAGCACGAGAGTTTGCGTTACTGATTGCGATTGAATTAAAGTGATTTCCCTCGCGGAATCTTAAATTAGGGTGAGGAATACGGTTTGTAGTTCCTTTCGAAAGTGGATATAACAAGTAGGAGAAAGAAAGGAAAGAAAGACGTAAACATAAAATTTCAGCGGAAAGCTACCGAGGAAATGCGAAAACACTTCCCCAGTATAAAATATGACGGTTTAGTACCAGGGAGGAAAACATTTCGCGAAAAACTGAGTATTTTTTGTTAAAAGACTTTTTAGAAAATCCGCTTCCTTCGGAAAGATTTATCACTCTGAGGATGGCTATTACAATCCCTGAACTGAAGATCGCTTAGCTTGATTCAGCGAATTACATTCACAGTAATTTTCGGATGGAGTAAGGAGTTCAATTGCCATAATTCTTACCCAGGATTACGATTTTCCAACAAATGTTGTTTCTCCTTGATTTGTTTGTCATCTTAAGGTAGTTCTGGTCACTAATACGGTGCACTACATAAATAGACAATGCTATCTTGATTATAACAATAAGTAATAAGTATGGACTGTACTACTGACAATCATCGTTTATTGGCAAATTGCACTCTTTTGTCTATTGTAGCCGTATGTATTCATCGATTCCATTAATGTATTCATTAGACATTCGTACTTTTATTTAAATATAGTAGACGATCACGAAAATGGAAACCTTTCTAAAGAAAGAATGTTATTTAAAGGGAAAATGATTAAGTTATCGAAATCGATGCATTCGAAAATTATAATATTACTAGTTGTAATACCCGTTGACGTTCCTCAATGGGGAAATTAAGAGAACTAAACATTGGTGAACCAGCGTTGATTGGAATGTATCGTTCACATGTGTAGGTTGGTAGCAAATACCAGACAACTCTACTTTCTGAATTATTCAGCGAAGGAAATAAACATAATATCAAGTGTACATAGCCACCATCTCAATATCGAATCTCATATCTTTTCAATTAACACTTCTTCAATTAGTAAAATATTCGTTTAGAAAATAAAAGAAATATATTAAATAAAAAGATCACATACAATTTAGGATGAACAGCTTCACTAACAAATTTGCAATACAATTCCCCATACCTTTTCGGATTTGCAAGCAATTATCAAACTCATTGCCAGTAAACCAAATTACCCACTAGCCTCGTAGCAGTTTGTAGACTTATTATAATGGAAGAAAGTGAGTCACCTGATACAAAATGATGAGTTAATATTTTTAAAATGAATGATAAAGGTGTACAAAAACACTACTTTGAAGTTTATTTCCACATAATGACTCAGAATTAAGATAAAGGAAGACATTTCGTTCCAGATTATTGTGGAGGAAAACTCAGTTCTCGGTAATCTTTTGAGAAATTGCCGCACTTCGCGGGAAATCCCTTCCTCGTCTACTTAGAATTTCTCTCGTTTTAATAAAACTTGTCTTCAAATCAGTGGAACACAGCGTACAGCGTTTCGTATACAAGCGGGAACCCACATAGCACAAACTTGGCAGTGACCCAACGGTATCCATCAAACTATTAAGCACTTAAGGCCAGTAGCGGAACTGCGGTTCTCTCCCTTTCTCTCCCACCTGTCCGACTCCCCCATCTACCGGGGGAACCCGAAATTAGAGTCAGATGGTTCCTGTGTTACAAGCCATCCATATGACTCACCAACTTATCGCTTGCTTCCGGTTTTACGCAGGTCCTTTCGTTTTACGCTAGCAGAGAGTCACTCTAAATGTCTTCCAAATGCGATTGAAAAATTGACGACAAAAGAATATTACGAAGGTTACATGAATAAAAACGCGTGTCATAAAATGAGGGAGAAAAATGTAGTAATTACGAACAGTGATAATAGCACGTATGTACACAGATAATGAAGTTACCTATACAAATATCAAACACTTTTGCCATTACTGAAAACAGCCTTTCACAAGATAATGATTGGCAATGTTTTATAAGCAACTAAAATATCTGTTTTGCTTTATTTGTTTGTAGTGCAATCGGGATAAAAATACCATTCGTCTGGCATTCTTCATTCGTAGATCTGAAAGATCATTAATATTATAATTATATTCTATTCACCCCCTTTCGTTATCTATAGCGATTAAACGTATCAAACGACTGCTTGATCCACTGATGTCTAACAGAAGAGGTAAAACTAACGGTTTCGTGGAATCTTCACGATTCCGAGCAATCATTTCCCTCTTCCCTATTATAATGACCACAGTATCGTGAGCGCTCTTAAATCCGGTACATACGAGCGAGCTTTCGATTACTCCGTTTTTGATCCAGCGAAATAATGGGACAATTGCTGCGATTAATCCGCAATGATATGATGACAGGAAAAATGCTCGAGTATTCAAACTTAAGCGCTCTCTTCTCTTTCCAGATAAGCATGTGCTGGTAACGCACACCTTTTTTGAGATATTTTGCAAATCAAATTCTCTGTCACTCACAGTTACAGCAAAAAAGAGCTTAAAAATCCATTTTCATCCCTCATGAGCGTCGAAAATCGTGATTCATTCTCGGCTGTAAACGCTGGAATCAATTCCTGGATTTTTTCGTATCTCGTAATATTTCCTCTGGAATTTATGAATACAATTTATTCTTTGTGTGTTTATTTAGCTACAGAACTCGTATTAAACGAAATTAATTGTTTTACCATTTTGGTAAATATTTGTCTTTAACGAAAAACCAGAGCATAAAATATCATTTTCTTTTAACTGCTGAAAAATATGACGTTATTATCTCCTTGTGATGTCAAGTTTGTTTCCATAAAGTATATTTGAATAATTAATTTTGTAATATATATGCTTATATAAGGATCAACAGTATTTAAAAATATCCGGCTGAAAGTATAAGCATCTTGGATGTCGTAGAGCCTATTTCCACGTACTGCTCGAGACCCTTCCAGATGTTTCGCTGGCAGGGGAAACACCCTCTTCATTGTCAGCTACTAAGGCTGTGGTGGTAGTTGAATTGGAATCATGTTCCTTTGTATATGTAAAATATTCATTGAAAGGAAACTGTTCATAGGTTTTACTCTAAACGTTTCCGAGAAATTTCTAGCATGATTCTTTCGGTAATGTAGCCCTTTAGGAATTTCTACCTCGAAGACTGATTACTCTTATGATATAAGAGTAATTACAACTCAACTGATTACAAAACAATACTCAGCAATACAAAAAAACTGATTTAACTTCACGAAAGTTTGAAAAAAATGCACATATAAGAAACACTGTCCCGTGAAAACAATGCATCCAACGTTAAATTTCTAATTCAGGGAAGTGATCCCTGAGTAAAAAACTTTTTAAAAATTTTGCGATAAACCTTCATGTTTTCGATCTATAAGATATTTATGATTACTTGTTAAGTAGTCCTTTATCTATTTGCATAATCCATATTTTTTCTTCATCCAAACATAGGGTAGGACTTCGAATATTAACTTGGTAATTCTTTAGGAAAAAACAAAATTATGGCGAAAATAATTTTTTACGTTACAATTAAATTCGTATTTAGTTTATGTAAGCAAAAACTTGTAGCGAATTTTTCTTTCACTCCATGCGGAAAAAATGAGGTCAAAATCTCGGAATTTCATCATAAATCAGCCACTTGTATTCCCAAGCTTAACGTCGAAAAAAGTATGGCCGTGTTCACATACAACGCGGACAAAATACATTCTCGGAATGCTAGTAAAAAGAGGAATTTTCTGACGTTCAATATTTGGGCCAATAGCAGCTCGGAAAAAAAGCGTCCTTACCGTAACAAATGCTCTAAACTCGGCTACCGAACAAAAACGGTCAGTAAGCCGCTTTGAAGGCGTACCCGTTTTGACAAGAGCGAAAGAAAGATTGGATGCCATTCTTCCCATAGAATGTTCCCTTTGCATCCATAAACAGTTCTGCAAAATAAAATCCCATATGAGAGCGATTCATCCACGATCTCCCAAACATGTGGCCGCCGGATTGTCCGCTGATCTCAACAATGAAGACTTGATGGGCATTTAAGTGGGACGATACTGATTTAGACGCATTGTATAACTTCTTCCTGTTCCAGTAACCCAAACCTTCCCAAAAATTCTTCTCATAATTATGACTTGTGTCTCGTTCGCGTCGAACGATATGGCACCAGACTCCGATTTGATACGAGAGTTTACGAATCTTCTTCCTATGGAAATGGAATGTCGTGCTCGACCTCGGGACGGGGGGTGTTGGTTAGTAAAGATTCAAATTCCACGGATGACCTTCTGAAGAAGAATCTCGTGAAAGGAGGTGAACTCTCTGGATTTAGGTAAATGTTACTTGAAATTAGGAGGGATTTCGCACACGGGAACTTTTAATTGGGAGACTGCAATTGTTCAGTTCGTTGTTGTTAATGCATTCGTTATTGGAAAATTCAAACATGATGTTTATTTAAGTGAATAAAATATTAAAAATGCGCCTACCCGGAAATACGAGTATATTAAACTTTTGCCATCGATTAACTGTTGAATTCCGATGTTTATCTTTCGATATCTTATTCAATCATAAATAAGTATTGAACTATAACTCTCTATGGTGAAAACATGAAAGAAAGAATTAATGGCCCAAATTCAGTTAATTACCTTCTTTGGTCGATATCTAACGGGTTCGTCCCACAATGGTTATAACGAAAATACATTATGATTTTATATTAAACTTTATGATTAGGTTAATTCATTTCCGAACAGAATAACGTTAAAAAACGATTCAAATATTGAGTGTTGTGTCACTATAGAAGAAAATTTGACAACTTCAAACTAAGATATGTAAATGAGACATAATTAAAAGTTATCTATTCTAAATGTTAGGATTGTTAGATAGGGATAGTTTGGTTTGAAAAAATTCTATAATAACCAAAACGGCAATTTAGCAATTTCAAGTAATTCTGAAAGATTTAGATTTAGATTTTTTAGATTTAGAAACTTACCCCGCGAGCCGCCAAATGNGAGTAATGTTCATGTTCACCTGCTCCAGACCATGTAATGCGAAAGTGTCAATTAACTTCTGAGATAACTTTTTCTCTCCACTTATGCTCGAATGTGTTGCATTCTTCCAATCGATGTGCGGCAGGTTAAAATCTCCTCCTACGACGATGATAGGGTCTTTCATTTTATCTCTTATTACACGTAAGGACTCTGATAGATCATCCATGCTATTAATTTCTTCCTCTGGATATAAAGATAAATAAATTCATAACTTCTCCGTTGCCACCGGGTCCCACGACCTAATCGCGACGGGTAATTCTTAAATAAATAAATAACTGATTCGAAGACTGATTTGGCAAAGAAAGCGAAGGAAAGCTATTGCAGGTATTTCATAATAGATATCTTAAACAACTTCGCTTGGACTAACACAGCTGAAATATTCATTTCCCCAGGTAAAGATTCAACGACTCAACATCAACTCCCAATGGAAAGAGCTTTCCTGATTCAAAACGTTTTTAAGATATGAAAGAATCGCTCGTTTGGCTCGCTTTCTACATATTTCCTTTCCAGGAGCTTCTCTCGCTATTGCAAAGGAAAGCAGTCGTACGACGCTGTCGAGGAAGTAACTCAGCGTGGCAAATTTTTTGAAGGCTTTTGCGACGCTTTGATGGATAATCGAGAGAACCCTTTCGGATTCCTTGAATTCAGTCGAAGCGCATCTCGGGTTTTCCGACTTTTCTCAAGGAAAATCCACGAAAAAACAGATTAAGCTGGCGGAGACTATTTCGTTGAAGAAAGCTTCGTTTGAGATTTACTTATTCGTTTTCTCTATTCTTCCTCATTCCTAAAATACAGAAAACGGTTTTCTTCTTATTGGAAGGGCAGTAACGACAACCACTGGCCATATTTAAGATGTACCAATTGATACGACAGTGATAATGAAAACTATTACATTCAGATAGTTTGCGTACATTTTTGACAACGACAACGTTTCAACAGTCATAAAATCCTTCAATAGCGTCAACATATTTCTAAGACAATTAGACGCTTCTCAAGAATCGTATGTTAAGGTTTAGCTAAAATATAACTTTTCGATTTTGTACCCAAAGAGAGAAGCAGTCCCTTTGTAGCACAATAGCAAGCGTTACTGCATTGGTTGAATTGGTTAACGATGGAACTTTCTTGCTTACATTTCGTCCAATAAAGCCGCTTTTGTTTTTATAATATAGCGTTATGCAACAGGACAACCTATTTATATAGGATAAGATTTTACTCGGTCGTCCCTATTGGCAGATATTTATTCTGAAACAGGACGCTGACAGGTAATGCAAATGAAGGCGGATAATGTTAAAATTTTTAATATTAGCATTATTCACTGCAAAAACTATTTTATTTTATCGGAAAATGCGTTTATGCTAAACCTACCCTCCCTAGGACCGGTTGCTTGCGGCTTTTGCCCACGTGGCACCGATGGCTTCATTTGCCAAAAAAATGAGAACTGAGGAAGATTTCTCTCGGCGGTAGTAGTAATATTTGCACCCTGAAATTCTTAAGTAAGCGGGGGATAGATGTCAAAGTACTTTCCTGAACATTTCCTAATGATTACGTGAAACTCTACAGATGTCTTTAAAAGAACAGACAGAAACGAATTCACATAAAAATAAAAATCGAGTCAGAAATCTCAGTGGTATTAACAATAAAATTTTATAAATATTTCATCAGAGGAAGATTATTTCAATTATAGTTATAACATCCGTTAATTAAATTCATGGCCGACGTAGTTATGGGATAATACGAAACAAATCTAGATACTCCGATGAAAATAATGTTCTAGTTTCCCTAATAATTGGTAGATACAGTATGGCCGTATAATCCCGAGATGTTCGACGTGAGTTACTCAAAACCTGGAAAGCCACCCTCTTGAAACAACATGCCTTAAAACGTTAAATAAAACCGGTACATTATCGCTCGGAAAGTCGATGGGACAAAGCACCATTCATCTGTACGGCAACCTCATTCCCCGGAAGCGAGACAGGTGACTTTTTGACATTTACCCTGCCGCACTTTTGGAGTTCGATAGAAAGGAGAAAAAGACAGATGCCGATGCGATGATGTAGTCACCTTCGTTACCGTTTCCATCGAACAAGCCAATGTTTTTTTTGGAAAGAATTCACCCTGCAAGAATCCAAGCGAGACTGGCGTGGGAGGTAAATGGAGGGGAGCTTTGGAGGCGAGGGTGGAGCTTAAACGGACAAACACGAATAAGAATCCCGTTACTTGGGGAATGGAAGACAAAAGCGCACAAGGGGTTGACCGTGAACGCAAGAAGCAAGACGCCGCCCCTACGGGGTTGTCAACCCTGGCAACATGGATTTCCTTCCGCTGCATATCCATGACAACGGAGACGCATCTAAAGAGTAAAGTTTCTTCTTGAACGCATTTCCCTTGAGCTTAGGAAGATGTTTTATGTCCTCCTCGGGCCAAGGGTTGGATGAGCGATGGTCGCAAAGGATTTTCCCTTAGTAAAAATTCTGGGGAAAAGACTGGATGTATGTACAGAATGTTCTGGAAGGTTTTTCCGTCAAAAGTAGATTTATCGCTCTCAAGTTTCTCTAAAATAGATGAAATACAAAATTCGTTCCGCTATCATGGATATTTGGGAATTTTTAGGCTGTCGAGTGATTGATTAATGTATTGTGCGATGGTTTTGGGGAGAATAATAAATGGAGATTAATACGTAACAAATACATGGGAGACTGAAAAAAGTATGCTATTTACAAACGTTTTTCGAATTCAGGATTAATCTGAAAGACTGGAAAACTTTTCCATACTTTACGTATGAAGGATAATAAAAAAGAATGGAATCTAATGTGCGGCGAGGGGTGGTTCCCAGGATTAAACCCTCCAAGAATGCGATTGCTTAAGAAATTTATCACAATCTAGTTCCTCAATCACGGGAAGATAAATTACCTTGTCACGTAACCGTATAAATCTCCTCGGTTTCCATTCAGTTATTATTTGAAGGAAGATATGAATAAGAGAATATATTCTTTCGGATGTGCCCCTGCTACTAACCTTTATTTATATCTCAATGAATGGAAGATTGTGGCAAAAATTTACCGGAACAGAATTTTTTTTCGTATAGTATACAGTTTCTTATTCTAATTCTCATTATCTCTTTTTCGTATCGAATTTTGTGTATGTATTTACGTAATACGTAGACATTTGAGCTACTTTTTGACTAACAAGAAAAACATTTTAAGAGATATTCCGATAAGCTCGCTCAAAAATAGTGATAACTTCTTTTGAGCCTTAATATAATTTTTTTCCTGGTGGAAGATAATTACGGTAAGTCGAGATAAATAATAATTATATAATGTGAGTCCAAAGTCAGAAATTCAGAATGCAAATGACTAATGAAATTTTGCGAAAGCTAACGATGACACTTATGCTAGAAAAGTTGTTTTCAGAAAGAAAGAAAAGAAACACTTAGAAACTAAATTAAAATCAAGGTTGAATTAAATTGAGCAAATGCAGAAGATGAGTAAATACAATGTGGAAATCCCTCTGAGGATAAGTGGGATAAAGTACCTGGATAGTTTCGAAATGAAGAAGAATGCCGTCGTAAATGGAGGTAAGAACCGGAAACGAGCTGAGGAAAGGGTGGAGATGAGTATAGTGAACAGAGTAAGTAGAAAGGGAAACTGACAGTAATTGAATTGGGCGCCGTCTAAGAGAAGTCTGAATATTAAACGTATGATTGGAAGGAAATTGGTAGGCGAGGGACAAAGTGATTGGAAAGGGGATCAAATAGCTTCACACATTGAGAAGAAGAAGGGCTACCGGCGATTTAAGGATGCAGAGGAAGAATGAAGATTATAGAGAGACCTAGGAAACGTATCATCGTAGGGATGCACTTCTCAAGAATCGTATGTTAAGGTTTAGCTAAAATATAACTTTTCGATTTTGTACCCAAAGAGAGAAGCAGTCCCTTTGTAGCACAATAGCAAGCGTTACTGCATTGGTTGAATTGGTTAACGATGGAACTTTCTTGCTTAAATTTCGTCCAATAAAGCCGCTTTTGTTTTTATAATATAGCGTTATGCAACAGGACAACCTATTTATATAGGATAAGATTTTACTCGGTCGTCCCTATTGGCAGATATTTATTCTGAAACAGGACGCTGACAGGTAATGCAAATGAAGGCGGATAATGTTAAAATTTTTAATATTAGCATTATTCACTGCAAAAACTATTTTATTTTATCGGAAAATGCGTTTATGCTAAACCTACCCTCCCTAGGACCGGTAGCTTGCGGCTTTTGCCCACGTGGCACCGATGGCTTCATTTGCCAAAAAAATGAGAACTGAGGAAGATTTCTCTCGGCGGGAGTAGTAATATTTGCACCCTGAAATTCTTAAGTAAGCGGGGGATAGATGTCAAAGTACTTTCCTGAACATTTCCTAATGATTACGTGAAACTCTACAGATGTCTTTAAAAGAACAGACAGAAACGAATTCACATAAAAATAAAAATCGAGTCAGAAATCTCAGTGGTATTAACAATAAAATTTTATAAATATTTCATCAGAGGAAGATTATTTCAATTATAGTTATAACATCCGTAAATTAAATTCATGGCCGACGTAGTTATGGGATAATACGAAACAAATCTAGATACTCCGATGAAAATAATGTTCTAGTTTCCCTAATAATTGGTAGATACAGTATGGCCGTATAATCCCGAGATGTTCGACGTGAGTTACTCAAAACCTGGAAAGCCACCCTCTTGAAACAACATGCCTTAAAACGTTAAATAAAACCGGTACATTATCGCTCGGAAAGTCGATGGGACAAAGCACCATTCATCTGTACGGCAACCTCATTCCCCGGAAGCGAGACAGGTGACTTTTTGACATTTACCCTGCCGCACTTTTGGAGTTCGATAGAAAGGAGAAAAAGACAGATGCCGATGCGATGATGTAGTCACCTTCGTTACCGTTTCCATCGAACAAGCCAATGTTTTTTTTGGAAAGAATTCACCCTGCAAGAATCCAAGCGAGACTGGCGTGGGAGGTAAATGGAGGGGAGCTTTGGAGGCGAGGGTGGAGCTTAAACGGACAAACACGAATAAGAATCCCGTTACTTGGGGAATGGAAGACAAAAGCGCACAAGGGGTTGACCGTGAACGCAAGAAGCAAGACGCCGCCCCTACGGGGTTGTCAACCCTGGCAACATGGATTTCCTTCCGCTGCATATCCATGACAACGGAGACGCATCTAAAGAGTAAAGTTTCTTCTTGAACGCATTTCCCTTGAGCTTAGGAAGATGTTTTATGTCCTCCTCGGGCCAAGGGTTGGATGAGCGATGGTCGCAAAGGATTTTCCCTTAGTAAAAATTCTGGGGAAAAGACTGGATGTATGTACAGAATGTTCTGGAAGGTTTTTCCGTCAAAAGTAGATTTATCGCTCTCAAGTTTCTCTAAAATAGATGAAATACAAAATTCGTTCCGCTATCATGGATATTTGGGAATTTTTAGGCTGTCGAGTGATTGATTAATGTATTGTGCGATGGTTTTGGGGAGAATAATAAATGGAGATTAATACGTAACAAATACATGGGAGACTGAAAAAAGTATGCTATTTACAAACGTTTTTCGAATTCAGGATTAATCTGAAAGACTGGAAAACTTTTCCATACTTTACGTATGAAGGATAATAAAAAAGAATGGAATCTAATGTGCGGCGAGGGGTGGTTCCCAGGATTAAACCCTCCAAGAATGCGATTGCTTAAGAAATTTATCACAATCTAGTTCCTCAATCACGGGAAGATAAATTACCTTGTCACGTAACCGTATAAATCTCCTCGGTTTCCATTCAGTTATTATTTGAAGGAAGATATGAATAAGAGAATATATTCTTTTGGATGTGCCCCTGCTACTAACCTTTATTTATATCTCAATGAATGAAAGATTGTGGCAAAAATTTACCGGAACAGAATTTTTTTTCGTATAGTATACAGTTTCTTATTCTAATTCTCATTATCTTTTTGTCGTATCGAATTTTGTGTATGTATTTACGTAATACGTAGACATTTGAGCTACTTTTTGACTAACAAGAAAAACATTTTAAGAGATATTCCGATAAGCTCGCTCAAAAATAGTGATAACTTCTTTTGAGCCTTAATATAATTTTTTTCCTGGTGGAAGATAATTACGGTAAGTCGAGATAAATAATAATTATATAATGTGAGTCCAAAGTCAGAAATTCAGAATGCAAATGACTAATGAAATTTTGCGAAAGCTAACGATGACACTTATGCTAGAAAAGTTGTTTTCAGAAAGAAAGAAAAGAAACACTTAGAAACTAAATTAAAATCAAGGTTGAATTAAATTGAGCAAATGCAGAAGATGAGTAAATACAATGTGGAAATCCCTCTGAGGATAAGTGGGATAAAGTACCTGGATAGTTTCGAAATGAAGAAGAATGCCGTCGTAAATGGAGGTAAGAACCGGAAACGAGCTGAGGAAAGGGTGGAGATGAGTATAGTGAACAGAGTAAGTAGAAAGGGAAACTGACAGTAATTGAATTGGGCGCCGTCTAAGAGAAGTCTGAATATTAAACGTATGATTGGAAGGAAATTGGTAGGCGAGGGACAAAGTGATTGGAAAGGGGATCAAATAGCTTCACACATTGAGAAGAAGAAGGGCTACCGGCGATTTAAGGATGCAGAGGAAGAATGAAGATTATAGAGAGACCTAGGAAACGTATCATCGTAGGGATGCACTTAGACTTGAAGCTTGGTATAAATGATTTCTGGAAGATATGGTACTGCTCTCCGGAACTAAGTTTAACTCTTTGAAAGAGTTCATGAAGAACGCTGGAAAAACATAAAAGAAGCACTTTTCGGTAATAAAAAAACAGCCTATTTCAAGGCAAATAAAATGTATCAAACCTAACACACAATCAGATTTTTTCTTAAAATATCATTCGTCTGTAGTGTATTATGGTCTTAAATAACCAAGGCATGGATTTCTACCAAATAAGAAAACAACAACAATGTAAATTCTATGATATTTAGAATAATGCATACATTATACAGTAATGAAATAATCAACCACTCGATCTACGTTAAAGCTTACTTTAAATAATGAATGAAATGACATCGTCATTTTTACTATGCAAAGAGACGTCTTCGAACCCCCACGAAAATTAACTCTGAAGATCAGACATCAAAGTCTAATTTGGTAATGCAATATTGAACAAGATCACTTCATTACATTATGTAAAATGCCAATCATTATAGGTATAGATAGTAATAAAGATGATAAAAAGGATAAAATCAGCATAAAGACTTTCGTCGAGAGAAAGGCTCTGTAAGTACTTAATCTCAGAAACTTCACATCTCTGAATTTCTACAATTCATTGGTAAGTGAGCAAAGAATATTTGAAATAATGGTGAAATGTAAGAAACTAAAGAAATCACGATTATTTCGGAGTAAAAAATAAAATCCAATTCCTCTTCCAGAAGAAAATGCGAAGGCAAAGTTAACCATCAAAAAGTGACCAAATATCTCTCCGAACATAAAAAAATCTTACGTTGATTTCTTTCTTCGATCGCGAAACAATATCACGATCTTCGACACGCCTTCACTGTTCCCGATTATCCATTGCGACAAGGTAAACATCCGTAATGTATCACTGCAGAGAGAAAAGTTCCACATGAATCATGACTCGGGAGAAAACCTAAGAACAAAAAATGCACGAAATCTCGCTCAAAATCCGTGGGAACAAATTGTGGGAGCATTTTCCCTCCGTGAAAAACTCTAGAAAAAATCAAATCACTTCAGAAAGAGGGAAAACTACATAACCGATCATTCGAGGATCTTAATAACTCTGTGAGACAAAAAACTGCAAGGCAGAGGTAATTGAAATACACGGATAGTGAGGTTAGGAATCGAAAGGGCGGAGAGGGTCGACAACCTACTATATCGCGCTCCTCTTTCTCCCAGAGTCTCTCAGCTGCCGTCGCTTAAGCAGGTCAGGTAGAAATCTCCAAGCAAAGAGTCCTCTCTCTAACTTTCTTTGAGAGCGCTTCGGGGTCCAGGTGCTGGAGATGAGATGGCTCTTCGGGATGCACGTCACGGTGTGTCTAAAACCTATTCTTATACGATTTTGGCTATTTTGTCTCGGGAATAAATAATTAGCCTGAGTTTCTTGGAACGTCACGCCCACTCTGTTTAACTGTTAAGGCAAAACAATTTTGGCTTTAATCACAATTTGCCGTTTACGAGGTTGTTGTACAGCTTATGAGAATATCAGCAGGTAGAGGACATTCTTATCGATTTGTTACTTTTGCTGACATTTATTTATCGATTTCTCTTTCGTTTAGGAGAACATTATTTATGCTAACGATTATTTTGTCACTTTATCATCAGAGTTTTACATATATTTTGAATTGATCATGTAAAAAGAAATAAAAACCTTTATTGGGCATCATTTTGTTCGGTGGTGTGCGTTTTAATTTAAAAGAAAGGGGAACTTGTTAACCACAAACTTAACTTAAAAAAGGAAACTCCACAGGGACCTGTATGATACATTTGATGAAATAAAGTTAAAATTATGACCAACATCCTTATGACTTGCTCCGGATTACTGATTTCTGGGAAGTCTCAGAAATCAGCTATTCGGAGCTTCCCGTTTGTCACTTAACGCGAGTTCCGCCTGCCGAAATACGGCTTACGGAGTGCTTTTAAACCTCTAATTCATTTACAGCCGTGTTCCGACATTCCTTTCTTTCAACCGCTGCGTCATTTACTTATTCAAAATTCTGGGATTGTTTTTTCCTTTGCTTTTATGTCGCTTTCTTGTTATTATTTTATGTGCTTATTATTTTTGATTTAATCTTATATACTTTAAATCTTGACCAATAAATAAGAAATAAAATAAATAAATATACGGAAATTTCTTAAATATATTGTGACTTCTTCATACACTCATTAGCATATTTCTCACGTGAATAATTATCCTTGCTCTTTAGAGTTATTCATACTTGAGGCTACGACATATATGGTCAACACATTTTCCTTTCCCCGACAATAATTACACGAATTGGAAACCGACCGATCTAAAAACCGGACTCTTATTCAAAGAAGAGGTTAATTCCAAGAAACTAAAACTTTTTATGGTTTTTAAAGTCTTTGTTTGATTATACAATCGCATAAAAATAATTACACCGGTATTCCTTACGGGCAACAAAAACATTCAGTTGCATGAGAATAGTGGATGATCTCAATCACTGATATCACAACTGCTTTCACGAGACCGAAGAACTTTCACTTGACTGGAAATAATCAGAAAGATTCCAGCAAAAAGTGATATCTTTCCAAAAGAAGCGGAGATAGTGGTACGATATTGCACTTCATATTACCTACCTAGAACACGTTGTTTGGTCAATACATAATAATCATAAATTAAAGTGTACCTAAATCATAAATTATAGTATAAAGTTAACATTTGCACTTAATTATCAAACGTTTCTCGCAAAAATTTGTCATAAATATTACGTAAACCTACATATTTTAATGATACAAGAAACAAAAGATTCGAGAAGCAAAATAATTTATATTATTTTTATCTCTTTCCTCATCCTAGCAAAATGTGAGAATGGCCTTACAAAATTTAGATTGCGACTTATGTTAATACTCATGGAAAACTGGAAATGAGTTATAGAATAATTTTGGTCAAATAACCATGAAATAGAGCTGTGACGGTAAAGAATTGTGAATTAACGGTGACTCCTATTATTTCAATTTTATCGAAGGTTAGGGAATCAAAAGAAAAATAAGAATTTCATCTTTCATCGTTAAATACTGGTCAAAACAAGACCATCAGGCCACTTCACTTTATAGGTTCCTCTCAATTATCAGTACCATTAGTAATCAGAATTTTACGAAACATATCAGTTGTTAACACTTAATTCCACCAATTATCGCGTCTGGGTCGGTATCCACCAAGCGCCCACAATTGTTTGCATTCCTAAATTTTTAACGGAAAATGGGCTGACGAAAGTCTGAGAAGCCCTCACTTTAATGGCAAACTCCTCTAATATGAAGGTTCATCAAAAAAACTGAACCTGAAGGGATTCCGCTTTTACGGAAGAGGTTGAGGCCACGAGAGCCGCTAGACGGTGTTTACCGAATCCTTTTCATGTACCGTTACACGCAAATTTCCCCAAGCTACAGCGTTTTATCGAAGTCGAGGACTTGGATCATTAAAGATGTACGAAATCGGGAGCTCTGAGAGGAAATCTTTAAACGATTGAGCTTATTTTCAGAGTTAAAACGGCGGATGCATCCGCGACATCTAATTTGGAGCAGATAGATCAGATCAGATATCAGATTTCAAAAATAAAGTGAGCGGCATTTATCTTTAAGCAAAACAAAAAAAGACATATGAGCAATAATAATATGACTATATGAGCAAAAGCAGAATTAAATGTGCTAAAATTTTGGCGTAATTATAATAATATTTTTATGCCATCCCTAGTTTAGTTTTTACTCGACTCCAAACTTGAGTACCCACAATAGAAAATCTGACAGTAGGCTGTCGATTTTTAAACTAAAAAGTTAAACTTATGCGATAAAACTGTGGACCCGAAACAACCTTTCACTGATTTATTTTTAATAATCAAGGTTAAAACAAAAGTAGGGAACCTACGGCCTTTCCGTTCCTCTTACAACATTCGGTGTTAAACAATTCGAATGTAGGCAAAAGTCAATTCAAGTGCGGCCTAATCGTTTATTCTGCGGCCAAAAGGTACTGCTTGTATGCGGACTTATGGTGGATAAAGTTTCCCCGTCTGTTTAAATAGCATTTGCATTATGCAATTTTTCTCATGAACACTCAACAGGTGAGCGTTGGATATCGAAAGGAGATGAAAGTACACAACACTCAGGATTAATACACATAGTACATACATTGCACTTAGCATTACCACACTTTACTATAGCAAGTTTGACGGAGAAGAAAAATGCAGTTATCGTAAATCGGGCCTCCGTAGAAAAGACGAAGAAAGTAAGAAAATAAAGCATTCAAAAAAGGTTATCAAATAAGTCAGAGATGAACAGGTGTTGAGGTTTCCAACAGTTACGGAGAAATGCTCAGATATGTTGAACAGATGGGAGACAGGACAAGTGCGGCCTTATTCAACTCCAAAGTTTTCACGCCACACTCGATCGTAAACCCCGACCTTTCCCGCAATATGGCACCTCGGTCTTAGAGAGACAATGGTTTCCCGTTGGTAAGAGACGCAGCTGACTTATCTCACAGAAAAAATACAACAGATATTTCACGTTGCAAGTTAGCATATTCTGTTCAATCTTTCTTTGTTGCAGGCACTTACATTCCCATCATGTTGTGTCAACCAATGACTATTACCAGGGGTACGATGGGTAAGGGCATTTAGCATGAATATGGGCATTTGCAACCCGATCTCCTCTGCCTCAGTTTAATGTGAATAAGTTTTAAGTTAATAAAAGCAGCTCGAACTCAATTAATTATTTTTAATCACAAAAGTTACAGAAAAATATTACTTTTATCGCACTCAATACTAAATATCATCGAAACACTTCTAAGATATTTTTAAATTCAAAAGTGTTAATAAAATATTTACTTACAGTTCTTACATACAGAATTTATTTCTTTCTCAGAGAACAATTTGAACAAATTTCAACACTATTTCGCTTCCATTAACCAGCTTTCCTATAGAAGCCTTTGCTATATGTACTTTCATCTTCATGCGGCATTACAGTTCTACAGTTCTTACATTCTAAGGCAGTTGATTAATAAATTTTACAGTTTTTTGTTGGTTTCTGAATTCGAAGATTCGGGTTCAAAACTCATCTGCCATATAACAAAAGCTATCTTCCAAGGAAACCCTCATGAAAACTCAATTTTATTCTATGATAGTCTTAAATTTTGCCATTGTAATTTACACATTTCTTCCATTTTGCTTTGAAGTAAAGAAGCATTTTCAATCCCACCAGATAAGAATATTAGCTTCAAACTGAATCAACCTAGCTTAACTCTCCTAATCGAATGAATTAATCATTTATGACCTTCCCATACGTTTCCTTCATATCTCTCATGGCTTTCCGGCTAAGATTTATTACACCATTTTTGAACTTCATCAAGGATTTTCGCACTTATTTCTCACAATTAATCGAAAAACAAGTTGATCTTTCCAAATATTTACCCTAAAGCTAATTTATTCATATATTTTTATTTTAAAGAATACATCCAATTACCTCATTACGCACATCAACATTAAAGTGTAAAAAGCGAATGTCATGAGATACGGCTTATACAATAAATTCGTGAATTATTGTATTATACATAATTTCCAATCCTATTTCACCGCTTTTGCACGCATGTATGAACGTTGTTTGAGAATGGTAGCAATGAAAATGATGTCGGTGGACTGCAAGAAAAATTTCAAACTTTAATCCATCTGTAATGCATTATTAATAATGTGATATCTTCGTTAATGTTTAACCCTCTATAGAACATTTTCGGCCGACAATATTTTTTCTGCTGGTCGAGCTCAGCTGACGAATATCGATTCCAATTACAAATGGTTTGGTAGATGCATGAACGGGCACAAAAAAATCTAAGTCGATCAAAATATATGGAATGCCATCAATTCTCGTTTACTAGTGAAAGACCGGCAGTTTCCTTTATCAGTTCTAACAATATTTTACGATCTGGGACCGAAAGAAAAATCGCATCTCGACTGACGAGGATTTTGGGTAGAAGGTGATTCAGGAATTATTAATTTCGGTATCACTGTACTCTATATTTATACGATAGCGTATTTAAAGAAACGAAAGTTATTTACCCTTTTTTCAGAAAAACTTTATGAGATATTTTACTCTCCTACACTTCGAAGAAGCAAAAATCTCTTTCTTTTATCAAACTCTGGTAAATTCGCCGTTCTTCGCATTATTCCACAATTTTCAGATGAAGAAAATTCAACACAGTCCCACAGAAGCAATGTTCAAAAATGCATCATAGAACATACATCAACAGAAATATTAAACATTTGCACCTTATTAGTAGTCCGTAATTTTACATACCGCATGTTATTTTAGCTAAACGTTTCATTTTCTGGTGAAAGCAAGAATAAAACCTCCTTTTGAACCTTAAAAAGAGAGTGCAATGTCAAACAGTGCTCGAATTAATGTATCGAATATCTTTGGTAAAATAAAAGTATGAATACAAACTTGTCCCAGTGTATTTTTAGTAGTGTTCTTTTTTCCTCTACAAGGATATAACCTTCTTCACCATTCCATGATCATTACCAAAGTTTTCTTTCAATATCTCTGTTCTGAAACTTTTCCAATGTTGGCTGGAGTACATCTTGCGTTCTATAAGTAATATTTTATAGTGAGGATGGAGTGACACAGCTCACATTGGAGAGGTGCACGGCGAATGGAAACAGGTACGAGAGCACAAGTACCATATACCCTATCCTCAAACAGGTACCTGAATAATCTCTTCTATTCATAAACAAGCTCCCTCTCTGACTTAAGTTTGCTTGAACATTTTTCTTTCTTTTCTTCGCTTCAAAACTCCTCAAATTCCACCAAAAAATTAAGAACTAAATCAGAGGAAGAGGTCTATTACTCGCAAACACAATGACGAGTATTTCCTTTAACAGCGAGATAAATGAAAAGGCGGTGGACATCCGGAAAATGGCGAACTAAAGAAGCGTTGTCCCATTTCACAAGGTCCGCCGGCTGCGATGGCTCTTGTTATCCCGTAATTCAGGCCACCAACTTAAACCCCTTTTGTAAGTCTCGATAAAAATCACTCTCGGATACGGAAAGTCGATACTCGGCTCCAAGGTGAATGCGGTTCCGGAGAGCACCTTAACGCAAGGCTGCATTCGCTTTGAGTGGCCCCAAACCTCAGGTTACTACCATCAACACGCGGATTAGAGCGACGGGTCTGCCACGGCACCGATTGGTGTTCCACATTCGAGACGAAAGCCGGACGTTTCCTCGCAGAAGGTGCTAGATCTCATTCCGATACACATCCTTATCAGAGCTCCTTCATTTATCTTAAGACACTCATCGGATGATGTTCATTCCATAACTCGTTAACAGAGGATTATTCGATTTCTGATAGTTCTCATTACTTAACGTTATAAAATAGAAGTATTTTTGTGTATCCGTATACTTCCTCATTGCCTTACTAATCAGGTGATATCGTACAATGTGAGTTTTATATACATCATCTTCCAGATGCGCGCTTCTTATTCTATACTTTACTCGTAGATATTTTTAATCGTAAAAATGACCGAGTTTATTTGGAATAGAGGCTCACTTTGGCCTAATCTCGGCTGATAAACATTCAAATAAAAATAAAATTACGATTGAAGGATTTTAACTGAAAGCTAGAACAAAAACAATTATTTCGAGAAAGAGTCCTTTGCGTTTGTAAATGCAAAAAAAAATACTTTTCAAAGTCAGTGATACAAATTTTAAGATACATCAATTCGTAAATACTATAAAAACTTGATACACTTTACAATAATCTTCCTTAAAAACAATTTTCACAATAGTATTGTAAGCCGCCGTAAATAGAGGTAGAGGAGTTCGATAATATTAGCCATCAAGGATGAATTAATTGCCGAAGTAAAAAATCCAACCCAACAGTTACTTACAAAATCTTAATATTATTCCTGTTTGCTGAATTTGTGGTCTTTCCACACTATAAATTGAGCGTTAAGAAGATAAACTTCAGATATTGTCATCATCAATAAATTACTAATCTCTGCATCAAAAGGAAAGGAAAAGAAAACGTGGTGATAAAATTACATTTATCTAAATTCCTCACATTGTTTTGGGTTTGTGGCCAAAGACGAGTACTCCATTTTGCAAACTGCAAATCATTTCTGCAATTTTTGATTCAGTTTATAAATCTCATTCATGCATTTTCGCATTAATTTATTTGAAATTACGAGGTATATTGCTAAATACTGAAAGCGGAACTGGATCTATGAAGCTTGCCATGTCAAGTGCTTAAAGAGCAGTAAACATATATGGAGTGGAGATAAATATCGGTCGCTTGGGTAAGACGTGCAAGTAATGAAAAATTGGCTTTGGACCAGGAAGAATCTATTTAGAAACTCCTTTCCGCATATAAATCATAACAACAGATTCGCTAGCTAGATTTATTAAACTTGGAAACCACACGTAGCCATTCATTTCAAAATTTGTAAAGAAAATCTTAAAGAAATTCTTCCTTCTGTCGCATATTCTGTCCTCTCAAATTCCTATGAGTTTCATTACATTATTACTTTCAAATAAAGCATCAATATTGGGGATTACCTAAAAGACGTGAAGAAATAAAGTTCTCAGAAGGACAAAGATATCCAGAAATATTCTTTAGTTCTGAACAGGAGACGTCCAGTTTAATGGATAGTCACGTATATAATCAGTAATTTACTCATATGACTTTTTGTAATAGATGAATAGATAGAAAAATTTTGAAACTTTTTCCCCTAACATGAAGACCTAAACTCATATTGCATGAACTCGGCCTAAATTCCCATTTCTGAAATTACTTATACGTAAGTAGAATGAAATGGTCATGGTTTTATAAGGATTACAAAACACCGAGTCAACTTTTGAAAGGAATAAGTTTTGTAGCCTAAATTAAATTTCACGGGGTACAATTTTCTATCTTAAACTTTTTAATAAAGATATCTGGTTTTGCTAAGAATGTGTATACTATACAGTCAATATGATAAAAGTTTTATTTATTTATTATTTATTTTCCCGGTGCCCTCATAAATATTGATATATTCGACAATTACAGGAGAGGCGTGAACAGTAAGTATAGAGGAACACATACTCGTGCAACCATTTCATAACCGGAAAAATTTGATTAGCCGGGACGCAAACTGGGACCTAATGGTTGGAATGCAGAAAACAGTGTTTCGTACATACTATAGGAATAAAGGACGGATTCTTGCAGAATATATGTAAGTACTTCAAACATATGCGCTCCATAATACTGCTATCGGAGGAAGTTAAGAAAGCAAGTGCGTTTGAATCGTTAAATATACACATTTTGCACAATTAAACTTCAAATTACTAGATACATAGCCTATTGCCGTCCATTTCTAAAGCACAAATGCATCAAAGCTTCGATTTATACGTATAAAAGCATTACAAAAAGGCTCCGTTGTTAATCTTGACAGAAGCAGAAAATCAAAGAAAGCTTATCTACGTAAAAAATATGTAATTGAGGCAAAGGGCAAATGCGATGGAAGAAGCTGCTTTAAAGATGTAGGATAATAGCTGGTATAAGCTAAATGATAATAACCGAATGACAAGTTCATGGAGAGAGATATGACGCTAGTATATTTGGTTTCAAGAATCGTAAACATTAAACTGCGTTTTCTTGGAATGAGGGAAAATCATCACAAAGATATAAAAATGGGAAGGTTGATAAGAGCTATTTATAAGATAAGGTGCGCAACGTTGTTTCAAGAGTTTTGCAAAATGATTCATAGAATCCACTTTTAAAGAATAGAACAATAAACGATATGATACTTCCCCTCAAGCATTTCCGAGAAATTCATCCTATATCTTTTCTATGTCGCGATTAGATAAAATATTATTAAAGTTATAAAATGTCACTGATTTTTATTGTCTGTAATGCTCACACATTTAATTACCAACACTCTACTCATACGCAGCATTAAAAGAAATTTCATCATTTCTTTTTCATTTAAAGATTATAGAAATATCACCGGGGAGGGAGTCGGAAAAGGTCCTCCCTTGAGGTTACAGAATACTTTTGGCCATTCCTACCTGTCACCGAAAGTCAATGGATAGCAATGAATAAATAATATTTGATAGAGCAATGAATTAGCGAGCATTGGAGTGTTTTAAGCAAAGTACTAATATATCCATGAAATAGAGTCTTTGTTCATTTCGTAAGATTAGAGTTCCTAAAATTGCTTAAAGCATGAAGGAAAGGCATGTACACCAAGTAGTTCAAAAGCGTACCTTTCTTCAGAATTCCGATAGAAATTCCCTTGATGAAACCATCAGCACTGGCGATGTGTAAAAAAGAAAATAAACATCCCATGACTTTGGTCACCAATTCGTAAAAACAAACTGTCCAAAAAGTGGGTCAAGTAAGAGCAATTGCTCTCCGGATAAAAACAGCGGACTTTCGCGCACGCCGAGAAAAGTTATCTGCAGCGGGAAAAGAAAACATTTGCATGGGCAATCAATCGAAAGATCTCGAGCATCACTGTGGGCACGGGTGTGTCGATATCTGGAACGCATTAAAAAGCAGTATTTCCCCTTCCTATTGGATCTCCGCACCACTCCCGCCATCTCTCGCCATTGGCCTAGAAAGGCGCAAGGCGAGGAAATAAGTGGAGCGCCTTTTCAATGAGCTTTGGGACACAAAGTGTGAAGGGATGATTTGAAAAGAGATCGGACTGAGTAAAGGAGTAGAAAAGAGATGAAGTCATGACTATCATCTCTCAATACACAATTTTCAGATAAGAGAATGATGACTTTATCTAGATTCTTCGCTCTTCTTCTATTGAGCTATGAATATCAAAGCATTAGAAATATTTTTAAAAGAAATTTACAGCTATTAAACTAGAATATGATCATCTACTAGAATCGTGTTTCTATACTATATGCATTCACGATCAACTGGAGTTAAAATCAGATGTCTGTAGCGGAAAATTCATAACTTATCAATCACTTTAGAGGCTTATGCAGTCTAGCGAGACAATATTATTGGAATGTCTTAGAATGTTACAAGAAAGACTTAGATGAACTTCCACTGAAACTGAGTCTTTCAAAAATCCGGTAAGTGATTTACCAACTAAATAATTTAATTTTCAACGAAAAAAATCTTTGATTATTATTCTTTTCCGTATTTGATTCTCAGCAATATCGCTCCAAAGAAGTCTTATTTTTGATCAGCGAAGGGTAATGTTTTGTTTTGCGGCAGTTACTTTCCATTGAAAATTTCTATGTAAACTATGCAATATTCGCATCATATTATTTAATATCAATATTATAACGAAAATAAAATATCTAGGCAATTGAATATTTAAAAATTTNTGCCAAGATAGCAACCAGGTAGAGTCAAGGTCGGGTTGGGTGGTAGATAAGTATGTTTTACATTTTACCATCGTTGGTATGTTGGATGAAAATATGCATAAACTGGATTGACCGGTGCATTACGTGCATCGAAATAAATTGTAAACGATATCAGACCGTTTATTTTTACGGCTCAATTCCTCTAAAACCTTTACGTCTGCGAGAGGTGGTGTCTTCAAATTTAAAATATGACTGTATTCAAAAAAATTTCTCACCGTAGATCCATTGAAAATTTCTATGTAAACTATGCAATATTCGCATCATATTATTTAATATCAATATTATAACGAAAATAAAATATCTAGGCAATTGAATATTTAAAAATTTCTATACCAAATAACCTTCAGGAAAAAGAAAGGCGTCAGAATGAAAATGGAAGGTTACGGGACAATATACAGAGCAGGGAGTCCTCTAAGAACGACTCATACAACATGTCCTATTTTTCCGAGACTGCTGTTATAAGTAGCAAACTTTATTTATCGTGTATCCTCCTTCGTATTAATTTTTACTTGCCTTTAGGAAGTTGTGATTCCTTAAGGAAAATTACATTTCCTTTCGGAAAATGCCTATTAATTCGTCACTCTCGACATCACTCTTCATTTCCTTCCGCCCCTTTCCGGACATTCCCCGTAATCGCAGATAATTTGTTTTCCTTTTTCCTCACCCACGCGATCAAAAGTGCCGATCTCCCGGGGGGCTTTTTTTAGTCGCATTTCCCTCCATTTCACCGACGATATCCTCGGACGAGGAATGTAAAAGCGCAAACGCTCTCCTTTCATCGCTTAATGAACTTCAATTGTTCTCTAGACTCTCGTAAACGGAGCGGAAAAAAGCTATCGCTCTGTCCTATTGAAAGCGGAGATAGAGGAGGTTAATCGCGAATATTTCCGCTGGATTATTTTTTTCGGAAGAGGGTATCATTCTCGTACGATAGTTATAGGAAACGGGTACTCTTACAATAGGTTTAGAAATACTAAAAAAAGCATGGTATAGTCTGCACTGCCGGAATAGTAAAAATAAATTCGCTTCGCCATAATGCCAATGCCTCAATGATAGATTTTAGGCTTTCAATTTTACTTAGTGTTCGTTTCCAAGAAATTGTGTAATGATTCCTAATAAAGCAGATTCTCCTGAGTCACAAGGTTATGCTGATTGTTAGAAAATTATTTTTTGTATCTGTATAATAACAATGTTTACGAACAATAAGTGAAAGTGCTTGTTAATGAAACGCTCAAATAATAAACTGAACAAGTTAATGTAAAATATCTTCATATACGCGATATTGGAATAGGGGCCATACATCAATTCATTTACTATGAATTCTAAATCTTTTACTACTCTTGAAAAATGCTCTAACTATAATCTTATATTTAACCATAAATGAAACATTTAGTATAAGTCAATAGCTATGAAGAGAGGAATACGGTCCTGCGTATTGTCCACTATTCATCACACAATTGTACAAGTAGTACAAACAGGATTATTTTGAATACGAATTATTATGGTGTTATTTGATTTTAGATTAGATTACCACCAGATATCGCTTGAAAAGATTCACTCTATTATTATTTTGAATGGCTGTAAATATTATATCTTCGAGAAGTGGACGTATTTTAAAATTCTATTTATAACTATAGCAATCGAAACTGTAGAAGCACCTACACCGTTTCATAACCATCAAAAGGTCGTTCGAAGTAAGATATGCAATCTTACGATTATTCGAGAAAATGGCAGAGAAGAAATATACCCAGCCATCATGGATGGCTAAATACCCAGTCGTACCTCCGTTAAACAAGGGATCATTTCAGACACCGCCACTAATAGCCATCGACGGAGGATCAAAAAGGAAAGTGTCTCCACGTACCGCGGTGAGAGGTCAAAGAGGTATGGAGAGAATAAAGTCGGCTTAAAATACATCTAATGTTCGCAGCGAAAGTCTAATTACGCCGTTTCTTGCAAGTGCTCCATATCTGCCGTAAGTAATGCCGTCCCCGACGGAGAGTTATGTTTCCTGTTTGACAGGCGAACAAGGCAATCACATTGCGTCGTTGGCCGATTCAGATTATGTCTCCCTGCGATGCTGAATGACGAATCTCGGTCGCGAAATTCTTCGTCTCATTCCTAAAAGAATACATTTGAGTTTATGCGAATCACTAGCGTTTTTAAATCATTCGGAACAAAAGGGACAAATTTTATTACCGTTTTAGAAGTTGAGCAATTTGATTCCCTGAATGCCGGTACAATGCACCGCGTGGAATACCATCATAAATAGGCAACTGAAGTAACGGTCAGTATTGAAGAGAATTATGACTAATAAGCGCATCAATTGATGGATTCATGGTATTTCTTAGTAAACAGATCGAATCTCGGATGATGAGATGAACTTTGTGGATTCTCATTTGAAATCGATGGATTTCCAACGACTAGTTCAACGGACATTGCCTAATACCGCCAGCGATTATGTATCATCAGAGTTAATTTTAGTCACTAAACAGAACAGCGATAGAAAATTTCGGTCAATGATGACTCATAATTTTTCGTTATAATTGGTGGTCTGGTCATCAAAGTTGAGTGCAGCAGACTAACTAAATTTGCTCACGATTTTTCATCACCTCGCTCCTTGTTATAAAAAATTATGAACATCTGACTACGACCAATGTTTTAAGAAAAGCATTCTCATGCCCAGCAGAACTCCTTGGTTGCACCATTGTCGTTATTCAGCTGCCAAGATAGCAACCAGGTAGAGTCAAGGTCGGGTTGGGTGGTAGATAAGTATGTTTTAGATTTTACCATCGGTGGGTATGTTGGATGAAAATATGCATAAACTGGATTGACCGGTGCATTACGTGCATCGAAATAAATTGTAAACGATATCAGACCGTTTATTTTTACGGCTCAATTCCTCTAAAACCTTTACGTCTGCGAGAGGTGGTGTCTTCAAATTTAAAACATGACTGTATTCAAAAAAATTTCTCACCGTAGACCAACTGTAATGAACTCGAGACCACCCTCGTCGCAACCGAATTGTGTAAACGACGGCGGTATCCATCCCATCCTCAGAACTAAATGAAAACCTCCACAAGGCCTTTCAAGTTCAGCACTGCCCTCTCCGGCGAGAAATGCTGGCAACGCAGCGCTATAAATACGGAACTTTTTCCTTTCCTTTGCCTCGCGAGGAAGACAATGGGCTGTTAATGCATCGAAGTGGAAGAGCGCGCTGAGGATGAACGTGAGCACCATCACGGGATTTACTTTTCTCCGGTGAGCGCGTGCAGACGCGATGGAATGGATCTACTGCGAGCCAGGGCCGGTTTGAGACTTTCAGCCGCCCTGAGGCGGGGGTTTTGTGGTCGCTCTTGCGCTTCGTTATCAGCAGAGAATCGTACTTTCTGGACCATTGAGAGTTAAAACTGTCGGCAGATATATACCGATTTATAATTTTGACTTAAAGAATAATTAATTCCGCCCCGCCTATTTTTACTAATTTTACTTTAAAACAGAAAATATTAAATTCTGCAGGACAAAACCCACGGAAAGAACAGGAAAGCCGACCGCAAACATCTCAGTATTATCGCAATGAAGAAAGAGATTTAAAATTTGCACTCTTGTACAATGTTTATAATACGCTATGAGTTTAACCTTACAAAAATGGCCGGAATCAGGTTGTTTCATAAATACTGTGGAAGAGTTACAGATTTTCCGTCTCATTTTTCATTGTGAGGATGGAATTCTACCGAATTTTATTACATAAAATTAATATGATGTGCAATATAGCTTTTTCCCTTCCTTTAGAGACACAAAGCATTGAAAAGAAAACTTCTATATCCTGGTAAGTGTAAATAGCTGCTTTTCTAAAATAATTAAATTGATGAGATAGAGGTATACCGAACAGCACTAGGCCGCCCCTTTCTAGTGTGCACCCTGAGTAAACTGCCACACTTATTTACCTTCAGAAGCCGGCCCCCGCGAACTATGCCAGAAAATGGGCGCCGTAGAAGGGAGAGGATCGCCCCATATTTTTGAAACGTGCCGAGGAGGAAAGGACGTTAATTATTCACGGTTTGCATTATAACCGCCATTCTATTTCCTCCATTCCCACAACACGTCGCTTTTGCTCGAGACCTTCAATTCCTCTCTTTGAAGACAAAAATGACTGAGTTGAGTATCTCATTCCTTGCGTTCAGATGATGGTCAGCGAAATGAGGCGCAACGGACGGATTTTTCCTTCTGCAATCATTACACGATTCAGACGGTGAGAATGGAGAAGTTTTCGTCGATGCCAAAATGTACGCTCCATTTCATGTTTCAAAATTTACGTCCATCTATGCGTTTTCGAAAGTTTCGCACGCAATGAAGCAGGTACAAAAATCACAGCGATTTGAGCTAAAATAACCTAATGTTATCATTTTACTTAATACAATTTGTTGGAGATTAAGATCTTTCCTTTCGTTTATCGCTAAAAATTTCAGATATATGTATTAAGTTTTCGTTTCAAATAAAACTTGAACTTGCTCCAGAAACACACTGATACAAATTACTGTCCCAGTTTAGCCAAGCAAAGTAGAATTAGTAATTTAAAATAGATTATTGGCACTTCAGTAAAAAATATCTCAAGATATTATCTAAAGATAAGATGTTTCTGAAAATTTAGATTGAATACTAGGAGAAAACTATTTATTATAAAACTACTTCAAGAACGGAGATACAATTTGCGTTATTATAATTGACCTAATTTAACAGAGGAGTGAAAAGAAAGATTCCACACATTCCATACATAACACACATTGGAAGAAACTGCTTAGTTTTCCACAAAAATTTTTAATATGATAATAATTTTTATAATTCCGGTTTTGCCATCAGATTAGCGCAACATCTGCCCATAGGGATTCAAGTCTGGCATGTATAAAATAGTATAGCATCAAGAATTAAGCCGAAAAAGTCAGCCATAAAAATTTAAACGTGCCCATAAAATTTTTCTGATGAAGCTATATCCATTTGATTTTGGTAATATGGAAGCAATAATTGATTGAAGAAATTGATTGTGACATGGTTAATTAAAATACTTATGTAGAAATTAAAAAAGAGATTCGAACATCGCATGTTTTCCAGATAAGACAAATAGCGCTATGTTCATAAGATTGTTGACCTAATTATATCACTCGAGAATCCAGAGCAGCCATTACTTCAATATCCATAAAACCAGAAAGTGAAATCTTGGAATAATGATTTGAGGTGAGACTTGAACGAGTACTATGAACAGGAACTGGTACACTTCTGAATTTTGGAGATGACTTCATTTGAGAAACAACCTTGGGGTATGAAGTTGATCTCTTTTATGATAAAACTGTAAAAACTTGATCCTGAATGTGATGCGATCGTCATGAGCTTAAAGTAAAGTAAAACTTATCGAATCTTGGGCGTAATTCGAAAAGCGATGGCCGCTGATGATCAAAATTTCTTCCAGATGATGACAATGAAAAGAGCAACGTATTTACTACGAACGTGAAGGATAATCATGTTGTTACCTAAAGGGTTTATTTAGAAGGACACTTGTAGTTATAGATGTTGTGACACTAATTCAATGATTGAAAATCCTTATTTCTTCAATGTAATACAAGTCTGGTGAATCAAGAACCGGATATAGTTGAGATCTCTAAAAGGGTATGCGGAAGTACGCGGAGAATTCAAAGCTATCCACACCCACTTCTTGTTTTCTTTGCAAAGGTTTTTCGTAATTCTTCATAGAGTTGAATTTCATTGTTTGTAATTCAATTATAACATGCCAACGAACGTGCTTCGAACTCTATCATATTCAATATTATGAACTCAGAATGGGAAAAATATAAATATTTCGAGTCGACAGAGGGAAGTAGATAGCAAAATGCAAGTCACTATTTCAATTCCCGTCAGAATTCGGAGCGCCAAAAATTCTCTCGCTTGCCACTTTGGACACGCAAGTCGTAGGTTCATCATCCCTGTTCTAGACAGTTCTTTCTCTATGAGGCACACTTTAGGCATATATTGTCAAATCGTTAACCTCGTAACTCCGCTACATCGTTCATTAGCTGAAAATTCCACACGAAACACAAAAGCCTATAAAGAATAGAATAGATCGGCGCTAGAAGAAGTAAACATTCGACAAACGAAAGCGACTTTAATTAAGTGCTTATCTCGTCCTCCGTTAAAGCAATAAAAACCGTTAGATGGATGGGAAAACGAACGGGAGAGAATAGACTGTGATCCTCCGTTGATTAAAAAGAAAAGGATCTTTTAAAACGTTAGTTTAGCGAAGGGGCCAAGGCGAGCTTCGACTGTTATTTAAGGAAACAGACATACATTACGTGTCTCATCCGTTTGACCTGTGCCCCCCCTTACTTTTCTTCTCTAAGGCGTGGGAAGTGAATTAATGGGACGGAATTGTCTCCCACGGGAGTCGACGAACCCTTTCTTGTGTTCCTACCGAAAATAGCGAGCCATGTGCGAATCCTCCGATGGAGAGGAAATCATTATCAAGGCCAATGCTTCAAGAATATGACCCATTGTCTGCCAAATCCGTCATTGAGCGGGTCCTTTGACAATAACTGTTAGATAAGCTGGTTTACTCACGCTACCGAAGAGGTACATCTAAGGCTACACTGAGCCATAGGAAAACAGCTTAGACTCTTCGGTAAAATTTAAAAACTAATTGCTTTCACGTGAAAAAATTTTGAAAATTAGTTCCATCGCCCAACCAAGTTAATTGGCGCATATATTCATTGGCACGCATCAAATGCTGCACTGCCAGAAATTGGCTTTATTAGACTGCAGTGGATTACATAAAGATTCAATTCGAGCAATTCCCAATATATTTCTAGATGACAAGTCAGTATAATAGTATCAGACATGAATCGAACCCAGATTCACAGCAAAGATTAAACCCTAGGCTAGCCGGAGGCCAATGATAACACAAACGATACTTAAGTTATAACTGAACTCGTATTGTACGCTATGTCTACATACACATAAGTTTTCTACCTTTCGGAAGGTCCATGTGCCTTGATATTCCCTATCCAACGCCATTTCTTTTGTTTCTTGGTAACCTACCCTGCCCCTTATGTCTTCTAAAAACTTTTGCCATTGTCTTCCCTTCTGTCTTTTCCCTTGCATTCTACCCTCAATTACATTCTTCAGCAATCTCTGCCCTCTCAAATTCCTCTGTCGACACTTAATTACTTCTGTTGAAACCCTCTCCTCCCCGACCATCTCTAGTACTTCTTTCTTTTTCTCTCCATCCAACTTACTTTTTCCATTCCACGACATACTCTCACCTCGAAGGCCTCCAATCTTTTGATGTCTTCCTTTCTTAAGGTCTACGTTTTGCATTCATATACCTGTAAGGGCTTATTTTATGAAAAATAATCATTCCTAGTTGTCATTATTAATGCTGCACTGCAACAAGGCTCAATACCCTATGGAAGGATACAAATCAAATACAAAGATAGTACAATACGAAAACCTACCCCGAAATAACAAAGTATTACTGTGTAAAAAAAAGAAAAATGGTTATACTATTAGTACTCTCACTTATTTCGAGTCGAAACGTAGTCAATGCATAAAAGAATACGGCTGTGACAATGCCAAATGTGACGGAGTTCGGAAACGAATAACCGTAACATCTCGAGTAAGAATAGAGGCTTTTAATTACCATACTTCTTCTTTGAGCGTCTGCATTTTCACTTTCAAAACACGCCGAGAGCCAATTTTATGCATAAATAGAAAAAAAAATCTTTGACCAATATAAAACACATGCTTCATTCAGAATCGGTTCCTTGCAACCAAAGTAAATCTCTTATTTGTAAGAGGAGCACGGAGGTGAGCGTACATTCCATGCTTGAATAACTTATTATCATAAAAAGTTGCCCGCCTTCCGGTCTCTTCTTATTTCACCACGACCACGCCTTCCTCATTATTCTTCACGTGACTAATCCCTTCCTTCCAAACATCATTTCTTCTCTTCCGCAGCCTTTCAGTCTCCCGCGTTTCCTTAACACTCCTTCCGTTCTATTTCGATACTGAAAATTAAAATTGCCTTCTTAAATTCTCACCATTTACTTATATAGTTTCTTCGATAAATGCAGAATCTCCGACGAGCCATGTTCTACTTAAGTGAACCAACAAATAACGAATAGCGGCAGGTTAGAAACAAAAGGACTTATCATTAATTATGACATTGTTTTAAATAATTCAACAGTTTTATATTTCCTCCTTAAACTTCTTTTTCTTGGAATTTTCAAAGTTAAATTACTAAAATCTCCTCATTACGAGGGTAGTCCCAGAATTACCCGATCTAACAAAGAAAACAAAAAATTTGGGAAGAAATATCTTTACGACCTATTTACAAGGTCGTACCTTTTTATGACGCCAATAACTCACGTATATTTCTTATACGAAACGGTATTACATATAACATCAAAACTTTTCGTGAATATGTAGAAGGTATATTTACGGAATACGAGTACTATAAGAATGTTTTTATGTTTTAATGTAAATACGAAATATTTAATAATACAATGGTTTTGGATCTAAATTTAGGCAAGTAAAAAACATAAAAAGTCATTAATTGTAATGCGAGAAGAAACGACTCCTTCAAAAGGCACTAAGATTTCCTTGCACCTCCTTAATAAAGTTTAAATTTATGAGATGTTCCCGAGCTGTTTTCCTTTCTACCTCACATAGACGGATAGTGGACCTTACCCAACTGCTTCGATATCGACATTCTGAATCCTCATTACGTAAAAGTCATAAAGGAACCTTTTCCACTTACTGGTAGTGCACAAATCATTTCTAAATGAGGGAAATGCTGCCTTCGAGAGCCCCTGAGGCGACAGAACAACGATCAATGTCCTCGAACCCGGACCTTCTGCTCGAAGAGACGTGCGAATTACATAATACGGCACTTCCGCAAATGAGCATCGCGAGGTGCATCTCCGAGATGAATAAGAGGAAGCGGAGATGACGTTTTTTCGCAAACAGACATCCTAAATGGTGGGTTATCCTTCGAGGGAAGAGGGAGCAGAGAGAAAAACGAAGGGAATGAGAACTGCATCCGTAGGCGACGGAAATAAAAGGTATTACCCCGACTATTCTGCCCTTTCTCTCCATTCCCATGGTTTTCCCGTGACTCGTCGTCACTCAGGCACAACTTTGCAGATCCGCCCCCATCCACGTACATACATCTCCTACCCTCCTAAATCTCAGTTATTTATCTTTGCCCATTTCTCGTTCCTTTTCGTCATTTTTAGATTCACGCAGATTCAATGCCGTCACATGATGAGATTATTAAAAAAGTACTCTTTAGGACACTCATTCACCGAGTTTTAGAATTAAATAGGAAGGAGAAAATGCATCCATAATTCATAGCCATATCCTATAGCATATGCGACCAGCCATGTTTGTACGTTTTCATGACTTGAATATTTTCTCAACGACAATAAGTAGCTCAAAATGAGGGCTTTAAACCTTCAGTTTATTTTCCACATTCTGTACAATTCAGAAGCTCCCAGCAATCCGAGGGATAGGGTTTATCAAACCGTAAACCACAAAGCCCTTCAAGGTACAAGAGAGAAATTTAAGTTACTTCTTAGATGCAGGGGGGAATATACTTCAATTTTAAATTCAGAGTTACTATAATTTTTCGTTTATTTTTATCGACTTCTACTCTAAAGTGAGAGGCTTGTAAATTATTTTACACGTGAGCAGCTGCGGAAAAATCTGAACGCATAGTAAATGATATGCTCGAATCCATTTGTGTCAGTCATGGTTACCAATCTTATGTACGTATATATTTTGTATATCTTCTTAAATTAATACATCTAGTAGAAACATAAAAAAACAATTGGTAATTAAAGAGAATAGGTAGAAACATAGCTATTATCGACGAGTTCTTTCCTCAAGGAATTATCAACTACATAAATCAAAAATAAAATAGAATCGATATTATGTCTAAGTATTATACACGTTAAATATAAATGCCAAAACTTTTTTATTTGTTACATAATTTAAAGGACTGGCTTCTAGCACCTCCTTACAGTAAAATGGAAATTATATGGAATCTTTCCCTCCTCGACAACCCTTCATAGACCCGCGATCCTTAGTTATAGAAAAATGTTCAAAGAGTAAGATTCAAAAGTTTTAAAACTATACCCGAATATGATGAAAACTCTATAAGAAACGGCACCGCCGTAGGTCGCGCTGGATTTAATTACGGAATTCACGGTCCTCTGAGGAACGTCTTAGTCTTTAACTGACGGTAATTAAATCGCTCGCATCTCAATATACCTCCCTTTCACCAGTACCCTTCATTTTCACTCTTGGTAACAAAGGGAAGACTCAAGTTCCCGGGAGAGGAGCTAGCTCATCCTTGCCGAGATAAACTCATCGTTAAAAGTAAGAATGGATTTCGCACCCTTTAATTTTCGGCACTAACGCAATTCCTCCGTACTTTAGCCAATCTATCAAAAATAGTCCCATCAATCGGAAAGAAAAAGTCATTTAAGAAACGAGAGCATTGCCGAATTAAAGGGAACTTAAAGATCTCATAATCTTCAGTTCTCCATAACAAAGTCGTTAGTCTATCCTGAGGCCATTCACCCACCTTTTGCCTCGGAAACAAAGGTAGTTTTCACGCCATGGAGAGACACGGAGAGGAATGCTGCGGAGATGGAAAAGGGAAATAAAAGATAGAGGAGAGGTTAAGTGGAAAGGGTAGTTCCGGCCCCTCTCTTCCATTCTTTCGTACGTCGTCCATTCATTGTGATCTCCCCTTCCTTCTTTCCCACGCCTCACGAGAGCACATCGGCAACAAAAAACGGACGACGGGAATTACCTCTCGGAAGCAGAAGACGGAGATCTATATATTCTAATGCGCGGAAAATTGTGATTTATCAGCGGTTGGCGCGGAACGAGTGGAAGTTTATGATTAATCGCTCGCTAAGAGGAACTATCGCTCTATTTTCGGCGATATGCAACCGCTAATAGTTAACGGATCGGAACATAAATCTCCGCATTATTGAAAATTTAGATATCCAATCTATTGTGTACATTACCCCTCAAAGAGTCCACTTTAAACTTAATGCTATTCACTCGTAGCATTTCCATTGTCGTAAAAACATTAGGAAATAAAAAAGAACTTCGTATTTTCGTTATAATGTTGTTCGACGAAGTCCGGCCTAATATGACAGAATTTATATGTAAAAAATATTTTATTGGTTACTAAATTAAGAGATTATGAAGACATTTATCGGATATCTCCGGATAATGAAACTGCAAAAAAAGAAGAGGTATAATATTCTACACCAAAATTGTATGAATGCACTTTTACTGAAAAGAAAGGTGTCCTTTTATCAGCATCTCTCTTTTCAAACATCAATATCCCCTTTGAGGACATGGCAGTGTTATGATTGTTTCATTTCTGAGTACAAAATTTAAAAAAATTGTTATCTAACGAATTAAATACCTGTTTAAAATTAAATTATATAAACAAAGCGAAAGAAAATTCCTAAAAAACAATCGGGTATTAACAAACGTGATGACTAGCTATCAGAAATGATAGAAATATAAACATGAATGATTAAATTCACTTTCATGACGCATATTCTCGTCGTGGTTGACAAACGCGCGAGTTTTAACTTCGCTTTAGCCGGTAGATCTTCGCGTACAATATCTGGCAATACACTTCACTTGAGGAGTTAAGGGACTGTATTCAGAGCCGATCCGTCCAGATAACGTTTGAAAGTGAAGAACGCTACCAATCAAGTGACTAAAGATGGGACGTCCTTATTTCTGGACGGGAAAAAACAAAAGATCGAAACGTTGATCGAATATGAAGGAGGGGACGAGAATGGGTTGGGAATGACAGAAAGGTGAGGTCATTGCAGGTGGAGGAGAGGAAGGAGTGCTGAGCGAAGAAACGTGTTCGCGAGTAGGGTCTCCTCTTAATGCACATTCTCCTACGTAATGGACCGAAAAATGTATTATTACTTTGTATAGAGAGTGGGCAATTTAACTCGGATAGCAAACGGGGGTCAATCCATAAATTAACGTCGGAGCTTTTGCCGTCAAACCCAGAGCTTCGATTGCTGTATAGAATCGGTCCTGGTGGATGCACGAGAAATCACGACTTGACTTGACTTGATGCAAGGGATGTGATGGCGCAAAACACAATGAACGAAAATTATTGCGCAAGAATCGGAGGGTAATATTACTTCATCTGAGAGGAAAGTGGATAGAATAAATTGCGTTACTTGTTACGAGTGCGTAAAAAAGGGAAAAAGGTTAGACGTCTACCGGTCGGTCGATCAGGCGGAACAACTTATTCTGAAATACAACTCTGATTTTTAAGAAAGACGATATAACCAATATACCTGCTGGCAATCATCATCGTACTGAGAGGGGATCCCGCATAGGCGTGGGAAGTACGTTTCCTTTGGTGAAATCGATTTCGGGTTCGATTCCCGGTGGGCGCCCATACGAGTGGAGTAACATCAGCTGGCAAAGCACATTTAATAATGACAGTGCTACTACATCGTACAAAAACATTCTTAATATCAGCGATTTCAAAGCTTCAATTGCTATTAAATGGTACTTGTACCGTTTGGTTAAAATTGTTTAATATACCCATGAATTTAGGTAGTAGCAGGCTATTCGTAATGAAGTAAATAAAGATATAACTTTGGTTTTAGGCGAAATTTAGAATGTAATGAATCTATTAGTAAAAGTGTTTCGACAGTTGAGGTAATTTCACACAAATGGGCACAACGAGAATCGACCGCGGGACCGCTTTCACCGAAGGCAAACGCGTTATCCACTTGGCTATCCGAGGCTCCGATTGTAAGAATTATGTACAGTTCATTACAATAACAGTTTTCAATGTGCCTATAACCCACATGAGAATAAATTAATTGTAATTACTTACAGATATTATAGAATGCATGCTGCATGCAGTAACTCAGAGCTACTTGAACTTTTTACTGAGCAAATTAAACATCTTATTATTAGGGTATTGAGTACCACCCTTTGTTGGAACTATTTAAATAACATGATGGAGAAAAAGGGGAAAATTAATTGTATATTTTTCGACTCCATTATCCCAATTACGAAAATTAAATATCGGTTTGATTAGGAATATTCGAAGGCAGATAAGGGATTATGGGAAATAAATAAACCTTTTCAGATGAACTTCATTTTAACAGCAAAATCCAAAGAAGAGGAGACGGCAAAAAAGATGTTGGAAATTTAGAGCCCTCACGTATAATTTGTCGAGAGGATTTATTTTCACAAATCACCCTTTCTCCTTTAATTAGTTTCTCCTGGGAGCGATAATTATGTAGCGGAGGGAGGGGCAGTAAATAAAGAACAAGTTGCGGTAACATGTAAAAGGAAAATGATTGCGTTGTTTGGGTCTGATAGAGTTATGCTATTTGTTGGGTGATATTAGGAGGAATGAAATGGAAAGAAAGCAATAATTCTGGGGATAAACGAAAGATGGATTTAAAGTTCACGGGCAGGGAGAGGAGGAGGGTACCTGAGGTAAACAAAATCCTCATATATCCCCTTAGAACGTGGGAATCGATATCTTGATGTTCAAATTTCCATTCCAATCCTTTAGCAATATCAACTGAAAAGCATTGTTTCCACGTTAAGTTGCTAGAGAAAAAGATATATCCATGGGAAATACTACCTTAAACACAATAAAAAATTATATTTGAAAAATAAATGTCCAGCTGCAACCATTCCTCTTTTGACACATTTTAGATTTCCTTATTATTATTATTATTATACACAAAGCCGTCGCAGATAGACTTGTGTCTGGTGGCAACGTTCATCAAGTACAATTTCATACATTACAACTGCTTCACAATATACTATGAACACAATACAAAAATAAATTCATATATAATACAGTGTCAATGAATAAAAACATAAATGAATTACCACCCATCTACAATATCAACACATTACATCAACTACTATAATTAAAATACATCATTAAGATATTTACAATGTATCCAGTATAGTACTACGTTAACTAACATCAACTACATTAATTTTATGTACAGAATTAATTGTCATGCAAGACTTTTCAGGGTTCCTGATAGGCCTTCACGGCTACCGTAGCGGCCACGGGGCCCACGAAGTCCCCACCGTACATCACCCTACCTGGCGATCCCCTACCCGACTCACATTTCGTTTACGGCAGCCTTCCTTATCATAGATTAGGATTTCTACCGCAAGAATTGCATTGATGATTGTAACTCGCCTTTAAGTTTTTTAAAAGTAACAATATTGGAACTCGAGAGAATAATTACGGTAAGTGGAACGCCGAGTGCGTTATCTTTATCGTGCATTTTAAAATTCTTCAAAGTAAATTATTATGAATTCCGTCATAAATGGTTTTGCGTCAAATAATTATCTTTATTCCGATATTATCGCAATTACATAGATAATATTAGTAATCTAACTATATGGCTTGGCACCACATTTGCACGCAAGTCCCTTATTCAACCAAATATTGTACTCATTCGGCTTAAGGTTCTTCATCCCTGGCCATAGTCTTTAAGACTCAAGTAACATGAAGCTCTTTGCAACACACCAAGCAAAGGAATGAGGAATGAAGATAAGATCTCCGGAATACATTAGAGACTTTGTATCCAGAAGCAATAGACCTCCGATGATATACGAAACCTACCGCTAAATCATTTTCAAGAAAAGTATTGCCTCCGATGGCGGTTGTTCAAGGAAAGACATACGATATCCCCTTACATTCAACATCCTCACCGACGGTTATTCAACAATAGCTCCATCGATTCCGCGACCGAAATTCCCCGAAGCCGCACCTGGTTGTCTTCGTCGATAATAATCTGTCAATAAAAATCTCCGCCGCGTCAGAACATATGTAAAGTTATAAGACAACTAGTCGTTCGGACTTGAAGATATCGAACAGCCAAAGGGATTTTATCTACCAAAGGCAGGCGACAGCTGCGCATAAATTTCGTCTTGGAGAAACTCTGCGCATAATTACTCTTTACAATAACGCATTCGACACTCGGCCATAAATTTCCTCGGCACGGGAGAAATGCGAAGGAGAGAATTCCAAGGAGATAGAGAACCAGAAAATGAACGGAAGTGGAAGCGAGAAAGAGAATGATCTGGATTAATTAAGAGGGAAAAATGTCATAAAGCGCAATTCATCTAAGAAAATTATTCATAAAAATTTATATATCTTAATCCAGTGATGACAGAGTTTTCAAATGTCCTTTATACTCAAGTCCTTATAGTCAAGTCAAGTCCTTTATACGTTCAAGTTCTCCTTTGTTGATAATCGCTATCTTAGTTCATTGGTGAACATGTGCGAGAGCCATAATTAATCATCTTACATACATATATAAATTCCTGCTTTCAAGGCTGTAAGATAGAGCGGACAAGGAGAAACATTTACGGAAATAAAGACGAGTGCGATGATAATGAATAATGGTTCATGATGTTAAGGAAAGCATAAAAGAAATGGATGTAACTATTAACAAATACGTATGTAGAGCAGAATGAAGTACTTGAAAAGTATTCTGTTACACTCTGAGTTTCATAAACTTATTTTCAACCCTTTAACTGCCCCAAACACGAAGTTGTGAACTTATTAACTTTCATTATGGTACATAATATTATTATAAGAATATTACCAGAAAAGAACAAGGATATTAGACAAAAATAAAGTACAACCTCAATTAGACAAAATACATATAAATCGCAAGTAAAAACTGCTAATCTAAAAAATCTATAATTTTGATAAGAACATTTTCAGGATATTTGCGCACATTAAGGATAAAAGAACAAAATAACAGAAACAAATCGATATAGACCAAAACATTAAAACTTCCCGAGGTAAAATAATAACACTACACTACAGACACTGAATACCTAAGGCACCACTTGCGAAGACTTCATACTTACAGCTGCTCATTGAAGTATAATGTAAGAACACGCTTTCAGAAAATATCATTGTGGAAGCAGTCCAAAGTTTAATAATGGGAAGCAGAAAATGCAACGAGGAAAAAATTAAAAAAAAAAAGAATTCGGGAAATAATGAAGAATAGGATAGAAAGAGAAGGAGACATTCGAAGCAGAACCGGAGAAATCAACTCGAATAAAGAGTGAAAGAAGGAAAATTATGAAAGTAAAAGAACAAGTTGAAATGAATGAGGAGGATGAGCCCGTCTGAAAATAAGAAAAGAACAAGTCTGAGAGAAATTGATAGAAATTAGTGAACGGTAGGTACGAGGCTATAAAAGAGGAGAAGGCAGTCAAGGAGGGAAAATGATTCGAGATGGAGATGAAAGAGAAAGCTTTCGAAAGACGCCGTGGTAATAAAGACCTCGGAGAATGACCCAGTCGTGAATGTTGCCAATTCCAACGCTCTCGGATCACGGCGGAGGAAAACCCAGACGCAAAAAATGGCTGTTGTGATTTGTGTTTTCGATTTCGCTCATTCCCTTTTCCGGGAGCGAATAGAGGAAGGTAAGAGAAACACGGATGTATTTCTGTTCACATGGTTACAACTTACGCTTTTTACGAATAAATAAGGTCTTTCTTTCATGCTAGCTATCAATATAATTTACACCAAGAATTACATTTTCAAGTCTGTGGATGTGGAATATTAAAGAACATTTCACAATCAGAGCAGACGCGTACTTACATATAAAAGCACTCAAAAATTCTCTCCCATATTAATTTTTAAATGGAATTACAAATTATATAGCGATATCAAACAGGAAGAGTAAGACTGGGTTTCATATTTTAAAGTACTTTTACATTATGCTAATTACCAAAACTACAGTTTTGCCATTTATCATGAAAGTACTACAACCGGCCAGAACAGTTTATTGTATAATTTTATGAATACATAATACAATATAAATGAAAGATCCTAATATATTTCTGGTAAATGATATAAGTTTCTGTTAAAATTTACTAGCATATCTTTCACACGGTCACTCTCAAGACCTAAAGCCTCCTTATAGGGAGATACCTATAAATAAAGTAATTGATCTCCAAAGTAATGACTAGTCTTCTGGCGACCCTAAATTTTCCTCCACTCTCGGTCCCTCGCAATTTCATTTTATCCCTTGTTCGAACGTCTTAACAGTTCTCATGGGACGTAAAGACCACGGCTTTTTAGTGCCCGCTCGCAGGCGGCGTGATTTATTTGATTTACGATCGTGACAGTGGAAGAGAAGAGGAAGGGAGTACCTCAGCGCAACCTTCTAGGTCACGTTGCCTTGCATTTTTGACGGCCCGCGGGCTGAGAGGAGAAAGCGGGAAATAAGACGAAAAAGACTTCGAAACGGCGCTCGACTTGCACTCTATCGTCGGTCATTCGCACCATCAGAGGGGGAAAATTTGCGGACTTCCCTTCAACTGTCGACTTGACGGAACGTGGGATGTTCGTCAATGCCCAGCACCTTTCTCTGTTCTTAAGATAATTGAGTTTTCCAAGATTTCTATCACAGGTGTGATGAACTCTCGTAGGTTTGGCTATTGCATAGGGATTGCACATCATACACCAAGCAACCCTAGGTGACTTTTTACGAAACTAAAAGTTAGGTTCTTAAAAACAGACGAAAAAAGCAGACATAGCAATTGCTAAACATCGTACAGCAGTTTAGATGCATGCCTAGTTTTTTTTTTTAGATATAACAGCATCCTAAACCTCGCACGGGAGTGCTTCAGAGTACAGAGTGACTGCGTCAAAAGTAAAACTTCTTGAAAAAAATGACCGGAATCACCGGAATCCTGGAAAATGAGCATTTATATAGTTAATAAACTTCATTGGATTATCGTACATACGTAAACGTAACTAAGCTAACTTTGGTAGACTTCTCTAGACGAACAACATACAATTGCACATATATCTACGTTAGTTATTTAGCCAAAACCCGGTTATAAAGGTGTTGTAGTCACATACGGCAAATAAAAGTATAAGGAGTTAATTTTTGATAAGTGATAGTAGTACTAACGTTCTGCAGTGATTCAGGCTCTGTTTTTAGATACAAAGCAAAACCTACAAGATTCAGGAATCGATTGAAGATCTAAGTTGTTATATTATCACATACGTATTGTACGTATTACATTTGGTACACTTTATCTTCCAACGGCACACATCCGTAATATTATCGGTACCAGTTTCCTTGAATAATATTTTTGAAATATACTTTTGAATTAACCAAACCTGAATAAGTAGTCTCACTTCAAAAAATGGCACACGCCTCGGTTTATTAGGCCATAACAAATTTGGTTACGACTGCTTCCGAGAAACTAACACGCCCATTCGAGAGCAAAGAAAACAATTCGGCCGCTTCCAAATATTTCGAGAGCTTATTTAAATTATGCCCTTACGTCAGAATCTGAGCTTTGATTGGGGCCGAGGGCAAAGAGAGTAAATATCAAAACGCTGAAACGTTACCAGATGTGCAGAATTGGTATTATAGCGTTTTTCGTAAGAGACCTGAACTATCTAAGGATTCCAATTCAAGCGAAAGTGCCGAGGAAAAGTGTGTTTTCGATATGAAAAGGTGGACTGGAAATCGACTTTCCCCTATAAGAGGTTATTGCGCGTTTCGAAGGTAAACAAAACAGACTCTATACGTGACCGGTTCTCAGACCGGTACTGGCCAGTGTCCTTTTCAGTCAAGCCAACGAAAAAAAATATGCTGAAGAGGGCAATTAGTTATTCGTGACTCCTCGCACAGGCCAAAAAAGTAGAATAACATTTAAACTCTCGGCATTTATACCAACGAAAATTCTCCATCTGAGTTATGCTTATTTCTTCGAAAAGTGATATGTGACGCCTTTCGTTATTAATTCTCACTGCCGATATCTTAATTAAACTTCCCTGAGGGAAGAAAAACATTTACGGAAAGAAGTTGAATCGCAAGAAAAATAATGTAGACATTAATTTGATAATTTGCACATGGATGATGCATTTCTGAAATTCAGAAGATTAGCGTAAATCGGTGCTTTAGGTAGAGAGTAGTGATTGGCATGTTTCTGGGGTCTGGTATATGAATGAACATACTAAAATAAACTTGTTATAAAACGATTTTCTACAGCCTTACTCGCTTTTTGAGAGAAAATTTTTATAAATACCGATACCATACTAGTGGTAGCTTTTATCGTATTTATAACATCATTGTATGCAAAAGAAAGTTACAATACATAGATAATCAAAGGCCCCATTTTATAACTTGTATAATTGTCTTTTCTCTATTACTTATAGGTATGACCAGTTGATGCCAGTCAGTGATTGGCAATGGCGATTTTCTGTTTCTTCAGTAACGCTACGACTGAATGCCTCCAACAGAGGTGGGCAGGCCAACAAGCAATTATGCTAAGCAAAATGTTTGAGCTTAATGTGCTTATGCTTGAGCAAAATTGTTTTACCTTTCATCGACGCTACCTACAGATTTTCATCCGTAATTTTACTCAACGTGATTATTAAATGAAAGACACCATATTAATTGGTGTCAAATTTAAAGTAGTCATAGGCAAAATGAAATCAAATGAGAAACTTCCTATAGTTTGACAATGGTAATTCACCCAAGACGGACTTCTACTGCCTTCCTAACAAGTGGTTTACATCTTCATTGAAAACATCATGGATCCGGAAAACCTCTCGAAGAAAGAATTCCAAGTACATGTTTCCACATCCGGTGCATTTCACGTCCACGGTCATTCACGAACCCGCTTTCTTCCTTACTAGTGGCGAGAAGTTAAAAAGTAGAACGTCCCACCGATTTCTCCCTCAACAAAAAAACTAAAATAAGAGAAGGCGATGGGGGAGGACGCGAAAAAATGCTGTAACCTTGGAGACGACGTCCGCATCGAAAAAAATGCGAACCAGAATAAAAAAAAATTTGGCGCTTGGAATGATCAAGGACATGTCTCTTCCCAAAACCTCCACAGGTTACCGAACAATGCAATCGAATCAGTCAAGCAAGTACAGCGGAGTCTCTTGTACTTGTTATATTTTGAGAAAATCTAGCAGAAGATGATCAATTTCAACAGAATGAGGGATGAATTTATAGTAGAGCAGTTACCACGGTAAAGTTAATTCATATCATACGCTCGGCATTTTGATAGTCGAATTGTTGAGAATGGACCAATTTATAGGTACAACGTAGTATATGTGTTATCTTTTGGAGAAAATCCAATTACTCTATTTTAAATAATAATAATAATAATATTGCTGAAATTTAGTTCCATATAAAGCTTTAATTTGTGAAATAATCGGTATAGAATAAAGATATGACAGTGCATTAATTAAACTGTATAGAATAAGTAATGAATATAAACGAAATAACAGTATTGGTCTGGTTTATCATTGCTATATTGCTATATATATATAAATGGGATTTAGAAATGTACGGTAGAGGGACTCATGATGTTCTAAATTTGCCTAATTAAAGCGTCCGTTCATGAATACATACCTCTCAACTTTTCTCACGCCCAACTTCATCCTATTTTTTTCATAATTTTTTTTGCGAGACAAGAAAACTTGTCTAAAATGCACCCATCAAATTATCCTTGGTTTACTTATTCAACCGATTTTACTTCATATTCTACTACATAATATACTTCATTCATACCATACCAAGTTAATGTCTTAGAAGTAGGCCATATTCACTGCTGAGAAAGCACGTACAATCTCTTATTTGCCTCCCCTGAAGATGGAATAACATATCCATAATAATACCCATCCAGTTCAAGATTTTACTTTTTGTTTTCTTTATGATTTCATAGAGATGATGAATAACTTCTTACAATATCTTCCATTTGTTTCTCTTACGTGCTCGCATCGGATGCAGTAGAATGATCTTTCGAAAGATGAATTTATAATTTAGAAAATCAACTGGAGATACTGAACTATAGAATGGAAAATAATTTTCAGTTTCCACTAAAAGATTTTGTTTGCTTCAGAAATGTAATCTCAGCAAGCCAGGAAGTATTTTTTTCACAAGGTTGCTATTGCGAATGACATGTGCACAAAATTTAGAAAATTTCACGAAAATTGTGAAAGCACAGTCTGCGCTACATCTGCCTTAAATAAGATAATGCATGAGGGGTGAAACAATCCTAAAGGAAATACCTATATTATGTCACCTGTAATTGTAAATTTCTTCAAAAATAACTAGATAGCATTCCTTGCCACCTGAACGCAGAAGATTCTTCAATTTTTCATCGCTCGAGTTTAATTTGCATATAAATATGCATCATAGATTAACTCAAACAGTTTTCATTAGCTGAAAAGGGTTGGAAGCTGAGGAGTTAGAATATTTAAAAATTACAAAAGCAGTAATTACTGAAAGGCTCAGCAACCTTTAAGAAAGGTTATACATCAGTACCTGTGACAAACGTGCCATTTAGATAAACATGAGCTTGTTGCATATATCAAAAAACAGCTTGAGATACACGTCGGACCCGAGCCTTGGCGCACAATTTTCAGCAAAGACAGGGACACACCCGAACTCCTAAAATCCTCCTTACATAGAAACGGCCTGATTACAGTTGGCAAGAGCTGCGCCTGAATGTTGATGAGTTAGGTGAGATATCTCCTTAGGAATTTTATATAAATAAGAGGATTTAACGGAAACCGGATTTATTTACCGTAAAACATCGAACTTTTTATAGTTAAAAAATACGGTTGACACTATCAGTCTGATTTATTTTGCTGATCTATGAAATTCGAAAAAGTGAAGGAAATTCGATCTATTCTACTTAAATTACCAAAATTGAACTATGCCATCCAGGTTTCTATGCGTGGTTTCACCCCCCCCCCCCCCCNTTTTTAATTTAAAAATTTTACCGAAAACCCATAGAGAATTTGAATGATATACATAAATATATATGAAATTTTTGTGGAACTTTTTGAGGCACAACGCCGTATCTGGTTATATAAAATTGAAAATGTTGCAATCCTAAAGAAACTGGATACATAGATCGATGTACGTACAATTAGTACATCATATTTTATTGATTCTAGATTGACCCTGAATATCAAACATCTATTGTCTCTCTCGGTATAAAATAATTTAAGCCATTTCAGTCCAAAAGCATACTTTTCATTAAAAATGCAATTAAGAATTATGCGATTTAAACTCTTCAAACACCATAGAGTTTTTAAAGTTAATTTTGTAGTGACGAAAGGGTACGCAAATTTGAACCTATGGCTCCAGTTACAATTAATATTACCCGTACGAGTGATCTCTAGCTCGGGCTCATAAATTTTATTGACTTTTTCACATTATACTCGTAATAATTTAAAATGAAATTTCCAAACTGAAAGCGTAAAAGTATAAATCAAATCTATAACCAAATCCATAGTTAAATCCAGTCTTCATTAATAAGATTCTTGCCAAGAAATCCCATAAATTGTACATCTTACGATAAATATAAGAAAGCTATAAATTGCACATCATTTCCTTCGAGAAACGGGGAGTGATGCATCGAGAATAAACCGCCGTAAAAACAAGCAAATGACCTCGGATGCAGAGGTCGCACCTTGTTCTTTTGCTTTGAGACGGTACTAGTAAATCCTTCCACTTTAACACGGGGATTTCAGCGTCGAATCGTAACGAATGGCCGTCTCCATGGAGAAAGGGGGAAATATCCGCTTTATGAATCAGATTTAGAAAGCTCTTTTTGCCTCAATTCGTTGCTTACAAATCCAACGCTATCGCGATTTATCGTCACTCCTCAAAACATTTTGCCGCCAAAATATTTACCGCCGCCGTAATTGAAATCATTCCCCATACGTCTTTCACAAGGCTTAGAGCAAGGTGAATTTTATCTTCTTTGTGATTAGTTATAAACGAAGCACAATCAATACGAGTCACGAAACATCATCACGTCAGCCCTTACTTCTCAGAGGATATTTTCGGCCTTCTAGGAATCTATGAAGCGTTAGTGGTTTTCTATGCATTGAGAAACTCATTGGTTTCGCAATTTTCTGGTGTGATCGTAGTAAATAAACCGGAAAGACTGATGGAAGGGAAAGGAACTAACGGTTTCATATTTCAATACCTCTAGTATTCTAGGATAAAAAATGCTCCGGTTAGATCGGCTCATCGGTAATTGGCTGATATGTGCTCAATATGGTCTCCTTCGGTACTATAGTCGTAAAATATAGAGAACAAAAATTCCACTGGATCTTATTTGAAGTAAAGTAAGAATTGATCCTGAGGCACAGACCTACTTTTATCTATTATCATCTTAATTACGTACTTCCTTAACTACGAGTATTAAAGCTCTTTTATCATGAAGAAAACGATTTCGTTTGAAAAATTATAATTACAAAACCTGATTATTTTCCTCCTTGAAAAAACATCACTTATTTTCCTTATAAAATATTAATTGACAATTAGACTCTGGAAGATTGTTTGCAACGGAACATGCTCGCTGAAAATTGCAAAAATAATATTTTATATTAATTTACGTTATCAGCAGTATGAGCCGTTGGTAAACTTCTTTGAGCTGCTAAATGAATGGATACTCGAAAATAACGAAATAAGTTTCACAAGCGAATGACTGAAGAACATGGATGAGTAAATCCGCATTATTGTAATAATCAGATAATAATAAGAGATGCTTTATTTATCCTCAGGTACATCGCAAACATTTCAACTATCGCAAATTCAGGCCCATCCATGGCCTGAAATCTCCAGTTCTTGAAAACGTCGCAAAAAAATTAAATTTATAATATTCGATATGTCACACCAGAAAAAATGTTACCGTTACTATATTGCAGACGGAAGAGCGAGAAAAAATTCAAGTTTTCTTCTCACGATCTATTTACGTCACTCAAGAGTTTTCCGCGTGCGCTCAAAGTAATGCGTCTCGGTGTACTCCCGTTTCCTTGACACCGTTCCATTAATTTTCCAGCTCGCAGATGGAATCCGCAGAGCTAAGTTTCGCGACGACAAAACCCATGTGGAGAAGAAAACGACGAATCACTCGTTTTCTACTCGATGTATCTTTTAATCACGAGATATTGGGAAAGCTCGGTGGTCTGCCGAGGATGACGTAGGTCCTAAGCAATGGACGACCGATTTCATACGAGGCTGGAGGAATTGTGGTTAGAGCATTGAAGGGGAAAGAGCCTTGAAACTAGGAAGAGACTCATGCTATAAGAAACTGCAAAAATGAGTCCGCTGCAATGAAAGAAAAAGGATCTACGAATATGAGATTTTGCAAACAAAAGTTTCCGTGCTATTTCCTTTTGTTAATATGGGGCCAACTATGTAAACCCAAAGAGTATTCCATATTTATTACCTGGAGATCTTACGGTGAAATCACACTAAAAGAATCCTGTAGCCAATTCTCATATTCCATTAGCTTGCACAAGGGGTACAGTTTTAATACCGCTTCCTTCTAAAAATTTCTAATAGCATATACATCCAAAATGTTGAATACAATCCAAACCCGATAGTAAGATATAGCAAGATATATCGTAAATGTAAGTCTTCATGTCTACAACTCATATAATAATAATAATAATAATAATAAAGGACTTTATATAAAGGTAACACAAAATAGAATAGAATGAGTATAATAGTTAGATAGATAGAAATAGAAGCCATGTGGCATCAAGAGGAACTAACTGTTCTAAGCACAGAATTAAGCCCGTTCGTGTTTAAGATTGGAAAAGTTAAATTGAAAAATAAGTAACTTTCCCAAGTAAAATTGTAGGTTGTATTTTTCCGTCCATATAAACACTGGGGATGAAGTTGTAGGTTTAAGATGAGTGCCTGAGTTGTAGACGAATAAAATGCAAAATAAATTTACATCTTGATCTAAGGCTTTCCTGGTGGACAGCTTGTAAAAAGTTTTTACAAATTTACATCTTCTCGGTAAATGAAGGCATGATCAAGGGGAAAATGAGGTTTCAATAACCGTAGAGATGGCAGGGACGCTATTGTATAGTTCTGACAACCATTCGACGAATACCTTATGGATAAGAAAGTTATACAATAAAAGAATGGAAAGATTTAGAAACAAATTTGCTGAAGACAAGTTTTCGGGAAAATTCCCTGAGTATTAAGTCCATGTGAGAGAACCTACCATGCAAATTTCATGAGATAAAAATCTCTGAATATTTCTCGGCGCGCCGAGACTCCCAGCTCTTCTGCAAGTATTGTTTTATTCTTTCCGGTTACAAAATCTTGACGAAGGAATCCTATTAAGCATATATTTTGATTCTTCACAAAAAGGGTATTGAGGAATAAAAGAGTTTGAAATGGGTTAACTTGCTCAAAGCGGTAATATTTCGCTAATACTTGGGAATTTACAAATTCACACTGGCCTATATTAGATAAGTTAATGGCCTACCGTTTTATTTTGTGATATAAGCACAATGGCCGGAAATGTTCCACCACAAATACATGCTAGAAGGAGAAAACTATTAAAACGTGCGTCTTAGGGTGTTCGCCATTGGTGAAAATGGTCATGGGTACGATCCCCGTAGGGAACCCATATGTATGAGCTATCGAAAGACTTAAGAATGCTACTACAAAACAATTTATACAAATACGGATGATTGCGAAGCTATCTCGTGCCATTTCAATAAAATATTTATCTTTTGTTAGGAATTTTATAAAATTCGCCATGAACTTAACAAACAAAGAGAAGCTTTCCTTATTCTGACGTATTCAAATATTATTCATACACTGAAATATGATGTGTTTTTACATTTAACTTGAGATTCAAGTTATAATATAATGCTGCCTACGGTGGGTTTCCCTCCGGTCATTGGACAAATACCAGACAACTGAAATGTTATTAAAACTATTAGACTCCCCTCGAGTATTGTTACATGGACAGAAGGCCAAATTGCAGCACATCAAAAAAATAAATGAATACATTGATGTGTGTATTGTGTTGTGTTACATGTGTTCGTTGTATTAAATGACGTATAAACAATGCTGAAAAGAAAGTATTGGTATTGGTAGTTTTATACACAGCAAATAAAGAAAAATATTACCTCTATTAATAAAAAGCAAACTTTATCATTCTTCATTTACAATGAAAGACAACAGAGATGATCGTAGACACCTCAAAGTTAGTAAAGAAATACGAAGTCCTTTACTAGGAAGTAAACTTCAGGAACATTCCAAATGTAACTCAATCGAAAAAAGGTAGAGTTTGATTTATTTCCAACTTAAATCCGTACTAAATTGCCGTATTTTCCTCTGTTAAAACTCAAAAGTCCTTCAATACTCCCCAGCATCAAATTCTGGCAGAAATTCCCTCGGATAATCGACAAAAACGCGTAAATATTTTCGCCACCGAAGAAAAAGTTGAATGGCCTATGGTTTCGGAAAGGAGGAGTGGAGGGAAAAAACTTGGACATTCGGTTCTATTCGATGGCAAAGAAGGAAAAAGGAGACTTCCGCTCCTCTTCCCAAAGAATTCCACGTACCAACTCCATTCCTTCACTGCGAATCAAAATTGGTTCAGAGGAAAAAAAAGAAAGCCATTGCGCGAGACGAAACGAATTTCTATAACAAACATAAATGTATTTGAAACTCATAGAAAACCAACTCCTTTTTGCACTATTTATTATTTTCGTGAACTTGAATCCAAAATCGTATACATAACATTCCTATCCCTGAAAATATAATAAACTGCTCACAGGATAATGTTCGAGCGGAGTTAGCTATCGCACGAAGTGAATACGAAAACAAATTATAATTAAAGTATAAAATTAAAATGAAGGGTTGTGGAATAGTTTCAAATGATAATTGAAATTTGTGAATTATTTGCATTAAACGTGAATTTTACATCACGCTCATCGTTCCTGACGTTTGTTTACGCGATAGTCGTGAATTAGGTCCAAGAAAGTGATGAGGAACTTCAGCTACATTAGCTAAGGAAGGTCACTATGTTGGGTTAAAAAGTACATTTAGAAAAAAAGGTTGGACGTAGAGAATGATAAATGCAAATTGACGTTAAAAAATAACATCGCCATTTAAACTAATTTTAAGTTCATATTTTTGCAAAATATCCATTTTTATGCTCAGTATGGAGGCCTAAACTGAAATTAATGTTGCAGTAACTGAGATTTAAACCTGGAAATGTTTTCAAGATTCTACTATGAATACAGTCAAAAATTTTGAAGTCCGGATATAAGGATGTATCTTTATCTCGTCACGTCTTTCAAGACTTATTTAAACTGGAAAAGATCTATTTAATCAGCTTCCCTCCAATGCTTCAGTTAATTGAAAATAATGAAGCCAGTAGACCATACATTTTTTTGTGAGAAAGTATGAGCTTGAAAAAATGTTAATTATATCTCTTAATTTCTTAGGAAAACTTTCTTCCAAAAGTATGTTAGTGCTAGTTCTAGTAAGTAGTAGTAGCTAGTTTCTTCTATATGAATTAATCTCTTGATTGAACGGAACTTTGATGGAATTTTCCTCTTTCACCCTGATTACACCTCTCTAATTGGACAAATAATAAGTAGATAGCATCTATGGTTACATTACGAAGTTATACATATAGCTTTATCGATGTTCATCAAATCCAATAAATATTACTTAGAATCTATTAATTGATGGTAGACTTTAGATACAATTTCGAATGAAATCATTCCTCATAGATATACCTCTGATTTACTGAATGATAACTAATAAGAATCCAATTCACTTTTACCTACTAATCCGGTTGCACGAAAAGCTTCCAAGTGATTAATAAGGGTAAAATGTAATCAATAAGTCTCTCTTTTTTTAATTACTCAGTGTAGTACTCAGGATTATGTAATGAGATACGTTCATTCATACATTTAATTTGGCTTAATTTATTTGGTAAGAAATAATCATAATAAGGAAACTAAAACAATCCAAAGAATACTAAGCGAAGCATTTTAGCAATATCGGTTTCCAATTGGATTACATTCTAGATAATAACTTTCTAAATTTCAAAGATGTAAACCTGGAGTATATGTTTCAAATTTTACGGCATAAAAACAACTTTAACAGTGCTAATGATAATTCCCCTGCTTTTCCATGTTTGGTCGGAAAAAAAATTACTAATGGTAATCAGTTTACAGAGAGCCTCTATTACCAAGGAATAGTTTTAAGCGGTCATTTTTCCGATTTTATTATTTTTTGGATGACGAAAAGAAACAATTTTATCCAGCTACGAAATTCAAAATGCACAAAATCGTTGACGAATTTATGAAAACTAAAGCTAAAGGCTTTCAAATTTTTCAGTGAGTAGTAGGCGCTCGACAAACCAATTGGGCGCGTTTAAAAATGTATTACGCGGACATCCGGGCACGCAGCTTAGAGGGAACTCTGATGCTAAGAGTCCACTTTAATTAGAAAATTAAATATATTGGTTGCAATGACGCTTGAGATACAAATCTCGGCAAATAAAAGTGGGCACAAGGAGGAAAGAACAAAGGGATGTGCGGAAGATTCCGTAAATCGTTACACAACCGATCTGAATGCCAGACCATAAATCCCTCGATTAGGGAAGCGATAGAAGCATCGATAATGGGAGTTCATTCAATCCTCTGGTTCTTATGTCGGTCGAGATTGCAGGCGATGAGCGGCGATTAGCACGGAGTGTGTGCAGAAAAAGACTTTGAGCCTATTATCCCGCGGCCTCCTAACCGCTTCCACTCGCGATGTTCCGGACTAATGAGAGAGTCGGAAACACGAGATGCCCATTAGGAAGAAGTGGGACTCGGCAGAAAAAACTGCGATTAAAGGGATTTTTCACTGTCAACAGAGCGAATGAATGGATTACTCTCGAGGGTGAATCTCCATCGTCACGACTTCATAGAGTTCGGAGGAACTTTGGCGGACGAGATGGCTGCCCGAAGCGATAAGAAGGGCATCAAAGTTTGAGGCATTAATCGCTCTCTATTTTCACGGGATATCTGCTTTCCGAATCGGGAAGGAAAAGTTAGGTTTACGACTCATCCGTCCAATTCTCCGGCATAGCTCTTTAATGAGAAGGTAGCAAAACTGTGCTAAAACTTTTGTTGAACTAATAAACAAAAGCCGGGTTTTTCGACGAAAAGGAAATGCTTACAAATAACTCTGTTCAAATACTAGATAATTTTGTTTATTTCTTGAAGAGTCAGTAGGTAACCCCGAAGCTTATATTTATTATCAATGGGGTACCTATGTTCCTTTGCATATTATATGTTTTGTATGATATATGATGTACGTTTGTATATTTTGTATGTTTTATAATACAAAGGAATAAATACTATTAATTAAATGAATTTCAATGCTTATAAATAATCTGTGAGACATACGAAATTTCTAGTAAGATATGCCAAAAGTGATTAACTGCATGAATTTCCTGATGTTGTTCAGAGCGACTTTCAACTTTAAAGAATATCATTATTGATTATTTGGAGTTTTTAATTTAACAACAAGGAGAATCAAAAATAGTCCCTTTATATCGAATTGCTAATCAAAATCATATGATATGTGAAGCAGATATCTAAATTTAGATTACTGGAGAATCATCACGCAGAAATTATGAAGGACCAAATGAAACAAAATCCGCTCATTATTCCCGATGTCATTCATGTCCTCCAACTCTTACTACTTTTCATTATTTGATAACCGTAGTCATTCGTGTTAACGGAAAAAATTGTATAATTACCATTCCCAACCGCCTATGGAACCTATGCATGTTGCGTTTTATTGTGAAAATGGTTTAATGGTGTAGTTTGAAACTTGCTTTCCATTAAAGAAGCTACTTCTCAGTATAAAATCCTTAATATTAGCACCACTAAGACACTCAAAAGTTTTATGTATTGTTTTAATTGTAATTGGAATACTGTTAGAATACGGTCCGTATAGATTAAAATACAGACGTTTTACATTTATCTAACCATCAATTTCCTGTCTTCAGAGCCTACCCAGCATTCCGCAGAGTCTTTTGTGAGTGGCTATTCCGCAAAAATTGAATTTTGCTGTCCAAAGGTGGATAATTTGCATAAATGCGTGGGATTGGGTTATTTGAGTCATTATCGGCAAGAGATTACGAGCTTGAGAAATTTCCTCATTCTGCCTTTCTATAAAAAGTAAAAGAAATTCGATTATAAACCTGCTTCTAATTAATTGGGACAGTTTGCTCACAGCCAGTACTGGCAATTCCGCGCGACCTAAATTGTATCAATTACGCTGCGAAACTTGCGATACAGTCAAAAAGTTTTCAGAAATGTGACTCACACATTTAAAATCGTTCGTTAATCACATCGGATTTTTCTGAGGTAAACTACTCTGTTCTCAAAAGACGATTATCATAATTCATTACTGCGGAATGATTTTAAAAGAGTGTAGATAGCTCTAATAAAAATATTTGGATTAACAGGATAGTCCCTCACTTGCGCTTCGGTTAACAGATTTATTCAGTGTAACATGCACGCGAATCACTTTTTATTATCAAACTTTATTTATTTTGGTTTTCTATTTTTACTTATTTGGGAAATTAAATAACCAATTTCCATCATCAAATAAAAAAAATGAGATATTGGAAAAACAATGTGTTGTGTTATACAATATTTTACCATACTTTTGCATTTGCGTAGTTCTTTGGCGTTAGAAATTCTTTGTGAATTGTTTGAAATATCTCCTTTTATTCCTGAAAACCATCAATCATGTATTTTATACGTCTTCCATACCTCGTTCATCCTACTCTTTATTCGTAATACTTCTCTCGCTATACTAATTATCTCCATAATGATAATGTTTCCATGTACTTCATAATTCAAAAATTTTGCATCGGCGAAGCCCAACCCGCCTATTCCGGATTATTCGATTCACATTAATTTACCAACTATTACAAAATGAGAAATTTCAATCATCTTCAACGCAATCAAAAGCTGAATGAATAACAGCATCTTAAATACCTACTTCGTAGTGGAGCTTTGTTGAGACACCTAAGTCATGCAATTCCATTCGTGGTAAAACAACCAAAATTATTCTTATAATTGAAATCTGTGCATCCCAATACCAGGAGGTGAATCCCTCCTCAGTAAGTTTCCCATTAATTTATACTCATACCTCTCCTAGAAATGCTGAGATTTTGGACTCGGATTCCTGAGAGACACGGATGCTTATAAGAAATAGTTATGAGAATAGTCTTCATAGACTGAACCTCGTTTTCAATAAAGTTGTGAGAATAAAAGACGTAATAGTATCACAGGGAGAATTTTGAAAATCAAAAGTACTTGAAAGCGCATTATCTGGGGTGATTCACCTTCGATTCATGAAGCATGCGCGACTCTTACGTGTGCGCGCAAAAATCGACATCTAATAGAGCGCCCAAAGGGACTATCGGTCGCATTTTTTTATCCCATGATGCATTACAACATGAACAGAAGACGGGAATAAGGAAAAAGGAACCGCTCAAGCGATCGTATTATTATCGGTCTCACTGCAGCGATGGACCGCTTAATTATGACCCGAGGGTGTGCATTCAGCCCATTATCCCTTACGCGGAATATAAGGGTGGGTAGGGGCATTTCTGATTCAAAGAGGTGAGAGACAGACAAAATGGTCGTTCATTAGGGGAAAGTGAGGGATGATATCACCCGGATGACGGAAGGAACAATAAGTCTACTATGAGTAAAGGATTCATTAACCGGTAAACGTCAGGGCCGGTTAGAAAGTGAGGAAACTGCCTCGAGGCGCGGCAAACAATAAGGTATAAGTACTTGAAAAGAGTTATGAACTATTCCATTAATGACAACCTTATGAATGTTCTTTTTAGTTAACAATGATGTTATGCAGTATTGATTTGCATTTGATGAAGAATTCTGATGTGCTCAAGCTAACTTTATGAAGCAGCCCAAATTAGAAAGAAAAGAACTTAATATTTTCTATAGAATATATTTTGTGCATACTGGGATCTTCAGGCGATATTGCCCAGTACTACAGCAAATGCATGCTGTGGAAAATACGTAGTTCTTTTCTTCCTTAAAATGGATTACATGAGATTTTCGTTAAAGTAGGAGTAGTAAAGCAATTAATACTTAACAGGCATAATCGAGAAATTTTTCTGCCACATGCATGCAGCATAGTAAGACAACAAAGCGTCCAGGTTTACGAAAGGTGCGAAACAAATGAGTAGAACATTAATTGAGTCTGCATTGCCTTAGGGAGAGGGCACAACTGGAGTCGGCTCCAATAAAGAACTTTCGATAACAAAGAAGTTCATTGTGTATCAATCGGCTATGTTTAGCAATACAACTTTAATAACTTTCCCTTAAGTAGCTAAATTATTCCATTGTGATACAGTCATTAGATAATCGTTCCTCTATTATATCTGAATTTTAAACAATCTTGTGAAGTAATTAATTATAAATTAACACACAAAAGCAAGAACTTAGTTGTGAGGAAAAAGCAATTGGTGTTGTGACAAGTTTTAGATAAAAAATATAAAAAGAGGCTGCGAATGCGTGGCATTCGGAAAGCGCCGCAATTTTGAGCAACGTCACTGCCATCTCACCACTGACAATACAGCCAACACCGAGAAAGATCTTATCAATATTTACACGATAAGAACCCACATTGAAGTAAGTCGGTAAGCCTGGCATGCGAGAGAAGTAAAAACCATCAGAAGCTACATCTAAAGTAAATAACATGCATTGGGCACTTTAGAAATTATTCTTCATTTCAAATTAACTACATCAATATGTATCAAACAATATACATTTTGTAAACGCAATGGAGTTAATTGACAAAATGTTCCTCCTAATAAATCGAATTCTTAAAACTGAAAAATAAGCGCTAAAGGGTAAAGAATAAAAGAAAACTGAAGAAAAATTTGGAAAAAACGGCACAAACAAGCAAAGGCGACTCGTAATAGCACAATCACCCTAAAACAAGGTCGGACCCTCAAAGACTCAGCGAAATTATTTCTGTTTTTTGCCAAGGCCTAGGGCAAAATTCGCTCTGGTCGTCCCTTTAAAAAATTACTTGAGTTATGCCACTTCTAATTTTACTTATTTCTGATAAATCTGTTCTTTTTTCTAGAATTTTGTCAACCTCCGAAAAGATATGATTTTGTCCAACTGCACGTTAAGAGATTTGAGCTAGAGGTAAAAATTTAGAAAATGCCTTCATTTTGAGCTCATGGCGTCATAAAAATGCAATGAACGCGCTATAGTTAAAGATGACACAGATTTTCCAGAAAATGTATAAAGCATATTTATGTACTTATTTAGACCACCATAATGGGAATCCGAAGCGCCAATGAAAAGCTCCTTACTTTATTCTCATTAGACCGTAGAAACTAATTCTATAGTATTCCTAATTAACATGTAACTCCGAGCCGAGGAATTGGGAAAATTGTGAGAACATAAATACCGAGCAATGATACACCTTTCTGCATAGTAATGCGTTTATTCGAGCGAGAAAGACACGTGACAAATGAAAAGAGAGAGGGAGGTTTAAGATAAGTTGAAAGATAATGAATTTCGTTAATTGAACACGTCAATCACAATTCGAGGTCTTTGAACGTCACGGAGAAAATTCAACCATCAATGAGGTCGATGACAACACCTTATCACATCCTTCAGAAGCCATCGAGATTCTGCGTGCGGAATGAACACAGAAGACACAATGGAGTCAAACTGAGTAACAGGGAGGAACAACGCTCGAAAAAGGGTTTCCCGGAATGGGAAAAGAGAAGTAAAACTCCAAGGCACTTACGTACAATCATGAAATTTATAAGAACCTTAATTTACGTTCCAAATAGTTAATAGTTAAAAAAACTCCTCGATAATACTCTCAAATAGGTTTTCTACGGAAAACATGAATAGCAGTTACATCTAGTTATAAATGTGATTTTAAGGAACTTACATAACAGTTATATCTGGTTATAAATGTGATTTTAAGGCATATGAACCAACTGAAAGGTAGCATTATCATGATGACGACAGACGTGAATTTCTGGGAGAGCAAATCTTTCCAACTTAATGAGGTCGGAAATTGATAGAAGCGCTACATTTTCGTACGAGAATCCAAATGGATATCACATAGAATATAGTGACATACTAACGTAGCAAAAAATGACCAAGAAGTAATTTTTAATAATATTGTAACTTATTTACCAGGATTAGTTATCCCGCGTTTACTTGGTGAACTCAAACGCCCAGTACTCGTGTACTCTTTTCTTATGGCTGTTTTACTTTCTTAAAAGTATCTCAGTTATTCTTCATCAAAGCTCAAGTTCCACAGTCATATGGCTATTATTACACAAACATGCGGCATATTATTTTAAACAGTCACTGCTAAATTTAGAGGTAAGTAAATGAATAAAACGTTACTTTTACGAGGGTCCATTCATATGAAACAACCAGGACTGCGGATTTTTTGTAAGGTTTTGGTAAGGGTTTTTCAGGATTGTTTATTGAAAGGCTAACAAATCAAGTATTCCCACTATTTCGCAGTCACTCTATCTCATTGAATGTCTTTCTAAGTCTGTAGCGGTATGAAAACATGTGCCTTATTTCCATCATTGGTAAGAAAGTTCTCCCATTCATGCTATTTTATTTCCAAGACACGGTAATGCCCACTGAATTTAATTACCATTCCATCTTTTCATCAGAAGAGTGATGAAGTGTGGGGTCTCAGAGAGATATCATCCAGTGATGCGAAACATGGCTGACAGGCGACATATCGAACCGTCGACTTCGATATGAGCTTCGATAGAGAAGGGAGGGAAGACCGTAGGAGCGTGAATGAAAACAGCAACTTGCGAAAACGACCTTATTAAAATGAATCATCGAGAGTAAAGGAGAGAGAGCGTCGTGGAGGGAAACTGAAAGGCCGTGGGTCACACGGGAGACTACGAGCACCGTTCTTCGCCAACGGAAAAAGCGCGCATATTTAGCGAGCGATTTTCAACGCGAATGCTAACGGTCCTCTTGTGACACGACGGTCTCCTCCCACTCCACCTTCCACGTCCGCCGGGAACGTTTATCCGAACCCCCTTCGGTTACGAACCCGTGAAGTAAATTTGTATCTGCTTTTAAAGTATTCTTCGGTTGTTTCCCCGCATCAGTCATGGTTTTGAAAAGGCAAAAACAGTAATATCTCGCGCAGCTGAGTAAATTAGTTCCGGGAGTAAATGCACTCACGACATACACAGACTAAAGAGAAGTATTCGAAACGGAATTAGAATATCTCTGTCTGTTTAGGTAGCCATTTTTGAGGATCACAGATATAAATAATGCTCGTCCTATCTCAAAATATTTACAGGAATACACAGCACGGATACAACTCGGAAGCCATCCTTAAACGCTTCCGCGAATTATCCATTGCAGAAACCGTCAACATTGAGTAAATTATAACAATAATTCCTTGTAAATAAAACCAGCTGTTTTAAAGTGAGGCTTTACAGCATTACTGAAGTTGAAATAGGCTATCTTTATAACGTATCGCTATCTCTTAATCGTAATCTTTATAAATGGACGATTAAGAGATAGCGATACTCCTATAATGTACGCAATTAATATTGAAAATTTAAAATTTCTAAAATTAGAGAATCGAAAGATTTCTCGATTTCGCTCTTAATATATCCTTAAGTAAATTCTTCTCTTTAAATACATTTCTATAGCAATCATCTGAAACTATCTAGAACGCTTGATAAGTGTGAAGCTTACTGGTAACCCGCAGAGCTTAAATCTCAACTCAAAATAATACGATAGAGCTCAAGTGAGTTATGACTTTTGCAAAGTTTTCTGTTTATAAAAATGTTTGAAAAAAAAAGAAATTTAAGCGTATAATTTAGAAAGGGAAAGGAAATTATGAAAGGATTGTGATGATGAACTTAACTTACTGTACTGCACAGTGAGCCAGTATATAGAATTGGGCATGGTAACTTACCTGAAAAAAGAAAAGAAAATATATTAGTAACGAAAATCAACTGAAACATCATTACAACTCGAATAGCAGAGAAATGGTGAAACACTTATGACACGAGCAACAGCAATATGATATAAATAACTCCATCCCAAAGATTGAAGATATAACTTTAATAACGGAAATTGTTTTATAATGCATGCAGAAAAAATCTAGTTCAGTGAAATCTTATAATATATATATAAATACGTCTGTAACAAAAAATAAATCTTATTCTCTTTATCAATAGGTCTCCTTAAATTCAGGTGATGGAATTTATTTTTGTGCGGGATAACAATAAAACACGCAAATTAAATTGTACACCAAAGAAACACAAGTAAACAGAACCTGCAACCGCAGATACAACTAAGTTAAATGTTGGTGCAATACGTAAATCTACATTTGCAGGAATTCAGGCATCATTTGGTTGAATAATTCGACGGAATTAAATCAAATAAGGAGGTAAATATCACTACAACTTCCTTGCTTTCCATATAATGGGGATAAAAAGATGATATGCCTACTGAATAAATTGAATTTAAGCATAGGGTGGATTGTATCGTTTAAAAGACCTCTTCCTCGCAGAGCTAAGGAGGGAATGTCTTAGACGAGGGTAACATTAAATCTCAGACGTAACAACTCTCCTCGTAGCTAACCGCGAGTCCATCCATCACACTACGGCTCTCCAAAAAATCCTTCACGGATCTTTAAGTGGAAGGCAAACACTACCTCTGAAGAGGAACGGGCCAAACGTAAAGAAACGCTAAAAAGATATACGTGCCCAGAATGAGACGAGAAGGCAACTACCGGAGTCGGTAAGGGATCTCCTTCTGAAAATCGCTCGTATTCCTCATTCAGTAGTTAATTTTCTGAAGGGACTCCGGGGTCAAGTTTTGATAGATTTGAAGATTTTCTTAATCAATAGTAAACTTATGGTACTTATGATAAAAATTTATGTTACTAGGAACTGTTATAAGAGGACTTCATAATGAAGGAAAATTTCGCTGATAAATTCATATTGTTATCAACAATCTTGGATACTATAACTTAGTTCCACAGAACACCTGTAATTTAAAGCTCAAAAAAATCTCCGTTTATAAAGTTTTACTTCATCACTAATCAATATCTTTTCTGTATAAAAGAAAGAATAGGTGCACGAGTAAGATCAGTTGGTATCTAAGAGCAGTAAGCGTTTGTTTGCAGTCAATACCAAATGCAGGTACAATTAATACAGGCTTCGCCAACTCGTAAGTCATTGAAAATTAATTCTCTTAAGTTCTAATAAGTAAAAATATGAATTTAATACCTACGTAAAAATCTCATTCTGGTATGGTTGGTCATACACAATTTAGGAGCTCCCCAATTCACGATTTTCTATTGTTAACTAAATTAGGTCACGTTAGGCTAGGTTTTGGGCATGGGAGGGTGTAGCCTACGAAATTTCCTCTGCATCAAAGACATCCAACTTTCTTACCNCGTATCTGGTTATATAAAATTGAAAATGTTGCAATCCTAAAGAAACTGGATACATAGATCGATGTACGTACAATTAGTACATCATATTTTATTGATTCTAGATTGACCCTGAATATCAAACATCTATTGTCTCTCTCGGTATAAAATAATTTAAGCCATTTCAGTCCAAAAGCATACTTTTCATTAAAAATGCAATTAAGAATTATGCGATTTAAACTCTTCAAACACCATAGAGTTTTTAAAGTTAATTTTGTAGTGACGAAAGGGTACGCAAATTTGAACCTATGGCTCCAGTTACAATTAATATTACCCGTACGAGTGATCTCTAGCTCGGGCTCATAAATTTTATTGACTTTTTCACATTATACTCGTAATAATTTAAAATGAAATTTCCAAACTGAAGGCGTAAAAGTATAAATCAAATCTATAACCAAATCCATAGTTAAATCCAGTCTTCATTAATAAGATTCTTGCCAAGAAATCCCATAAATTGTACATCTTACGATAAATATAAGAAAGCTATAAATTACACATCATTTCCTTCGAGAAACGGGGAGTGATGCATCGAGAATAAACCGCCGTAAAAACAAGCAAATGACCTCGGATGCAGAGGTCGCACCTTGTTCTTTTGCTTTGAGACGGTACTAGTAAATCCTTCCACTTTAACACGGGGATTTCAGCGTCGAATCGTAACGAATGGCCGTCTCCATGGAGAAAGGGGGAAATATCCGCTTTATGAATCAGATTTAGAAAGCTCTTTTTGCCTCAATTCGTTGCTTACAAATCCAACGCTATCGCGATTTATCGTCACTCCTCAAAACATTTTGCCGCCAAAATATTTACCACCGCCGTAATTGAAATCATTCCCCATACGTCTTTCACAAGGCTTAGAGCAAGGTGAATTTTATCTTCTTTGTGATTAGTTATAAACGAAGCACAATCAATACGAGTCACGAAACATCATCACGTCAGCCCTTACTTCTCAGAGGATATTTTCGGCCTTCTAGGAATCTATGAAGCGTTAGTGGTTTTCTATGCATTGAGAAACTCATTGGTTTCGCAATTTTCTGGTGTGATCGTAGTAAATAAACCGGAAAGACTGATGGAAGGGAAAGGAACTAACGGTTTCATATTTCAATACCTCTAGTATTCTAGGATAAAAAATGCTCCGGTTAGATCGGCTCATCGGTAATTGGCTGATATGTGCTCAATATGGTCTCCTTCGGTACTATAATCGTAAAATATTGAGAACAAAAATTCCACTGGATCTTATTTGAAGTAAAGTAAGAATTGATCCTGAGGCACAGACCTACTTTTATCTATTATCATCTTAATTACGTACTTCCTTAACTACGAGTATTAAAGCTCTTTTATCATGAAGAAAACGATTTCGTTTGAAAAATTATAATTACAAAACCTGATTATTATTTTCCTCCTTGAAAAAAC